>CM061142.1:586633954-586963435 GCA_030789695.1 Scilla litardierei | reverse complement strand
AGTCACGTTTGGTCAGGTTACGCATGTACGTACTCAAGTACGTTGAAATACGAAGCTGAAACTACATTTGGAATTACGAAAGCTGATCAAACAATGAAGTATAGATATGAAACTCACCCTAGAATAAATCATAGGCTATAAACATCATGGAAATTTTTTCAGGATTTATGGAAATTATTTGAAGCCAAAATACGGAAGAATACGAAAAAAAACGTGAGTATATAAAGAAGGAATTTTTTCTACAAGTGGTGAAATGAGGTGAAACAATTCTACCATGTAAATATGGGGCTCTGGGATTTTTAAGAATTTTTTTAGAATTTTATGGAATTATTTGGAGGTCAAATACTCAAGAATACAGTGAAAATACTCAGAAAAATACATATACGGTACTGTTCCGCTTACGGCGCCATCTCCAAGCCAAGTCGCTGTCGACGTGGACGCATCACAACCGTTGGATCATCAACCAACAGCCTCCAGTGCTGCCGACTCAAAGTCAAAGATGGCGAGCGGCTCTTCGTTGGCGGGCGCAGACGCGGGGCGATGTGGCAAAATCGCAGCCATTCATCCACGATCGAACGGCTACCGACATGCCGTTTTTACAGGTAGCGGATTTAATGCGGTTTGACCCACTAAGCCGACGGTTGCGGATCCTTTTGTACAGTGCCAACCCGCAAGCTGTTAACCCTATATATACCCATGTACACCTCTTCACTAAATCATCCATAAATTGAGTTCTAGAGATCCAAATTGAGCACCGTTAGCGGCATTACGACCGTTGCTTCATCCCCGACATACTGACACCAAGTTGGGTTGCTAGTTCCTCCTGTGCATCAAATGGCATCACGTTGATCGAGGAGCTTCTACCGACTACTTTCACGGGGACATCGACTTCTTCCTCTACAGAACTCCGATGGACATTCCAAAAGAAGCGTTGCGGAGCTACTGACATACTGAAAGACGAGTGCCAGAGGGATCTTCACAAATGAGCTTTCTAAACTCTTGATCTTATATTATTGTGAATATGATGTTGTATTTGTCTTTGGTTTTTGGGTTTTACACTTTCTTCCGCTAAACTGTTTTGAGTAATCCGAGTGGCTGGGGCATATCGGATTGGGAGACCATCATAGTATTGTTATCTTTTTGGGCTTTGGTGAGCTAGGGTTAGTCAGAGTGGTTAGAGTTGGGGCTCTAATCTTGTGTGATTGTAACTGCTTAAAGAAACAATTTTTAGTGATGTTGTTCCGGGGTGGATGTAGGTCTTGGGAGACCGAACCACGTAAATCTTCAGTGTCATCTGCTTGCTCTGGTTGTTGTGTTATCTGCTTTACTATTGCTTCTACTTATTTGTTTTAATTTACTTAAATATTTTTATCTCGCGATAATTTGGTCCTCGACCTATTCACCCCCCTCTAGGCCATATTTAGATCCTACAATTGGTATCAAAGCACCAGGCTTGACCATTTTAAGTCTAGTTTACAATGAGTCTTTATGATTCAGCATTTGCTAAAGGTCAATCCACTGTCAGACCCTCAAAATTCAATCGAACTGATTTTGCCTACGGGAAATCTAAGATGAAAATATATTTACGATGGGGAAAAAAGGAACCACCATCAGTGCCCGGGAGCCGTCGATGGCGTGATATTGCTGTTGTTTTTCTGAAAAACTTTGTTCTTCTTATTTACAATCAATCCATACCGCTTTTCAAAAAAATATTATATGGAGGAACCCTAAAATAAGGGTTTGATAATGTAATTCCTAGTATTGACGATTAAATATCGTCGTTTTTAATTTAGGAAGAGAAAATCGATTTTCTAATCCGATCTTGCGAGATCGATATATGAATATATCATGATCATGATAAAAACAAGATTTTTGGGGCAATACCTCTAGATCTGTCCTCCAGATCTAACGATGGTTGACAAAGCCTACGTGTGGAAGACGAAGCCTGCGCGTGGAAGATCTACCACCTTCTCCTCGCGTCTGCAATGAATGTATCTTTGGAAAAATTTAGAGAGTCGTGCTGATAATGTGTTTTGAAGCATCAACTCTAGGGGAAGACCCCAGACCTTTATTTATAGTGGATGGAGAGCCATACAAGGATGAGATACAAGTGATTCATAAGCATTCAAAGCATTTTCCAAGCTTTCTCTCTCATTTTTCTTAAGCCAAGTTTATTTTCAGATTAACGGCTTTTAAGCAATTCTTTCTTGGCTCAAATTGATTTTGTTTTTTCACTGTTTTAATCTTCAATTTTCTGAGAAACAAATTAAAATTCTCTCTTAATGCACAACCACGCATATAATATCCAACAGAATTTGCCAGTGATGTAAAGCATATAAAGGTGGATTTTACAGAAAAAATCATTACGATGCAATGGTTATATAGTATGTGGGTTTAATCATTCAAATTGAATAAGAGCCCAAAATTGACATTTTTGTTGTAGAAGGAAAAGGGGTTTCCTTTTTAAAAAATCCCAAATAACCCCCAAAAGTCCCCAATAAACCCTTATATGCCCGATAATAGCCCCATAGTGTACCGTGATTTTTCACGAATTTATAGGCCCTCAAACGCCCTTTTGAATTAATTTTTAGCCCAAAAAAAATCTTTTAAGGCTTAATTTTAGCCTTTGCCCCCCCCATTTGTTTCTTTTTTTTCGAAAAAAATGGCCTGCGGGCCTGAAGCACGCAGTTCGGCTGCGGGCTTCAGGCCCGCAGTCAAATTTTTTTTTGTGAAAATGGGCCGAAAAGCCCAATAGAGCTTTGGAGACTGTGGCTAGGGGTAGCCGCCGGTTGGCGGATAGGGGGGGCCGCCCCCCGATTTGGGGGGGGGGGTGCGCCGACCCCCCTGCAGGGGGGGCGGAAGGCGGTGCCCCCCCCCCCCCCCCCCCCCCCGCTGCAAGAGGGAGCGGCAGGCGCCGCCCCCCTGCAGGGGGCGGCAGGCGGTGGCCGCCCCACGCTGCAGGGGGGAGCGGCTGGCGGGCCGCCCCCCACCTGCAGGGGGGAGCGACAACGTAGGGAGGGGAGTTGGCCAGCGGCAAGGCCGCCGGCGGGCTCAAACAAGGGTTTACACAACATAACCCCCTAAAAATTTGATTTTTGGGACAAAAAATTCATCGTTTTTAGGCGATCTAGCAAATCCCCGTATCGATCTTGCGAGATCTATGGGTAGAACAATCATACGTATGATTAAAAACATCGTTTTTGGTAATTTTACCTCTATATCCGTCCTCCGGATATAGCGACGGTTGAACGAAGGCCTACGCGGATGACGACGCTCGATTGAGGAAGCCTTGCACCGCGCGCGTGGATCTCCCGACTCCTCTCGCCTTCGCCTTCGCAACAAACAAAAAAATTTGTGGAATGAAAATTTTTTCTAGAGTCTCGTGCAAATAACGTGTTATGAATCAACTACAGGGGGAGGAGCCCCTAACTCTTTATTTATAGGCAATAAGGGAGAATACAGATATGTGCTACATTGATATGGGCCTAGCTCTAAGATAACCCAAAATGTAAACCAACTTTGATTAATAACCGTTCACAGTAGAGATTCGTTTTTTCAATTAATTATTTTTGGGTTAAGAAATCACCAAGTTTACGCTCCACTGACCCCCAGTCTCATCCGCTAAACGGTTTGGTAGTTTACGGACCCATTTTCCCGCTTAATCTCTCCCAACTAACTCTACTTCAAAACAACGGCCGATCTCACTCCAAACTCCCTCATCCAACGGCCCCCAAATCTCCCTCTCCCGCTACGGTTCATCGAACCCGAAACGCTGGGACCGAAGTCGTATCGGTTTCGGTGCTGTGTCGCCGTCTCTCTCCTCTCTCTCCTCCTCTCCTCGAACTCGACCTTGCGCCTCTCCTCTCTTTCTCTCTCTCACATCTCCTTTCTCTCTCTTCTTCCCTAAACCTTTTCCCTTTTCGTCCCCGACTTTTACTTATTTACACTTTGGCCCCTTCCTTCCTCCCTATCTCCATCGACAATTCTCCACGTCATCATCATCATCTTCTCTCCTCGCCTCATTTTCTCTCTCTATTTAATACCAACTTTCTATCTTCTAGGGTTTCCTACAGCCCATTTGCGATCGAAGACGCTGCCGCTCGCTCCTTGGGTAATATCTATCTCCTCTGTTTCTTTCTTGATTTTAGGGTTCCTCTTTTTAAATCTCTTTCTTTTGGTAAATTAGGGTTAAAGATTGAGATATCATGGCGATTGTAAAGGCTAGCGGTAGGGTTTCGAGATTAGATGGCGACGTCTCGCCGGAGATGATCTCCGCCGACGAGTCGGACGATGAGGCGGAGGCGGAGGCGCCAACGGACGACGAATCGGATCCGTCCGATGCGGATTCGGGCATGGGATCCGACGAGTTCGATCTCTCCGAGCTCGGGGAGGCCAACACTGAGTTCTGCCAGGTTGGGAGCCAGAGCCTCTCCGTCCCTATCGAGCTTTACGATCTCCCTGATTTGGGGTCGGTTCTCTCGTTGGAGACTTGGAACGAGTGCTTGACTGAAGATGAAAGATTCGGGCTCTCCGAGTTTTTGCCCGATATGGACCAAGAAACGCTGGCCCGAACGCTATCGGAGCTTTTTGCTGGTAAAAATATCCATTTTGGGAGTCCCATTCATGATTTGTTCAAGAAATTGAAGGGTGGGATGTTGGATCCCAGGGTCGTACTTTATCGCCGGGGGTTAAGTTTTTTAAAGAAGAGAAAGCATTACCATTTTCTAAGGAAGTATCAGAATTCGATGGTCGGGGGTCTTATAAAGATTCAGGATGCTTGGCGGAATTGTTCGGGGTATGGGATTAAGGACAGGCTGCGGCTTTTGAGCAGTCTGAGAAGACAGATGAGTTTGGTTTCTGAGGAGAATGGGGATGTTGGGTGGGAGACTGATTCGGAGAGCTCCAAAGAGGGTTTGTTGGATAAAAGGTTTAAGATGGATCGTCAAGCTTTAGAACCTATGAGGCATGGGAAAGATAATGCCAAGGGGATGCTGAAGGTTGCTCCACCAAAGTTTTCTGCCAACAAAGAGCATGTGGGTGTATTGGATCGGTACCCTTTGTCTGGTAAGCATGGTTTTCAGAAGAATGGCAAGGCTTCCAAGGGGCTTCCGGTTTTCCGTCAACAAGGCAGGTTTGATTCTGGGAGCGGTCAAAAGTCTTGGAGTCAGAAGAGTGGTAGTTGTCGTTATGAGAAGGCGGAGGAAGAAGCAGATGAGGAGGAGGAGGAGGAGGATGTTTTCATGGAGCAGCACCATGCATTGGAGACTAGGGCTAGCTTGTCGAAATCAGGAAAGAAGAAGCAGCTATTAAAACAAAATACCAAGGGTATGAAGAGTGGGTTTGGTGATGTAGAATTCATGGACCCCATTGGGATGTCGCAATGTAGCAGCAAGAGTAGGATTGCTGATCAAGGAGTCACCATAGCTGCTTACAACCCTCATTCCCTCGAAACAATGAGCAATGCCAAGTATCCTGTGAAAGATTGGATGTATCCTGTTAATGATCGGCTTCAGCATAAAGTGCAGAAGGGAAATCAGGTTGATTGGTCCACTGGTGATCAGCCCTATCGGCATGGAAAAACAATGGGAGAAGCCTTTAATTTGGGTCCTCAAGTTAAGGCTGAACAGAGGAGTGTCAAGAGCAAGAAATGGAAGTCTGAGGATAATGGTAAGAGTGGAAAGAGTAGAACCGGGCTTGATTTGACAGTGAGGTCTTACAAAACTTCTCCAGCGCAGATTAGTGACACATATGCCATGACTTCGCGTGGGAAGCTGAAGGGAATATCTGCTTATAATGGGGGAACTGGCATGGAATACCCAACAGGTGAACCCGTGTTCTCCCAAAGTGATGAGACAGAATCCGATTCATCAGAGAAGCTTGACAAGGTGGATGTAGGAATGAGCCCCTACCTAAACAAGGGGCATCCAATTGCTGCCACTGAGGGCCATCAGTCGGGAGACGTTAAAGCAGTGTATGATTCTAAAATGGGCAGCAACAGTACGAAGATAGATAAGAAAGTGCATTCCAGCATCTGTCCCTCCGAAATGGAGCCTTATTCTTCCAGAGGAAAGCATAGAAGCAAAACAGTTGATCCCAGTTACATGGAAAACATTGTATTGGTAAAGAAGACCCAAGCATCACATTCTAGTGGAAAGTTGCAGCAATCATGGCAGAAGTCATATAGTGCAGATAAAAAACGGAAAATGGTAGTTGATCTTGATCATTCTTCAGAGCCAAACTACATGCATGATTATGGCAATGGCATATTGGATGAAAATGCAGGATATTTGGATGTAAGATCTCAGTATATTGATGGGCAGATGCAGACCAATATATCAAGTAATAGGTACCAAGTTACTGATTCGCTTATTAGTGAGGTTGATCGATATGGAAGATCAAATATGTCCCTGTTAGGATGCAATTCTGTAACCAAGAAACGGAAAGGGAATGCTGAAGTTATGAATCAATATGAGACTGAGGAATCTGTTTACCCGCAATCTAGTCCAATGCAGCAGATTGATGAGCCCAATTTCATCAAGAAGAAGGGGAAGAGGAAAGCAGATGCTATTACTGCTCCCTCTGTGGTCATTCCCGATATGATGATACCAGAAAAAGAAACTGCAGATGTAGATCCAGACCCAAAGCCTCAGAAGAAGCCGTTTACACTGATAACCCCCTCTAAACACACTGGTTTTTCATTCTCCATTATACATCTTCTTTCAGCTATCCGGAAGGCAATGATTAATCCTCGTATGGAAGATGCTGCAGATATTGGCTATCATCTTGAAAATGGTGGTGGGGCTCCAAAACCAAACGGTGAAGGGAATGAAGTGCTTCATGCAGTCAATGGCACAGATCCATCTGAGCCTCATGAGAACATGGATGTGAATCCTTTAGAGCCTGGAAGGCAGAATAATTTACCTTCTCATACAGTTCAAGAGATTGTTGATAGAGTCAGAACAAACCCAGGGGATCCTTGCATTCTGGAAACAGAGGAACCACTTCAGGATTTGGTCAGAGGAGTATTGAAGATATTTTCATCGAAGACGGCGCCTTTGGGGGCTAAGGGTTGGAAGGCAATTGTGTCATATGAGAAGTCAAATAAAAGTTGGTCCTGGATCGGTCCTGTTTCTTCTAGTTCATCTGATAATGATACTGTCGAAGAGGAAACTTCTCCGGAGGCATGGGGTCTTCCCCATAAAACGCTTGTGAAGCTGGTTGATTCATTTGCTAATTGGCTAAAGAGTGGTCAGGAGACTCTGAAGCAAATTGGAAGCCTTCCACCACCACCTACAGCAATGCTGGCCCAGTTGGATGAGAAGGAAAGGTTCAGAGACCTAAGAGCTCAGAAGAGTCTTAGTACTATTAGCCCAAGCTCTGAAGAAGTACGGGAATATTTCCGTAAAGAGGAGCTATTAAGATATTCAATTCCTGACAGGGCATTTTCCTATACTGCTGCTGATGGAAAGAAATCAATTGTTGCTCCACTAAGAAGAGGAGGTGGTAAGCCAACATCGAAGGCTCGAGACCATTTTATGCTTAAATCTGATCGCCCACCACATGTCACTATTCTCTGTCTTGTGAGGGATGCAGCTGCAAGATTACCTGGAAGTATCGGAACCAGAGCAGATGTGTGTACTCTGATCAGGGATTCCCAGTACATTGTTGAGGATGTATCTGATGAAAAAGTTAACCAGGTTGTCAGTGGAGCTCTAGACCGATTGCATTATGAGCGTGATCCTTGTGTGCAGTTTGATGGGGATAGAAAATTGTGGGTTTATCTGCATAGAGACCGGGAAGAGGAAGACTTTGAGGATGATGGTACATCATCCACGAAGAAATGGAAACGGCCAAGAAAAGATGCCGCCGATCAACCTGAGACAGGATCAGGAAATGATGCAAATCCTATGACTGGAGATCCAGCTGTTGGTGTTTCTGGTGGATTTGATGTAAACCCCGACCTTACTGCTGATACATCGTCTGTCCAAGCAGGGACAGAAAACATGCATGTTTATGATGATTTGAGATCCAATGTGCAGAACATTCAGTCATATATTGATCCACCATTAGGTGGTGAGGGTCAAATTAGCACCATGAGATGGGAGCCTCTTGGGTTAAATTCTGTGTGTGAAAACAAAATGCTTTGTCAAGAAAACTCCACAAATGAAGATTTTGATGATGAAGCCTTTGGCACAGAAAGGCCAGTTGGACTTCTGAGTGCCAGCTTATTGTGAAGAATGGATATTCTGCATCATTTCGTACATTTTTATGCTGCAGCATTGACCAGGGTAATCATTGAAACTGATTACTTAATTCTTTCTTAAACATTCTTAATTATATTCCCACCTAAAGCAATTAATGCTTGAGTTGTGCATGCAAAGTTGAATTTTTATTGATTCAGTTGCTCAGTTATCTACTCCATTGCTTTATCAAGTACCTTGTTCTGGCCAGACAAATGTGTGGAGAAATTTTAAGTGAACATTCCCTTAACCCCCCCCCCCCCCCAAGACACTCACTCACTCACTCACTCACTCACTCACACTCACACAACCCCAATCTATAGTTCATGTTTGAATTACACCAAATCTTCTTAATTATGGGGTATGTTTTAACCTTTCAAGTTAACATAATCATATAATTAACTGGTCAACTTGTAACAATCGATGTAAAATGAGCAGTGCAGTTTAGAGTTGACTGAAGCTAACTTCTAAGTGAAATGTATGAGTTCTGTTGGATGTGATTATACACTTATTTTGTATGTTCTCCATGCTCCATTCGCTCCATTTGTTGTGTGTCCGTGTCTAGGTTTATGAGGTTTATCATAGGTGGAGAACATAGAGTGAAGTAGCAAAAAAGGATAGGGTAATTCCTGACTTGGGTCGATGATGGACCCTAAAAAAGTTGAAGGTAGAAATAGTATTCATGCAACCAAAGCAAAAATTTTGGGATAAAGGCTTCAATGGCAATGTTGTGTTGTGGGTTGAAGATTTGATGCGTACCGCTATGGTTTTGATGATAAAAAGAGGATTTTATGGGGAAAGATGTGTTTTATGTGAAATGTGGGATTTTTATGGTGAAAAGAGGGGATTTTGGGGGAAAATTGGATGTTTATTGATGAATAACCGAGATACAAGGATAAAGTTGGCCACAATTGAAGAGGATGCCGCTCTCTTAGCTTTGAATTGGAGATCAAAGCCTAAATCTCCACTAGATCTAAGGTATCTACCATATTCTCTTAATTCTTCTCAAAATATCCACATACTCCTCACTCTAATCTTCACCTTTATTTATAATAAGACTCTTATTGAGCAGTCGTCCCTAAATTACCATAATATCATTGACCTAGGAGTTTTATCCAAAATTACAAATCTACAATGAAACCTAAAATTACAAAAATACATGTGTCCAGAAATTACGGATCTGTCATTATGATCATAAACCCTAATGTTATCATTCGAAAACCCACATTATCCTCAAGGTGGTGCATGAAGTGTGCTACTTCTCTGTGATTGATGGTGCGTCTCCTCTTGGATCAAAAGGCCATCTTAGGTCTCCATCGTTCTCCACGAAGTCCGGATGGAAACCACAGTAGTCGTCAAGCTCCCCAAGAGGTCCTTCGTGCCCAAAATACAAATACCGAAGTTTCGGATGTCGTCCATGTGCAAACCATGGGCCATGGGGCCCTTAATCACGTCGTCTAGTCATGGCGGGTCCAGAAAAGGGTCGGCAGGCCATGTCGGGCCCATTAAGATTGCTCACAAGTCCTTGTGGGCCCGCAGGATTGCGGGCAAGCCCAACTGGGCTCGTAAGGCTGCCTGCAGGTCCGAAAGGGCCTGTAGGCATGTGGAAAGGTCAGGTAGGCCCAGCAGGCCTGCTTGCAGGTCCACATGAACCTATCGGCCTATGGGCAGGCCTGCATGCTGGACTGTAGGAACCTGTCGGCATGTGGTTAGGTCTGGTAGGCATGCCTACCTGCCTGCATGTTCGGGTTGTCATTATGCGGGCCGACGAGCTCCTATGGCCGGTAGACAAGCCCAATGTCTTTCTCCACGCGCAAATCCTCGATTCCTTGTTGCATATCCGCCTCTAAGTGGAAGTCTTTTCCCCCTTTCTGATCCAAATGTGCCGCCTTTTACGCCGGACCTGAGTTGTGCTTCAGATTTGAAATCTTGGTCACCTTTGGATCTGTAAATCGCTGCAAGTTTTGTTGTGCTAGGACTTGTCTGAACTCCATCATCCTTGCCTCTGATGCACTAAATCCTTCTTCGATTGATGCCCTAATCTCAAATCTGAATTCCTCTATAGATTTCTTCATATCCGCCGCCGCCACGGATCGTAGATATTCTAATTCCAATTTGATACGTACAGCTAGAGTTTTGATGATAAAAAGAGGATTTTTATGGGGGAAAGATGGGATTTTTATGAAAAAGACGGGATTTTTATGGTAAAAATAGGGGATTTGGGGGGAATTGGATTTTTATTGATTAATAACTGAGATACAAGGATAAAGTTGGCCACAATTGAAGAGGATGTCGCTCTCCTAGCCTTGAATTGGAGATCAAAGCCTAAATCTCCACTAGATCTATGTGATCTACCCTATTCTCTCACAGTTCTTCTCAAAACATCCACATACCCCTCACTCTAATATTTTCCTTTATTTATAATAAGACTCCTATTGAGCCGCCGTCCCTAAATTATCATAATACTCTTGACCTATGGTTTTTACCTAAAATTACAAATCTGTCACTGGACCCTAAAAATTACAAAATTGCCACATATGCCTGAAAATTACATATATTCCATTATGGCTATAACCCCTAGTCCTATCAAGATTCTTGGGTATGTTATGCTTCTGTGTACTTCTCTATCCCTCACCTTCCTCGTTTAAATACCAGAGGAAATTAGTTAAAATGATTTATGAATATCTTAGTATTCTGATCAAGCTTGATATAATGTCTGGGTGAAGTTTCAATTGAGGATAATAACTCTATTCTTTTAGAGATGGTATGCAATCTTGATTATAGCCTTGATTCATACTCAAATAATGTGAATTATATCTTATTCTTGCCAATTCAACTTGGTAAACTTCGGTTCGTCATGTATACATTGTTGAAAGTTTGACGATTCTTACTAATTAAAGTAGTTCCAGCAAAGATAGTAGCATCAGAACATGGTTCATACTGGATAATGGAGATGAGTGAACATGAAAGGCATTAACAAAGTATTATTCCAGGAATATGATAATAGAATGTTTAAAAACGTTTGATTAAGAGAATGTGTAATGGACTTCTAGTGTCAGCAGATACATAGATGTGTAATTTAGAGTCCATATGTAGTGACTTGCAGTTTGTAGTTAAGTTATTAATTTTTTGTAGCACAGAACAGCAAGCAGACATGTGTCCGAGCCAACATGTAAACTTGCTTTGAATTTATTTTGACTTGATTTTAAGAAGAAATTTCAAATTTTCCTTCATCAAAATGGAAACAGAATTTAGTACACAAACAAAATGACTTGTGAATTTCTCTCTTCCACAACATAGTTAATCTTAAGAAACCCAAGGATTACCTAGAATTGAGACTTGACAAATCTTAAAAGAATGACTTGGGTGTGCCAAGTCACCCACCTACATTTTAAGCATCATGACTAGCATTAAGAGAGATGCATGAAGTGTATGAACTCAGAAACTTTGACTTTTGATACCCATGAACACCTTTTCAAACCTTGTGGCCAAAAGCAAGCATAAATTCTCGGAAGGAGAAAATATGCCAGGCGTGTGAGCAGTCTGCACACTGCACCCTAAATAGCATTCATTTTCACCCGTATTTTTATCCACACAATCCCAAATTGGAGCATTCTTATGAGATTAATATCTAGTCAATGTACAAACTTCAAAATAAAATTCTAAAGATCGTAGGATTGTTTTATAAATATACAGGAGTATTATACTTGCATACAGAAATTTCAGAACATGAATTGCATTTTTACAAATCAGGGAAAAGGCAATTGTGACCTTCAAGTAAGGCACTGAAGGCCTTTCATAAGTAATTTAAGATGGGTAAAAATAGACGCATAATTCAGCATTGAATCGATTGTTTCTAAAATTTGCCTGTGAATAAACCCAAGAAAGTCATGTTGCTTCACCTCTTGTACTATTTTCCTTAAAATGAATCATGGACATTTCCTTGTGTACCTGTGAAATTATGATAATAGAAAGTAGATCAAACAATCATTGGTGATATTTTTCTTTGGACAAAAGCACTTTAATTTGCAAATATTTTAGACCCTAGCCTTTCAGAGTCTTTTGTCAAGTCGTAATAGTTCCACTGATTCACTGAAAAGTAGGTTGGAATTTAGATACTTGAGGAAGCATTTCTGTTGGGGATAGTACAATTAGTAGAATTGACATTTCATGACAAAATCTTCGTTTATTTATCTCCTATGCACTGCTTTGGGCAGTGGGAAAGTTTCTCCGTAACTAAGTTTGTTTGGTTTGAAAACCCTGGAAAATTCTTCGGGTTTCATAAGGGCACAATGTCCCTGGGATCATATTCCATGTGATAGGTGTAATAGTGGTAGTAATCATCTCACATGAAATTTGACATTTTAGTCAAACTAGCTAGTAAAGCCTTGCATTGTGATTTGTTCAACTAAACAAGGAATTAAAAGTTAACACAATGGGTTGAAAGGAGAATGAAATGTGCTTGTGGCTCATAACGATCAGATGAAATGAAAAACAGCATTTGACCTTTCTACTGTTGTCTTACCCATGGTTTCACTTGTTGTCCCTTTATGCTCCAATGTGTCCATGTAACCATCTTAATATATCTTTATACATTCAAACTTTCCATTAAAACAGCTTCTGGTGGATGAGTGAAAATAAATGTTGGGTTGGGGTGTCTGAATATTCGGTGGTAAGAAGCATCAGCTTCAGGGAAGCAGGCAATAAACCTGGAGTGCAAAGGGATTGCTGTTGAAATTTGTCTCCTGGATAGAGGATCTAAGAAGCTAATTTTGTAATCATTAGTGAATGTCAGACATATTTCATCTCATTTGCAGCCTATATTGCACATGACATCTACCATCTTTTCAATTAAGATATGTGTGTGGCATTGTTGCTAATGACATCTGTCTCCTGGCATCCTATATTGCACATAATCCTTAGTGAAATTTGTCTCATGGCTTTGTTGCTAATGACATCTACCATCTTTTCATTAAGATATGCGTGTGGAAAGTTCTTTTGCCGTTTCAAAGTAATAACTGACTCCCATTGCGCTAGTATTTGTTAACAATATTCCTAATATATTGCACATGACTTGACAGCCTTCTCCAACTTTTAGTTCTCCAAGAGAATGATGGGTAGGCTCGCTAGCTAATTCTTAGGGATATATCTGTATTAACTGCAAAAAACAATCCACATCTGTGTCAAAAGTATCTTGTGATCTACTAATAAATGAAACCCAGATTTTGGATAGTTCTTCCTTGGCAAGCTTATTTCTGTCCATTGATGGTTTCCTGATGCAGAACATATATTCTGAGTTGGAAGTCCAAAATTTTTATGACGACGGAAGATGTCTTGAAACATGTAAAGCCTTCTTAGAGAAGAGGGGCCATCTATGTAACATTTTCCAATGAGTGAATGTATATGTAAGCTGTTGGAAAATGGATGTGAAGACATCAAATTTTCATGGTTTCATGTAGTTAAAGAGGCTCAACTCCAAAAAAATTGGTTGTTTTTGGAGAACTAAACATCTGGTCCATCTTGTGGTACTGAATATATAATCATGTTAATAATTTTAGCAAGCCCTTCCATGCAAGCAGATACTCAATGTATCTTTGGATTCTCAAATTATACAAGTCTGTAGCCTTAATAAAGGTAAAAGATGGGACTTATTTCTATGGTGCTACAGCTGTCGATCGCTTAGCCTTTTGGCAGTCGGCTTACAAAAACTCAATCATTTTTCCCTTCTACTCTAATGGAGTCTTTGAATTGTAGCATAGCTATCAATCTTTGCCATGACCGCTGGCTGCGGGAATATCATGTAATGCATTACCCATTTCACTGAACTGGATATAATCCTATAATTGACATTTATATTGCCTACTAATGAGATCTCTGCTTGGGATATGGCAACAATTCAACCCATTTTCGCTGGTTCTAGCCAAGCTGCCATTCTCACTATTTCAATCCATTTATCCTAAACCAATTTGATACTCTCCCTTGGTCTTCACTCATAACTGACCTAATCTCAGCTCATTCTCCATATCAAGCTCATTGGTGTTTCACACACTCGGGCACGTTCCCAGCTATTAAACGAGCTAAAGATGTCAGGTTTTTCCGAGAGATAGAGGTATACTTACGGAAGTTTCCCTGAGGGCCACTTGCCAACAAGGAGTTTATTGAATCATTTTACTTGCCATCATACCTTCATGTCTACAAATGTTGCATGTGTAATAATTTGGAAGGTCTAAACACATGTTCTGTCATTAGTCTAGTTTTCAAGTTTTGCTTTCTTCGATTCATCAATGGCTTCAACAGAGCCTGATTGTATTTTCATTCAATGAACTGTGACGTATTCTCCTGCTCAAAAAACCAAAAATCCATGGCTTTTTTAATTAAGAAATCAACCTTTTCATTCTGCCTCTGAGTTTGGTGAAAAAGCAAGGATCACGTATATTAATGACATCATCTGTGTCCCTCAAATTGCCTCATAATGTATAATACAGTTTCTGAGGGAATTCGTAGGTCTACCCCATGATGTTATGTGTCTGTAATTACCCTTCTGATATGTGCCTTCAAGAGCATGGCTACTATTCTCTCTCTAGGCATTGTACTGTGTCATTTCCTTTATTATTTTTGGCAGGAAAAAAAAACTTTGTAGTGTTTATATACAACTTGAAGTTAGTCATAAATGTATTTTCACGCCCTTCTAACCATGCTAATCCGCAGAGCATATATCTCAATAAGACTAGACTTTTGCCAACATTATAGATTGACTGCAACCACAATTTTTAAAACATAATCCAAGATTTCAAACCTGGATTGTTTGTGGCAACATTTTGTGCATTGGTTGATTCTGGATACGACGCTCTCTCATCATTCATACATCCAGCTAACTATGATATCATGTTAGCTTGCCTACTCCAATCCTATATGTTAAATTCACTGCTTCATTATGCTTGATGTTTATTTTGTACCAGATCCATGAGCACATGGGAGCCAGAATTGTCCCTAATCAATATTGATCACCACTTTGAGCTCACCCCTTAACGTGTGTATTTCTTTCTCAATTAAAACAGTTAGAATCCATAGTTATTATAATGTACAAGGTCAAGTTACTCTTCCTCCTTTGCATGCTGCCAAGTAATGCAACTAAAATATACCATGAAATTAAATAAACTGAAAATTAGGATTATGTGGTTTTCTTCTTCAAAGAACCTGAAAGCTCATTAGGAATAGGATTTTTCATTAATGTGATAGCTACATGCATCTGTAGCTAGGTATCTCTTGATATATTCAATTTGAAAATGGAAATGATATGGTCCATGGCATATTGGGAAATAAATGAGAGCACCTCAAGGAATATCCTTAGTGAACATTGAATTTATTGTCGACTAACTAGAGGATATATATAGTTTTCTCTATTCGAGCATGTATGTCATTATTATATATAAACCTAGAACCTAGATGTTAATCTCATTTTTTAATATAGTATTGGAGCATCATGGTCACTGGCAGTTATATATCGTTTGATAATCTTAGAATTTAGCACTCTTCAAAAGCCCAGAGTTAGCTCTGGCAAATCTAGACTGAACTTTTAGGCAAGTTTATTGATTGTCTACCCTCTGGAATGCCTAAAGTTTAATAACGATTCAATAATGATTCTTAATCATTTGTTGTTCTATTGCAACTGTAAAAGCTCTTAGATGGAAATTTAGAAAGAGAATTAGAAAGAGAATTGGCTGTGGGAGGTGAGTTTGGGTTATCTTTAGATAACCCTTATGCTCATGAGTAGAAATAACTATGTTTTTTTTTTGGCAAATGCAAACTAGTGTCAGCATCTAACCCTTATGGTCCTGGGTTATACTCATTAGGAGGGGAAGGACAAGATTTGTGGTTAATCCTAGTCATTTCAAAATTCATCCGTCAGCAAAGGAACTTTATATTGCCGTCAACAGTTCTCATTACTTCAAAATAATTAATGCTAATGAGTTTTGTGTTTCCTTTTTGTGCGTTTACATTGATGCCATGCAATTTTAATGTTGGCTTATCGAGGGGTCAAATTTTGTAGGTCTGGAAATGCATGACACTCAGGTGAAGCACCACTCCAAGTTTAATGGGTGGATTGACAGTGTGGCACCTTACATGTATAGTTTCTACTGACCGGCAAATTGTAAATCTCATGTGCCCGTCTTTGGAGCCAAAGAAGGCTTCTTTGCCGACTCAAGAATGCAATTCTTAGCATTGCTGCCATGATATTTCCAGTGTCGGTAAATATTCATCACCTCCACACATTCGTCGACAACTGGAAGGAACAAGTGCTGTCACCTCCGGTAATGCAGAAATTTTCGCATTTGGTCAAAAAATCTCAAGCTCTAGTTGATTCAGGCCGTGGCACTCTGGCTGCTGTTTTCCCATGTCTATTGATGTTCGAAGACCGCAAACATCATGTTGGTGTTATGCCCAGCTACCTTGATATCATCCTTCCATATTTGTTTTCCTGTAGTATTTCATGCATTGAGTATAGAAATCCACTACGCTTCTGAGCTCTAACCGGCAGTTTTTGTTCTGGGTTGTATAGCATATTTATCTGTTCATTTGCCGTCTTTGAAGTTATAATAGCAGTGGTAAACAGGTATCGACTTGAGTGTTCACGGGAAATGGAGTTTCAATTTTCATGTGTTTTTTTTTTCTTGTCAGTCACTGGACTTGGCACTAGACTTCATCAATAGACTTTAAAAACCAGTGATGATGAAAGGAATGAGCTTACATATCGTCTCTGATGAGGATATATACTCTGCTACGAAGAAATCTACATTTGCTCTCCTATTCTAATTATTTACAACCGTCGTCTCTTGAGCTAAAGCTTAGGCCATTATCAGTTTAGGACCAACCAAGAAACGTACATCTCAACTACAACAATTTCCACACAACAGATCTGTAATGACATAGAACCATACTGTATCACACAGGAGTATGTTTAAAATGCAGCATGTTCGGAAGAATGAAAACATTGCACATACAAAAAACATGAGTATAAAAGAGTAGAGATACTTGTAAGAAAAAATATGTACCAGACATTTATATATAGTAAAAGCTTGATTAAAAAGATCAAAAATGAAAAACAGATATGAGTAACAAAGAATCGCTGCCACACTTTGGACCATATGGTATCTATCTATTATGTACACCGACTGACTGCTCTACCAGCTGCCAATCAAGCTTCCCATCCTTTTCTTAATTCAAGGCTGTGAGGGGAACTCTCGCATCTTTGGTGCCCGGCGCTTGAGACTCGTACGTCCCTGATAAATGCTTCATGTCCCCATTTACTTGGTTAGTCGCCGATCTTGCCTCCCAGAAGGAATTTAATAGCTCTTCGAAAGTTGGTGTTCTCAGTTCTTCGATGGATGACACGCTGGGCAAATTGATTGACCTCCTCCTCGGTGTTGAACAAGATGGCTCATCCACCTGATAAAGTACATTAACAGATGGAAAGCATGTAGGCACAAAGGAAATGTATATTTATTGTTGTTTGTTTTTTATAGGATGTGATCGTGTGAAGCATGGTGTTTCATATATGCTTACCACATAATCTTCTTCCAAGCACTTGCCCGCATTTTCCGTGATCTCAACAGTCTTGTGGTAATGGCCGCTCTTCAAACCTCTCAACTCTTCACGAGATGGAATGATCATGGAATCGATATTTGCGCATGCGTCATGATCAAGTTTCAAGGAACCTAAATAAAGAGTATGCACATGAAATAGTATTTAGACAAGCAATGTATATGAAAATGAAATCAAGATGACAAATTCGCATAATGAATGGCGGGTGAAGAATAGTGAAAAACTTACTGTCAATGGAGGAAAGAAGACTCTTGCTTGCAACATTGACATCTTGAAGAGAAGTTAAGGCAGCAGAAGACTGCTTATCGCGCAGTAGCTGATTGGCTTCCATGCCGCTCCTGCGTGCATAGAACAGGCCATGTTTATTAGTTTATGTGTACATACCTTGAACCATGACTCAGTATTGCTGCTGCTAAGTGAACAATTTACACTTGGCTAACACATTAAAAAATTAAATCAAGTTACCTGACAATTGAATCTACAGATGCTACATTTCCTTCTCCAAGGCTCAGCAATGAATCTTGAGCATTTCTCCATTGTTGTGAATCCATTTTTGCTTTTGTCATGCTGCATTTAATTAATTCCGATATGTAATATAATTACAACCCATATTCACTGCAGGAAAGAAAAAAGAAGAAGAAAGGTATGCAGACTCCAAAGGCTTTAACATTGAGTTTACCAATCTTGAAGACCGTCTTCCAAGCAAGACCTTCCACTTTCTACAGTGGCAGTATCTTCAAGATATCGGGTTTCAGTTTCTTCCATGTACACAATCCATTGCTCTTTGACATTGCAGGTAAAATCATGAGCAGTTGACATTTCTTTTTGCAGATTATTGGTTCTATCTGCAGCACTGGCTCGAAGACCATCAACTGCTGTTTGAACCTGAACAAAAAAACTACATCTTGATACACCACCTTCAAAAAATTATATAAATTTCAAGCTGTGAACTGCATTTTGAACATAGATGTCACAAAAGAACTGTTATGGGTACAGTTGCAGGGTGCAATTACATTGGTCACTTTGAACTATGTTAAATCCAAGTGGTAACACATGTTACAGAGCAAAAGACGAACTAAGAAATGATAAGATCCAATCGTGTAATATATCAACTACTACTCACACTCTTCAAGGTAGTCCTAAATGTACTATAAAAATTTGCTCACTAAATCGTACATGCATCCTCCCACCCGACATCATCTGTTATCTGTTCTATTGATTCTCATCCTATTCCTCCATCTGCATTAGATACATTGTCAAATTCAAGTTGGCAAGAAGCAATGAATAATAAGATGAAAGTTAGGGGCATAATTGGACATGAAAGCTTGTTCTCCTTCCAAATGGAAAGAAAGCAATGGATGTTGTTGGGCGTAAATAGTCAACCTGAATCCTAATGGATCTTTAGCCAGCCTGAACGCCCATTTGGTGACGAAGACATACACTCGGTGTGGAGTGGAATATTAGGATACTTTTTCTCCCGCAGAAAAAATGATATCGGTACGTTTGCTGATCTCCTGTGCAACCACAAATTAGTAGCTTCTACACCAGCTCAGACATCGAAAATGCCTTCTTGGAGTTCTTGAGAAAAGATATGAAGAATCCGCTTAAGTTTATGGCTTAAGGGAGCATCCGCTTGAGTTTGTTGCTCAATTGAGTCTAGAAAGGTTTACCATCTAAGAAAGTCATTATACAGTTTGAATTAATCCACTAGAGTGTGGTTTGGAAGATTTGGTTACTTTTTTTTAAAGGTTTGTGTTTCATTTAAGTTCTTTCGTTTGCTTCAAGGAAGATGGATATTTTAAGTTGTCTATGCGGATGATATTGTGATTAAAAATACAATGCTCAAGAAATATGTGACTTGAGGTCACATTTGCAGCACAAATTTTAAATGAAGTATATGAGGTAGCTACAATATATCTTGGGCATTGATGTGAAAAGCTCCAAAAAGCATCTCTCTTCCTCACAAATAATATGTTTAATGTGCTTTCAAATATACCAAAAAATTTGAATTCCAAGCTAACACCTTAGCAGATGAACACTTACATGATTTTAGGAGGATTTAAGGAGATTCAGCATATTTGTTGGGAAACTAAATTACTTCATAATGACTTGAACTGATATTGCATACCTAATCAGTGTGACGGGTCATTGAGATGTTGTGATCGATAACTGGAGAGTGCTCCCGGCAAAGAACTCATATATTTTGAATTTGGTTATAGATGCATACTAAGTTCTTTGATGCGGATTGAGCAAAATGTTTGATTGACAGGAGATTAACTACATGCTATCATGTTTTCCTTGAAGAAAATATCTTGTTAAGGAAAAGCAAGTAGAATTGGGGCCTAAATCCAATGGAGGTTTAGAATATTAAGCCATATCTGATACCACGTATGAACTAGTGTGGATATAGGATAGTATGATCGAGATAGGCTGTCTTCACACCTTGTATAAGGATCTGTTGTGACAATCTGACTTCTATTATAGAATCATGAGTTCTATGAACAAATGAATGAAACATATTGAGGTTGTCATTTGGGTTGACGGAAATACAATGCATGTATTATCAAGTCCGACTATGCATCTTGGTAAGGAAAAGCAAGTAGAATTGGGGCCTAAATCCAATGGAGGTTTAGAATATTAAGCCATATCTGATACCACGTATGAACTAGTGTGGATATAGGATAGTATGATCGAGATAGGCTGTCTTCACACCTTGTATAAGGATCTGTTGTGACAATCTGACTTCTATTATAGAATCATGAGTTCTATGAACGAATGAATGAAACATATTGAGGTTGTCATTTGGGTTGACGGAAATACAATGCATGTATTATCAAGTCCGACTATGCATCTTGGTAAATATGCTAACCAAGCCACTTGAAAGATCACTGGTTTATTTGTAACAAAATAGGCATGTATAATGTATATGATCCAGCTTGAGGGAGAATGTTAGGCAATATATAAAGGACTTTTGTGTAAATGGCAAAATTATATAATTAACTTATAATTAGAAACTAAAGCATGAGTATAATTGAAAATTAAAAAAGAGTTGTAATTGTATTGTATTTGCTTCCCAAATAAACAATAATAATACATTCAAGTTTGGGTGTTGAAACTAAAGCATGAGTATAATTGAAAATTAAAAAAGAGTTGTAATTGTATTGTATTTGCTTCCCAAATAAACAATAATAATACATTCAAGTTTGGGTGTTGTATATTTTCTATTTCAACAATGTCAAAGGAAAACTGTTGGAAACACAGGGGGGGTTACGGCCACACCCGTGGCGATTTGGTGGTTTTGGGCCCGAGTGGCAATTTAATAATTTTGGGCCCTATGGGCATTTTTCTAAATATGTGTACACATCAAGTCCTATATGTAGGAGTGAAGGGTTAGGGTTAGGGATATGCAGAGAATTGAATAAAAATAGTGAGTAGAGATTATGAGTAGAGAATAGTTTAGATCATGGGAGAGTTAGTCCCTAATCTCGAATCAAAGAGTAAGATGATGGTCTTCCTTTCTAATTGACGTCATTTATCTTGTATTCTACTTCAAATCTATAATAACCTTAGTTTTACTCCATTAAACCCTATCATTTCCTATCAAATTGGTATCAGAGCGTTTGATTCTGGAATCAATGACAGATTGAGAGGATATCAGTGCCACGATAAAGCAATCTCGCAAGGAGACGAGCACCGTGTCGAGGGCCACGATAAAGAAAATCTTTGCGAAGGCTCGCAAGGAAATTCTTGTGGAAAGAGCAATGAATCAAAGCTTTGCGAAATTTGGACGAAAAATTTCAAAGGCTTTCCTCCCGTTGAAGGAGCCATCTGAAAGGGAATAGGCAAACGACAAATATCTGAAGCCGACAGATGTCGACGACCCATATCCGAGGTCGACGAAGACCAAGAACACCCACTGGAGGACGCCGGTCCCCGAAGGGCCGCCCCAGCTCGGTCGAACCCCAGGATGCCCGCCCCGAGCCGGGCGACCCACTGGAGGCCCACCCCGCGGGCTGTCCGCACAAGCGATGTGCTAGGGGACTTATTCGCACCTCCCATAGAGTTGTTTTAGCTTGCCGACACTGTCTCCAGCGACATCTAGGAATGTTGATCGTGCCAGCTTCTCCCTTTCCTCCGGACGAATCTACGGGACAAGGTTTCATGTCAAACTACCACCGGAGCTGCCGAAAAAGGGGATCGGCATCGTCGAGCCGCCACCACTACAGTAGCGACTCGATCCAGATGATCCTGTGAAGGAGCTATGAGCCGAGCCGAAGCTGTCAGCGTGCCAAACCGAGCCGGCTCAGCAGAGCCGCAAACCTGACCGCCGTCCCATTTTTTGCCATTTTCGAGGTTATTTTTGGAGGAATATTTGCATAGCTTCCATATTTTGACGATTTCAGACCCGTATGGAGTCCAAATTAAGAATGGTTCACCCCAATGCCTAGACAACTCAACCACAGACACACTACCGTCGTACTTGGACCTGTTCATCTTCCGTGCAAGAAGATCGGCTAGCTTGTCAATCCATGTCGACCAACTACGGTGACATTTAAAGAAAGATGAAGCTCTTAGATGACCATTTGACCAAGGAAGAGGCGATGGGACGAGCATCATGTTGCGAGTGCACCTAACGTCGCATCCCCCCTCAGCCGATGGAGCACGTGGCAGTGGAGGCGTCATCACTTACGTACGTCACAGGAGACGCGGGAGCGCGGTTTAGGCCTTTTTCTTAGTGGGAGGGTATTTTGGTCTTATACCAAAATCCATCTTCTTTCTTTATATTAGGTCTAGCCATCATCTTTTTCCTTATGCTTGAATTGTGAGAAAAACTCTCAAGTGTCATTTGAAGGTGCTTAAACTTTGGTCCGTTCATCCAAAGTGGGGAGATCGATCTTGTCTCTAAGAAGATCATTATCTAGGTTTCTTTTGTTCTTCAATCAAGCAAAATATAAAACTTTTTCCTCTCTTTTGATTTTCCACGTTTAAATTGTGAATCGATCTACGACGATTCACATCAATTGGTATCAGAGCACTACGATTCCATGGCAACTGGGACGAGAGCTTCCGTGGATGAGAAGATCCAAGGTCTCCGCGACGATCTCAATCAAGAGATCGAGGGTTTGAGGAAAACGATGGAAGCTTTGATCAAGGATCACACAAACACCCAAGAGGACATTCAAACGAAGCTTCGGATTATGAGAAGGGAAGCCGCAGAGTCGGGAAGGGATCTTAAAAGTTTGAAGGACGCCACGGCTGCGATTCCGACGATGATGGCAATGTTGCAAGATTTGACCAAGGAGAAGGCGGCGGATCGCGACAAGGGGAGGGCAACGGAGGAGATCCAAGGCGATTCCGGCGTCGATTCAACAAATCAGGAATCCCCGAGCCAAGGGGGGACTTCCGCGGCGGCGGCGGCTCAAACCCTAGCCGGCGCGCTAGGGTTTGGCGCGACAGGGCCCGGGGTGTCAACTGCAGGCCCTGTCGGGCCTGTTTGGGGGCCGACAGGCCCGCACAGCCCTCCCCAGGCCTGGGCGGGGCCTGTCGGCACCGACCGGCCTCCGGCGACTCCAATGGGGCTCGCCGAAGGCCCGGCACCCCTTTTCGGGGGTGCCCAAGGAGCGCCGACTCCCATCGGGGGCCGGGCAGGTGTCGCGACCCACGCCGGCGTGTCGACAGCCCAAGGCGGGGGCGGCGAAGGGGCGACGGCCCCTTTTTGGGGCCGCACGGGCCCGCTGGACCACGGGAGGGGGTCAGCAGGCCCGGGCGACCCCTTAGGGGGTCAGGCGAGCACGGTGGGGCCTTTTGGGGGAGTGGCGGGCTTCGTGGTGGGCCCGGGGAAGGCCGGGGGAGCTGGTGGAAGCGGCTGGCCTTCGGGAGTGGCGATTGGAGCCCCTGCGGATCAGTTTTGGAGGCCAGGGGCGTCGTTACAAGGTCCCAGGTCTGTGGGGAACCTTGGACGGACTTTTGGGGGCCTCCCGGGCTTTGTGCAGGGTACAGGAGGGGAATTGGGGGGCGGGACAGCGCCCACCCAGCCTTACGGAGGAGCGCGAGTACCCACTTTTGCACCACCACAGAGACATCCGGGGCACTACTAACAGGATATATCGGGGGAGCCCCAGTGGCCTGAGGGGCCACACGGAGGGGGTGACGGAGGGCCACCGGAGGGCTACAGGAGAGGGGGTGACAGAGGTGGAGGGCATGGAGGAGAAATGGGACAGTTGGGGGATATCAACGTCGATCGACGTCTGCAGAAGCTGAAGATGCCAACGTTTGAGGGTACGGACCCGGACGGTTGGATTTTCAGAGAAGAGCGCTATTTCCAGGTGATGGGGTTGTCTGAGGCAGAGGTGTTGCGAGCCATTGGGATCTACTTCGAGGGGCAAGGCCCTGGCGTGGTATCGATGGAGGGCAGCGAGGATCCCATTCCGCAGCTGGGAGGAGCTTACCGCATACATCCTGGATAGATTCCACGAGACATCGGCGGGGGATTTCTACGAGCAGCTGTCAGCCCTGAGACAGGGGGGGACAGTACGTGACTTCGTGGAGAAGTTCGAGCTGTTGTCTAGCAGGGTAAGGGGTGTGACAGATGGGATGCAGATAGGGCTATTTATGAGGGGGCTTAAGCCATATATACGGGCGGAGCTACAGATGCAGAGCCCTCAGTGCTTGGAGGATGTCCTCCGCCTAGCTCACAAGGCGGAGGAGAAGCAGGCGGAGGAGAGACGCATTAGGGGGACTTGGGGAACGCAGGGCCAGCACAACCAGGCAGCACCAGCACCACCTAGGCCAGCCATCGGGGCACCAGCACCAGCACCACCTAGACCATCTGCACGGGAGGTCCGCACAGCCGTACCTGGTAAGCGCATGACTGAGGTTGATATGAGGGCGCGGCGAGCGACGGGCCTATGTTTCAGGTGTGACGAGAGGTTCACCCCCGGTCATCGATGTGCGAGCAAGTTGCTGCAGATTGTGATCGTGCCCGACGAGGAGGAGTACCCTGAGGAGAAGGAGCCTGTGATTGCAGCAGAGCCTGAGTAGGAGCATGTGTACATGGACTTTGCGGAGGTGTCACTGAACTCCGTGGTAGGGTTCACTCCAAACCATACCATGAAGTTGGCAGGGACATTGGGGGATCAGACGGTGACGGTGCTGATTGACAGTGGGGCGACCCACAACTTCATCTCGAGGAGGTTGTTAGAGCGTCACGGCCTAGAGTTGAGTACGATGGAGAAGTTCACTGTGTTGCTGGGCACAGGGAAGATGGAGGAGAGTAAGGGGCTCTGCAAGGGGGTATTTTTCACACTGCAGGGGCTTCAGATAGTGGAGGACTTCTTGCCGCTGGAGTTGGACAACGTGGATGTCATACTGGGAGTGCAGTGGCTGAAGAAGCTCGGGGAAATGAAGGTGAACTGGAAGCTTCTACGGATGGAGTTTCAGGAGGGGGGCAAGACTGTGGTGCTGACAGTGGACCCGACCCTCTGCTTCTCAGTAGTGGCCTTCAAGGCCATTACGCGAGCGTTGCGGGATGAGGGAGAGGGGTTTTTGGTGGAGTGCCAGGGGTTGTCAGTAGAGGAGGAGCAGCAGGAGGAGACTCCAGAGGAGGTGGATTCGGTGTTGGAGCAGTACCAGGAGGTCTTCCAGAGCCCGCAAGGGCTACCTCCGGCAAGGGGGCACGAGCACGCGATAGTACTGTGTGATAGGGTAGCACCGGTGAGCGTGCGCCCTTACAGATACCCGCACGTGCAGAAGGATGAGATAGAGAGGATGGTGCGGGAGATGCTGCAGGCTGGAGTGATCCAGCCAAGTGTGAGTCCTTTTTCTTCTCCAGTACTACTGGTGAAGAAGAAGGACGGTAGTTGGAGATTCTGTGTCGATTACCGGGCGCTGAATAAGGAAACTGTCGCCGACAAATTTCCTATTCCGGTAATCGACGAGCTGCTTGACAAGCTGCATGGGGCGGCGATCTTTTCGAAGATCGACATGAAGGCGGGATACCACCAGATCTTGATGCGGCCAGAGGACGTGCCGAAGACCGCCTGCCGCACCCATGAGGGACACTACGAGTTCCTGGTCATGCCGTTCGGCTTGACCAACGCCCCTTCGAGGCCTTGATGAACAAGGTCTTCCAGCCTTACTTACGGCGGTTCATCCTAGTCTTCTTCGACGACATCCTCATCTACAGTAGGAGCATGGGAGAGCACATTAACCAACTGGAGGTGGTGTTCAGGGAGCTGATTGCACATCAGCTATATGCCAACCGAAAGAAGTGTAGCTTCGGTCAGGCGAGGGTGGAGTACCTGGGGCACGTGGTGTCAGCAGAGGGGGTGTCGGCCGACAGATCGAAGATAGCGGCCATGCTGGATTGGCCGGTGCCTACTACCCTACGGGCACTGCGAGGCTTCTTGGGGTTGACGGGCTACTACAGGAAGTTCGTCAAAGGGTACAACACTATAGCGTGGCCCCTCACGGAGCAACTGAAGAAGGATGGGTTCCACTGGGGGGAGGAGGCCACCAAGGCCTTTGAGGCCTTAAAGGTGACGATGACGACGGTGCCAGTGCTCGCCTTGCCAGACTTTGGCAAGGCTTTCATGGTGGAGACTGACGCGTCGGGGTATGGTTTGGGGGCGGTGCTCATGCAGGAGGGGAGACCCATAGCCTATTTCAGCCAGGTGCTATCAGCTAGGGCACGGTTGAAATCGGTCTATGAGCGGGAGTTGATGGCCATAGTGTTGGCAGTACTGAAGTGGAGACCCTATCTGTTGGATCGGGAGTTCGTAGTCAAGACGGATCAGAGGAGCCTCAAATACCTTCTCGAGCAGCGGCTAGTCACGGAGGAGCATCATCGTTGGCTATCCAAGCTGATAGGATACCGCTTCGAGATAGAGTACCGACCCCGGTTGGAGAACAAGGCTTCGGATGCCTTGTCCCGATGAGAGGAGTGTGTGGACTTGAGGGCTTTGTCGCGGCCCATGTGGTTGGACTGGGAGCCCATGTTGCAGGAGGCGGAGGGTGATGCGGAGTTGCAACAGATCCGCATGCTGTTACAGAGTGGGGCGGAAGGACCGGTAGGATATTCTTTGGAGGGGCGCCGACTACTGTACCAGGGGAGGTTAGTGTTACCGAGGACCTCGGCCTTCATACCCGTTTTGTTCCAGGAGTTCCATAGCTCTGTGACGGGGGGTCACTCGGGGGGTGCAGCAGACCTATCAGAGGATGGCCAGAGAGGTGTAGTGGCCAGGGATGCAGAGGGGGATTGCACGCTTAGTTGCAGCTTGTGACGTCTGCCAGCGTCACAATACACGTCGATGGCTCCAGCTGGGCTGCTACAGCCATTGGCGCTACCGGAGAGGGTGTGGGAGGATATTACCATGGATTTCATCGACGGGCTACCACGTACAGAGGGGTACACGGTGATCATGGTGGTGGTGGATAGGCTGAGTAAGTATGCCCACTTCATTCCCTTGAGGCATCCTTACACAGCCGTATCAGTAGCAGCGGCGTTCATGAAGGAGGTGATACGGCTGCATGGGATACCGGCGTCCATCGTGTCCGACAGGGACAATGTATTCATGAGCATCTTTTGGAGGGAGCTGTTTAGGGTACAGGGTACGGTCCTGAAGAGGAGTACCGCTTACCACCCACAGACCGACGGTCAGACGGAGGTTGTCAACAGCAGTCTAGAGACGTACTTGCGGTGCTTTGCTTCAGACACACCTAGGCAGTGGTACAGGTGGTTGGCGTGGGCGGAGTATTGGTACAACACCTCGTACCATTCGAGAGCAGGGATGACTCCTTTCAGGGTGTTGTACGGACGTGACCCTCCACCATTGGTGCGCTTTGGGAACAGCCAGATTTCTGTGTCGCGAGTGGAGACGTACATGGAGGAGAGGGATGTGCTGTTGGAGGAGCTGCGGAAGCACCTGTTGCAGGCTCAGCAGGTGATGAAGGCTCAGGCGGACGGACATCGACAGGACGTTAGCTTCCAGGTGGGAGATATGGTCTATCTCAAGCTACGTCCCTACAGGCAGAGATCGATGGCGAGGACGCCGAACGAGAAGCTGACGGCTCGTTACTTCGGTCCATATATGGTGGAGGCCACGGTCGGACATGTGGCATACCGGTTGAGGCTGCCAGCCACGTCGGCGATTCACCCTGTGTTCCACGTGTCGCAGTTGAGGCGGGCGATTGGAGACCATGCTGTTTCCTCCACTCTACCCCCTACACTTACGGAGGACATGGAGGTGTTGTTGGAGCCTTTAGAGGTGAGGGCGGTTCGCTAGGGAGCGGGACGGCGGAGAGAGGTGCTGATCTACTGGGCAGGGCTACCAGATTGCGACGCTACTTAGGAGGATTATGATGTGGTCCAGGCGCAGTATCCGGATTTCCACCTTGAGGACAATGTGGCTCTTTTAGTGGGGGTATTGATGCGAGCGCACCTAGCGTCGCATCCCCCTCAGCCGATGGAGCACGTGGCAGTGGAGGCGTCATCACTTACGCACGTCGCAGGAGACGCGGGAGCGCGGTTTAGGCCTTTTTCTTAGTGGGAGGGTATTTTGGTCTTCTACCAAAATCCCTCCTCTTTCTTTATATTAGGTCTATCCGTCAACTTTTTCCTTATGCTTGAATTGTGAGAAAAACTCTCAAGTGTCATTTGAAGGTGCTTAAACTTTGGTCTGTTCATCCAAAGTGGGTCGATCTTGTCTCTAAGAAGATCATTATCTAGGTTTCTTTTGTTCTTCAATCAAGCAAAATTAAAACTTTTTCCTCTCTTTTAATTTTCCACGTTTAAATTGTGAATCGATCTACGACGATTCACATCACATCAGTACTCGAAGAAGCACACCCACGGACTGCCTGCACCATCTTGAGGACTAGGTGGTTTTTAAGGGAGAGAGTAGTATTGGAAATGGGAGGTTGCGGCCACATCTGTGGCGGTTTGGTGATTTTGGGCCCGAGTGGTAATTTTGTAATTTTGGGTCATATGGACATTTTAGTAAATATGAAAAATCATCCCCATATATAGGAGTGAAGGGTTAGGGCTAATGATATGCAGAGAATTGAAGAAGAATATTGAGTATAGATTAGGAGTTGAGAATAGTTTAGATCTTGGAAGAGTTAGCCACTTATTTCGAATCAAAGGATAGGAGAGTGGTCTCTCTCTGAGGCCATTTATCTTGTATTCCACTTTAAATCTATAAAAACTTTATTTTACTCCACAAACCCCTAATTTCCTATCAAAAACGTCGTTAAAACTACTTTCCATGCTAGTAGAATCAATCGATCCACAAAGATACACTTCAAACAAAGTTTTTATGCCTGCATGTAGCCAAGTAGCTAAACATGGAATTTATGAAGAATCTCCATCTATAAATTTGGAGGTAGAAACTTTAAATCAACTTCATATCATGTAAATAAATTTGCAAATTTATACTAAGGCTTCCAAGCTAATATCCCAGGTTTGAAATCCAAGCTCAGTATTGGTCAATGGTTGTAGAATTAATGTTGGTTGTATCAGAAGTACCAGGCAATACGTATCGAAAAATTTAAAATTTAGGTATCTGTTGCCTTATCTTAATCTAACTGTTATTTGTAAGTAAAGCTTCATTCAACAAGTGCTTCATCTATCTCTATTGTCAAGCACATTATTCTCTCTTATCTTTAGAAAAATGCATTAGACAACTGTGTCAAAGGGTTATAATAATAAAAAATATTATATAAATGAATCAGTTCAGCTACAATTTATTTTTGCCCAAAATTTGATGTTTTAGCATCATCATTATGAAAGGGCCAATAGTATATAAGTCCTCATGAAACTTGTTTTTCCATGTATCAATAAATCTAAGTATGTTTCTGATGCGATCTAGTGTTTGGTAGGAATAAAAATAAGATTTTTACGATGAAAGATGGGATTTTTGGATGAAAAATGGGATTGTTATGGGGAAAAAGAAGAGATTTTGGTGAAAAGAATGTTTTTATTGATAAAAACTGAAATATAATGATAAAGTTGACCACTTTCGAGAGGTGGACCGCTCTCCTAGCTTTGTATTCAAGATCAACACTTAAATCTCCACTAGATCCAAGGGATCTACCCTATTCTTCTCAAAACTCCACATAACCTCCCTGTCTCATCTTCCCTTTATTTATAATGAGACTCCTATTGATCGGCCGTCCCTAAATTACGATAATGTCACTGAACTAGGTTTTTACCCAAAATTACAAATTTGCCCCTGGACCCACAAAATTACACAAATGCACATGTGCTCAGAAATTACAGACCTGCCATTATGGCCAAAAATCCTAATCATATCATTACCCCGTCTCCGAAAAACCACCTTGTCATTAAGGTGGTGCGTGAAGTGCACGGACGGGCTATTACAAGATGGTCGTCTCCACCTGGGTCAAAGGGATATGATTGGCCTCCACGGCCTTCAACGACGTTCGGAAGAAAGCTACGGTAGTCGTCAAGCTCCTTGGGAGGTCCTCCGCGTCCAAAGTACGAATGCTGAAGCTTGGGAGGTCGTCTATGTACCAACCACGGGCCTTGGGGCCCTACAAAAGTGTCTACGCGCCAAGGCGGGTCCCGGAGAATGGTGGACCATGGCGGGCTCTGAAAAACGTCGTCAGGCCATGGCGGGCCACGAAAGACGGCGAACAGATGCTGGCGTGCCCATGGATCTGCGGGCATGCCTTGCAGGACATGCAGGCCTGCCTGCAGATCTTGACGTGCTTGCAGGTTGACTACAGGCTTCCCACGAGCATGCAAGGGGCCGCAGGTGGGCCAGAAAGGCCGCTATGGACCTGCACGCATCCTGTAGGCATCCTACGGGCCTGCATGTGGCATGCATGTGGCATGCATGGCCTGCAAGGCCCCTGCGGGCCTGCAAGCAGCCTGCAGGGCCCCTACGACTGCCTACAGGGCAGCGGCTGTCCTACGACGAGGTGCAGGGGTTGTCATGCCCGTCGTGCCCCTCGATGTCTCATGCCGCTTCCTTAATGTCCTGATTCGTGTCGGCGTCGTCATTGATGTTCAGATCTAAAGCTGTATTGCCTTCGGAATGGATCTCCTCATCAAAAAGACTGACTTTTCCCTCTTTCTTGTCCAAATTTGCCGCCGTTTGCCCTAGATCTGGATTTTTGCCCAGATGTGAATTTTTTGCTACAATTATCACCTTATACCCTTGATCTGGGCTTTCGACCACGTCGTATTGCTTAGCCTCCGCGATATTTGAAGTGTGGTGTGATATTTGTGCTATGTTTTGCATGATGGCATCAAACATTTTATAGTGCGCCTCCCTTTGTTTCATCAATCACTCCAACCATGCTTGATGCAAATCCTCACCTTCTGCCATCAAAATTCTCTTTTTATTCTAATTTTTCTCGAATATCGTATCAAAGTGGTATCAAAGCACGATGATACCACGGCCATGATGGAAGATCACCAGGTGTTTAATGAAATACTACAAAGAGCTCATGTGTTGCGGCAAGAAGGGAACAAGCTTTATCGGCATGTCTATTGTGAGAATAAAGATTGTTCTAGATTAGTAGATTGGAAGATTTAGGCTTTAGGCTTGAAGGTAAAGCTAGCAAAACAGCCTCTTCGCCTAAAGAGGTCAACTATCGTGTATTTTCTTTTTCCCAAATAAATAAAAATTACATCTTTTCCTTTCCACCATCAAAATTCTCTTTCTGATCATGGCCCCAAGTCATTAAGATCTATGCTCTGATACTGATACCAATTAGATGCGATCTAGGGTTTGATAGGAATAAAAATAGGATTTTTATGGTGAAAGATGTGATTTTTGGATGAAGGGTGGGATTTTTATTGGGAAAAGAGGAGATTTGGGGGAAAGAAGGATTTTTATTGATAAAACTGAAATACAATGATAAAGTTGGCCACTTTCGAGAGGTGGACTGCTCTTCTAGCTTTGAATTCGAGTTCAAAGCTTAAATATCCACTAGATCTAAGGGATCTACCCTATTCTTCTCAAAACTCCACATAACCTCCCCCTCTCATCTCCCCCTTTATTTATATAAGACTCCTATTGAGCCGCCGTACCTAAATTACCATAATGCCCCTGACCTAAGGTTTTTACCCAAAATTACAGATCTGCCATTATGGCCAAAAACCCTAATCCGATCAGTTTCATATCACTCATTCAAATCCAACCTAAAAAAGTCGATGTGTATGGGTATTACCAGATTTTTGAAGCTTGATTTTGATTGTTAAATGAGATGTGTCTACCCATTGGATGGTTAAGTTAGAAACTTTACTTTTGGAGCTTCAACCCCTAGATTTTCTCTTCTATTATCTGTTAATAATTAATATCGGTGGTATTGGACAGTATAGGATGGATCATATAATCATTCTTGAAATCTGATGTGATACAAAAGAAAAGATTAGCACCTCTTTTTTTAACTATGCTAATACCTAAGCGAAAGGTTAAGCAAGCTTTTGCTCTTTAGAATCAGAGGAAAAGAAAATGATTGTCATTGAACTTTCTATTTTCCTCCTGCAGTAAATATATTTGTATCATAGATCCTTCATGGTTGCTTTCTTATGCTAAAATAAGAACATCAATTAATGAAAATAGGTGTGGGGCATCTGAGTTTGCTTATCTGAATTCTTCCTCGTGACCTAGATACCTTATCCAATTTTTTAAATTTCTGTTTATGAGATGTTAGAACTTTTTGAAGGAAAAGAAATAACCCGCTGCTCTTACATCATAAATAATGAAGTAAAAGCAGTAGATACAAGGCCACTCATTGATCCACACCCCCGCCCCCTCCTGCCGCTATCTCTTACAATCAAAAGCAAATAGATAGTTACCATCAAACAAACAGTACAATCTTTCACTACTACAACGCAAAGTTATCCTAAAGACCACAAAAGGTTGTATGTTATGTCCTGATACTCATGTGTTGTCCTTGTTCTTAGTTATTGATGTCATCTTACCAGATGAGTGTACCATTTATTTTCCAGGGCCAGGAGATTCCATCATTTCCATGATTTACTATAACTCACATACTATATAAAGCAAGTTACTGTGGAACACTTTAAGCCAAAGCAAAAAATCAAACGTTTCTGTAGTTGTACATAAAGACTAGACATAGAGCAAACAAATAACATATGCATTGTACAACATGGATAAGTAGTGTGCATACCAGCTTTGTCTTCCTAGCACTTGAACTGGCCAGCATCTCTGCGACCTTTTCCAGCAGTTGCCTTTCTTCATTAGCAGCACACTCCTACAAACATAACCAAAATTAGATGGAACGTGACCAAGACACCTCATATTTTTAAAACTAAATAAATCAAAATAGAAAAAGAAAAGCTACCTCAAACTTCCTCTCAAGATCACAGAGTTGCTGATCTTGTACGATTTGAGTTTCTTCCAGAATCTTGCTCAGTTTAGATGCATGAACATCTAGGGTGTGGAAGAAATTAGTTGTAACCTTCGAAATAGATCTAGTCGTTTCTACAGCTCTTAAGTGTCCCTATTCATAAAACAAAAGGCACAGAAATATTGAAAGTAAATAAAATAAGGAACAATTTTAAACTTAAAAGTTCCCAGATCTTCGACAAGTGGTAACCTCGCGTTGCTGTTGTGCAAATGCAGCTAATTTGTCCCCTTGGCTAGAGAGGCTCTTTTGAAGGTCACTAAGCAACTGATCAGCCTCCAAAGCGATTTTTCTAAAACACTGTAATAAGAAAATTATTAGAGACTGACGTTCAAGTATATAGTGTTATGAAGGGCCCTCTGATACTTACATCCTCAAGAGCAGAAGAGTGCATTTGGACTTGTTTATTCAAGTTATCAAAGGTGGAATGAGAATTCTCATCTAATTCACCAGCTAAATTATCCAATGATCTAATTCCAGAGCCGTACATTTCTTTCAATTTCTGAACCTGTCCCCTAAGTTTCTCGGTAGCCTATGACAGAAGGAACAAAGAACAAATGATAGGCAAGGTTCTGAATACCACGTGTACGATTGTATCTTTCTTTATAAATTAAATAAAAGGAAAATGAGGTCCAGAAGATAAATTTATAATGAGAACTAAAATCAGCTCTCTCTTAAGCATTGAAGTACCTCAGACTTTGTGGAAACAAATGATTGCATGTCGTCTTCCATTTCTTTCAGTTGGTTCTCATGTTGCATCACAGAAGCTGAAACAGTTTTATGCAAGACATCTAGCTGCTCAGTCAAATGAGAGCGGAATTTCTGAACTAGAATTCTGTTTCCATTTTCAATTTTATCCTTGCGTTCTGAAAGCCAATAAAAAAGGTGGCATAATTACTGATAATAACCAAAGACACAGACCACAACATACAATCAGTAAACCCAATCATTTACCAATTTTAGAAAACAAGCCAGAAACATCTGCTGCTGCATTCTCTAACTCAGACCGAAGCTCATGGGCCCGTCCAACGAGTGCTTTCTCTGAGAGAGAAGAGACAGACAGGCTTGTCAATATGTGCATTTCCATCAGAACTCCATGCAACATGCTTCTTAAAACGAATAAAACATGACTAATTCTGAAAAACATCTCTTGAAGGCATTGTCTGATAAGACCGCATCACTTAAAGAGCCAAATCATGAAATCCACAAGGTGAACATTTAACGTGTACAATCATCAATAGAGGAAATGATGAGAAAAGTGAAAAAACATAAGGGAACTTTGCTCACCTGATTTGAGGAGGTTGGATATCAAATATTCCTTGTCTTTTATTGTGTTGTTTGCCTGCCTATATCTTTCTTCTAGGTCAAGCAACACATGTTCAGTGTCATCCAGATTTTTCTGCAAAGAAAGCACATATAAATAGATAAATTTGAATTCTTGCAACAATACGTTATTGATTGACAGTGGAAGGTGCCTCACCTGGGTCTTTTCAAGCTTCTCACTAAGTTCTGCACTCAGCAGTAGTTGAGAATTGTAAAGCTCTTGAAGGCCAACCAATTGCTGTGCAGGATACAATATTACAATTGACAACCATGCCAGATTTAAAAGCATGATTGAATAGGTAAGATGAACGATATACCTTATCCTTTGATTGCAAATCTTGTTCCAAGTGTTCAATTTTCTCAGTCATCGACTGAATAAGTACAAAAAATAAGTGGCCATTGTGGAAAGTGCTTAATTTGATATAAATGCAATAAGCAGTAGGATCAGATAAGAACCTTTTTTTCAGCTTCTTCAAGTAGGTAGCGATCTCTTGGCACATATATGCCATTCTTCTCTCTTGCAGCATATACCTCTGTCATATTTAAGAAGTAAATTAGAAGGCTTTCATTAAAGAAAAAAGAATCACTACTTGTCAAAATCGGAAGAACAGAGGCCACAATTTAGTCTATTTTTAATCTATTTGGCACTTGTATAGGGAAAAAAAATCTATCTTCCACCTTAGTCCGCAAATAAAATTGACAACCTTAACAAGTTGATTATAAAATCGCCTCATCAATTAAAGTGCACAGATCCAAAGAACTGCTAATTAAATTGAATATGGACAGTCACCTCAGTTGCCACTACAAAATCTAGCCTATTTCCCACGTTTATTTCTGAGGGAACATTGCCAACAAAACTTGTCGGCATAGAAATTTTATATAGGATGAATAGTCATATTGATCCGCATAAACAATAAATGAAGCAGGAGATTAAATATCAAACTTGTATGGACTCCAATATAAGGAGACAAATGTTACACATATATATGAATGTTCCCGCATATGTACAAAAACCAATGAAGGAATCTAGACATGTATTTAAGGGACAATAAGGCACAAAGCACATACATGCGGGCACATGCACACATACAGATGTTCCATGATGTTATAGAAAAGGGTCTCTGACCTTGTTTAAGACGATCTATTTCAGAATATAAATCCTTGATCATTGCTGATTTCATCATCTTCTGATTGATCTGGATATCAGTACAAAATTGTTGGGAGTTAACATCTATAACAGAAGAAGAGATTTCACCAAAGCATGGAACCAAGTGATACAACTACTTACCTCTGGCCTATTTTTGATATTCTTGGCACGGTGTGCATAATCCAAGGTGCTCAACGTCTCTTCCAAACAGTGGATTGAAGGCGATACGGTGGCAATAATGCAGGTCTTGGTTTTCCCTCCTAATGATTCCCTTAGTAATCTTGTGAGTTTGCTATCTCTGAGATACAAACAAACAAAACATCAACCAAAATGCAAGCTACTAAACAATAAAACCAAAGATATAATTAGATAAAGATGATGCAAACTACCTGTATGGAATGTGACCTGAATGCTCAACCAGGGCATTAATCACACGACCAAGTGTAAGCAAGCTTTTATTAATTTCTCCCGCTTCCCTTGCTCTGTTCTGCAATTGCAGATATCTTATAAGAAATTTCAAAAAAGAGTTCACAATCGCACAATATTGAACCTGTCCTTTTATTTTTAGAAATAAAAATAGCAAACATATTCAAGCAGTGACATTAATACTTGAATATATGGAGTTACCCACATCTCTAGCACCAGAACGTGAAATATTCTCAGAACCAGCAAGATCAACTAGATTAAGCTTCCCACATTTGATCATTTCCTCACCCTCGGGAGTACATTCCTTCATGTGAATGGTAATAGAGAATATGGAGTGTGACCGGCTGCTTTGCTTGTTAAGTAGAGTTTCTGCTGTACGCCTTTTTGCAGATCCTTTATCTAAAATTTTGTATATTTCACTTGCAGAGGAAACAATCTCCTCTTCAAGACCTCGAACAAAAACACCTCCCTTGCCGTCTTCCATGAGAGCTATAGGCTTCTTGGATTTATCATCTGAGAATCTTGACTCGTCCGGAGCCAAAAGATCTGTAATCTCTTCATTATATAGCTCGAGAAACGTGACTTTCATGCTGTATTCAGCATTCTGCGCCTCAAGTATTTCAAAGATTTGCCGAACTGATCGTGGGATAACACCAGCATCACTTGGAAATTCTCCATTCTACAATATCAATAGGGTAACGATTGATAACTAACAAACATCCCAATCAAAATTTCTCCAATTAAAGTCCTAACATCAACAACTAAATTCGTCTGCCCAAGTTCTCCAACAGTGGCTAAATGAATTGATTTTCACAATTCAAGTCTATTAAGGAAGGCTAGAATAAAAACAAATTATAAAGGAATGGATTAACTTTGATGAATCAGAATTCAGATATCCAAATCACCTTAGCCTTCCTCCCTCCTCCTTCCATTGTGTAAGTTTTGCCAGTGCCAGTCTGGCCATATGCGAAGATGGTGCAGTTATATCCTTCAAGAACCTCATTCACTATAGGAGAGAGAGCTTGGTCGAACAGATCCTTTTGCTGGGAGCTTGGTCCAAAGACCTAAACCGAATGACCTAATTTGTTAATGAGCAAGTTCAAACTTAAAGTGTGGATATATACGATTGGAGACTGAAGACTCCAAACCTTGTCAAAAGCAAAGGTTCGATCAATCTGCTTGTTTGCAATATTCTGCACGGCTGAAACTTCTCTCCGATGCTCATTGCACGATATGACAACTGGAGTGTTCACTCTCACCTCATCGTCGCTCAACGGCCTGAAGAAATTATCCAGCTTTTACATCAAAATTCTTACTTTTTATAAAGAAAGTACTCGAAATCGTTTCCCTAGTCAAGTGTTTTTACCTGCATCGGAGAAGGACTTGAACATTAACCCCCTTATCCTTATCGTGTTTGCCGCTGGAATTACCATTCCCATCATATGATCGAAGATCTCTTCCAGACTTTTCGCTTGATCTTGGTGTTTGAGACGGGGAGCTCGGGACATTTCCTCCTCTCCTCTGTGAACCATCCATCCTCAAACACTTTGAAAGAGCAAGAAAGCGTGATAACCCCGAAGAGTCCTGAAACATCCAAACAACAAACACGGTTAAGCAAACTCTAAGCATACTTTTGATGCCTGCAACTCATTGATAAACCCTAACTCGGCTTGATCGACTGGAAGACATCTTCAATGTTCCAAGATCCACAATCACCAGCTTGTGTTAGATATGTGAATCCAAGAAAACACACAATGCGATGTAATTTAACAACAAAAGAAGCCGGCATCGCTTTCACAAAATCAATAATCATATTCAGAATCAAGCAAAAAAAGAATTTAAAAAATCCCTTGAGAGTTTTGAAAATTTGAAAGAGAAATCCACGAATCAACAAGCACCACCACAATCCATGAAAATAGTAGAAAAATGCGCATCACTTTCAGTCAACAAAATCCAACATATCTACGAGTCATGAATCCCAATGACTCATCAGCTCAAATCCAATAACAAAATCCGAAGAACATAACAATGCATATTCACCTAACACCAAAAAAACTCCTTTTACCAGTGTTTGAATGGGAAAACTATGAAATAAAAAACCAGAAAAAAATTAAAATAAAATCGGCATCACATTCATACAACCAACACCGCTCCAATCCAATAACAAAAGACGAGACAATAAACAAATGTGCAACCGTTTACCACCCCAAAAAAAAACAATCTTTAATCGAGGATTCACATCATAAATCTATGAATCAATAAACCCAGAATGGATTACACAAAACACATCTCAAACTGCTACCAAAAACATCAAATGCCGAACAAATCTACACCAAAAAACGATTTTTTTTAGTGGGTTTGAATCAAAAATCCATGAATCAAGAAACCCATAAATGAATCATTAATTCGTGGGAAATTCAAGAATTTGAGAATGCAGAATGGAGAGAAAAATGTACCTTAGAAATCGCTACAAATCTTGAGAAAAGAATCGGTTGGGTCTTTGAGAAGAAGCGAAGACTGACAGTAGACACGCAGGGAGGGCAGTGCTTCGGATCAGATCTCCTATCTTTTTGGTTGGAATTTTCTTTACCTTAGTTTATATTTATATGTATATTTAATATTTTAATCTTAATTAAAGCAGAGGTGGAATTTAAGGGAGTGAAGCACTAATTAAAAAAGAAATATCATGAAATTTATGATGGCGTAATAAATTAACGATCAGGTAGTTTTTTGAATATAAGCCAGTATAGATATGGGCCATTTGCTTTACAACTTTAAAAAAATAAACAAATATTTTGTTTAAAAGTTTGATGATTTGTAATAAAATGTTTTAAGTGAGTGCTAGGTAGACTCCTTAATTTCTTCAATCTGTAAATTCAATTTTTTTGAGGAGTAGATATGCAAACAAATTTCGAAAAAGAAAGAGCCGGCTGGTCTCATGAGAGGTACTGGGGCCCACCCGTCCATGATTGGGTGGCTTGAGGAAGACATTTTGTTTGGGTTGAGGGGAAACGGGGACGGGAAAACGTTGAGTAAGGGGGAAGGGTGTTTTTATGCCGTTTGTTTAATAAAATAGGGGCCTACAAGAATATTACCAAAACTCAGTCAAATAATATCCTACAGTTGAATATAACTTAGGCCCGGTTCTTTTGTGTTTAAGTGTGTGTTAAAGTGGGCAGATTCCACTATTTACGGTACTATTCACTCACTTCGCCTCATACTTTCACGCGGTCTGTTCTTTTGGGCTGGCTTCTTGTTTTTGCTGCTCTCGTCGTCGTGGCATCGATCTTCCATCGCTCGAAGAAGCCGGAAATTCCGGCGATTACGACTGAGAATCCCACTTTGTCGGTCCCGCATGCTCCCTTCACCTCTCTCTCCCCGCTGCTGCTGCTTCAGATCACCCCCTCCCCCAACGGCTCTTTCAACGGTACGATTTTTTGAGTTTTTGCAACCCTACACGGCGGAAAAATAGGGGGTTTTGGGGTTCTTGCTACCCTAGATGGCGGCTCTCTAGATCTGCAACTAGGGTTGGTTATTTATGCTCGAAAGCGCTCTTGATCTGCATTTAGGGTTTCTGAGGTGGGATTATTTTGGGGGTGACGAAGTTGGAGCTGTGCGCGGAGTTGATCTGCTGCCGGAACTGAGGTTGGTTTTAGGTCTTTGATTTCTCTTTGCTCGGCTGTTGGTTCTGCGAACTGAGGTATAATTTCTCCTAAAAAATCTGCTATATGTGATATTTGATGTTCTTCACGTATGTGATTTCTGAGTGACAATATGTCAAGGTTGTGAATAATTTCAGTAATAGGTCATGCTTGGAGTTCGATACTATGTTGGTATAACATGAATGAGGAAGGATTCTTGCAACCTATGGGTGGGAGGAATTTTTGTCCCCATCCCATACGGGAAGGCATGAATATAAAAACCAAGAAATCCAAAATAAAATGAAACTAAAAAAATTGCATTTCAATTTAGTCTGCAGTTTGCCACATAAAAACCATGAAATCCATAGGCCTTGGTGGTGACAGATACAGCATGCCAAGACCCAAAAATATATGAAAAAAATTTGCATTGTCAATCAATCTGCATTTTGCCCCATTCCAACCATACTTCCACATGCCATATAAGTTGTGTACGTCGAATGAAATTAATTGCAACAATGTAACACCGCTCACCAATCAATTACAAGCCCTATGAATCCATAACTATTTCGGGTCCATTACTATTAATACCCAATGATGATACACCCAACTTGTTGATGATATGTTTGATTTTATAAAATGCATTGTTGTATTTAGGACTTCGGAGGGCTCGTTTATAAGAATTCATAAAATTTGTGAAAGTTGTATGGATGAGGAGGATAAATTATATGCTTCACTTTATGTTGGGTGACTTTTCATAACGTCACATCAGTATTACGGCGTCCCTAAAGTTAAGACACATACATAATAGAGCCCAATGATGGGACATGTAAAGTGAACATAGAGTGTGCGTGTTTTGGAATGATGATGCAACGTTGGGGCATTGCTAGGGTATGCTTGAAGTATGTCAAGAAACCAGCAATGGTAATTAAATGATTAATAATCTAAGGGCAAGTATATATGGATTCATGATAGGCTTAGACATGATTGGTGACGTGTGTTTATATTTTATATATTCACGCACGTCTTCTTCGTGATTTTCCGTTGTTTTTCGGTGTTTCGTATCCATTCTCTCGTGATTTTTAGTTTTCTTTCACTTCTTTGTTTTTTTGTGCCAATGCAGGAGATTGCCAGCGTTGGGGACATATAAAGCAGATATCTTGAGCCCCCGGAGCAACAGGAGGTGTCATGCGTGATCCCGAGGGACAAACATCGAAGAATTCCATATATGAGCCACCCGATCGGTTCGTGCGCGCGTATCCGACCCGGACAGAAGCAGCAGAAGAGAAGAGGCCATCCGATCGGTTCAGCGATCGGGTGAATCTGTCAGTGCTCTCTGTCTTTTGGAGCTGAATTCCAACCGATCGGGTGACATCTAACCCGATCGGTTCATCTGTAGCCAAATCTTCCAACTCACGACCCTGTGACATCAACCGATCGGCTCAGCGACCGGTTGATGTATCTCAAGAGCTGAAGGCAAAGTCGACTGTCGGCTCACCCGATCGATTGATGCTTCAACCGATCGGGTGGTCGTGTTTTCTATAAATAGCCCTAGGTTTTTCCCTGAACGGATCCCCTGTTATTTTTCTGTCTTTTTTGGGACTTTTGACGGCTCGAAATTTATTTTCTCTTGTAAGTTTTCTGATTGTCCTGTAACTTTGATATTTTGTTCTTAATACTATTTGCTCTGTATTTCTATTGCCAGATTTTGATTCTGATGGCTAAATTTTGTTATGTTGATATTTTTTCTATGAATCGTGAGTAGTTTCCCAATCTGGGATTTTGGTGGAAGCCCCTTCGTGGGTTCTACCTAGAACGACCATATGATTAGGGTTTCGATAGGATTTAGGAATCTAGATGGTTACGCGGGGCATTTTATTGTCATTGACGGGAGAAAGACAGCCTCTGACAGTCGAGCCAAGGGGAAATAAAAATGGTGTTTGATCCCCTAGCCACAGCTCACACTCCTAGCGTAGACTTTGAATCTTAGCACGTGGGAACGGCAGGATGAAATGTTGGGAGTAATCGGTGCGAGCTTAGTGCTCCCGGAGTCAGTCGGTGTTAATGGACATTGGAATGCCCATCGTCCAAACCCGGGTAGACCTAGCATATCATCATGGGCATCGACCTAAATATCGGGCCCATGGGACGCTAGGTATCACTCTTAGAGGCAACGTCTCAACCACTAAACCTTAAAATCCGATCGTAATCCTATCCGTCGGTCGCAATAGAGAGGGAACATAATATGGTGGAAACCAAAACCCTAGGTTCCCTTTTATATCTTACATCCTTCGTATTTCTATTTCGTGACAACCAACCGATTGATCGGGCTAGCTCACCCACCGAGTGATCCGATTCCTCCTTGATAATAAGCACAACACACGCCTCCCTGAGTTCGACCCCCCAAGCCACACTACAACACCGTGCGCTTGCGGTTACAAATATTAAAATCTGGTATCCCCGATCCCACTGCATATACTATTAAATCTAGGGGACGTCAAGCTTTATGGCGCAGTTGCCGGTGAGGCAACGTGCTTGTTTCTTTTAGGACCCTGTGAACCCTAGAGACTAGTTCACATCCTGACCACGCGATAATTTTCGCATTCTACATTTTTACTTTTTATTTTTTTACTATTTATTTTTCTATTTTCATCTGTCGTATACCATACGTGCTTCACGGGTGTTTCTTGATTTTTCATGCGCAGGAATACAAGAAGTCTCGACGACTTGATTCCTCTAGATCCAGAGATAAATGCCACCGTGAGGCGTCTGAACGCCGAGAGAAGGAGGGACGAGGCTGCCACCATGGGAGAAAATACCCTCCGCAGAAGTCCTTGCTTGAGTACTCGATGCCGTCCATCATGTCCACATCTAGCATCCAACCTCTGGCCATTACGGCCAAAAATTTTGAGCTGAAGCCGTCGTTGGTGACGTGGATCCAACATGACCAGTTTTCAGGAGCTCCTATGGAGAGCCCAATCGAGCACCTGGACTCGTTTCTGGAGAAGTGCGACACCTTCAGAATCAATGGTGTGTTAGCTGATGCCATCCGACTCAGATTGTTCCCATTCTCTCTGCGGGAAAAGACCAAACAATGGCTGAAGGGGAAGGACCCTAATACTTTTACAACTTGGGAGAAGCTGTCCAACGCCTTCCTGAACAAGTTCTTTCTCCCGGGAAAGAATCTGAAGCTGAGGAGCGAGATCTCCTCATTCTCCCAAGCCAGCTGCGAATCCTTGCATGAGGATGAGGTATAAAGAGATGCAATGGAAATTCCCTCACCATAAGCTTCCCAAATGGCCAATCATCAATTTGTTCTACAATGGGTTGAGGGACGATCTGAAGTCCTCAATGGATGCCGCGGCTGGAGGGTCCTTCATGTCAAGGAACGAAGAAGTTGCCAGAAACATTCTGGAGAATATGGCATCTAATAATGAAAGGTGGTGCGATGAGCGCGCCATGCCAAGATCTGGAGGGATGCACCGAGTAGAGGAGGTAGACAAATTGTCTAGCAAATTCGATTTGCTATCTACCAAGATCTCGGCATTTATAGTAGGGGCAGGTGGTGTCAACACCCAGCAAGTGGCAACAGTAGAAGCTAAAGTCTTGGGAGACTTTGATGGTGGTGATATCTCACCACCGGTGGATCAGGAGAGTGCTCTTTTCTATAACGCGACGGGTAATGCACCCTATCCACCGAGGACAAGCTCGAATCCGGCGTATTCTCCCAACAACCGAAACCACCCGAACCTCAGCTACAGGGCACCATACCAGCAGCCCCAGCAACAACAACAGCAATTGTATCAGCCACCTCAGCAGCAGCAGCAGTTGTACCAGCAGCAACAACAACCCCAGCAGATGTTTCAATAGTATCCCCCGAGAAAGCAGCAGCCCCCGCCACAGCAGCAACCATATAACCAGCAACGGGTTGTTGAGTATTTGACTCCCGGATTTGGTTTTGGATGATGAACAAACATAAATATATCGTGAACTAACTCTTTGTGAGCGCAGTTATGGAGATCGTCACCAAATTCATATGAACATCCAAAGCGACGTCTCAAGACTTCTCAAAGTGCGTGATCGTATGCCTAAAGCTTCGTTGAAGCTTATGGACCATTATTGAAGTCATGAAGATTCGATTGAAGCTTTTGAAGACGGTTCGTCAAGTTTATTTATTGTCTTCTAGCTTCATTTTCGTAGAATGTTAAGCCTTGAGTAGGTCTTACGTTTTAATCTTCATAACGCTTCTATCTTAGAGCTAGGATCTTAGTAGAAGTCCATACGAACTTTCCCGAAGCTTCGCGCTTCGATTCGCGACTTCTTGTGCATGCTAGTTGGTTCAAGAAGAAGAACCAACCGACTAAATGGTGATCTAGTTGGTCGGCAAAGATTCTTGGACCGACTAGTTTGCCTTCTCAATTTCTAGCTCAGTTACCGTTTACAGTTAGTCGGTCAAAGAAGGTTCACCGACCGACTAGTTGTGAAACTAGTCGGTTAAGAATCCTTCTTAGACCGACTAGTTGAACTTCCATTTTTGAGCCTGAGCTACTGTTTATCTTTAGTCGGTCTATGTACATTTGGCGACCGACTAGTTGATGAACTAGTCGGTCAACATTTGTTCTTGGACCGACTAATTCAATTTGTTCTCAGACTATTTGTTTTATCTCTTAGTCGGTCTAAGTTCACTCACCGACCGACTAGTTGTGAAACTAGTCGGTTGGTAAGTCTTCTTGGACCGACTAGTTCTTTAAGTCTGAAACTTCATCTATTCACTGTTCACCTCTTAGTCGGTTCATGTTGTTTCACCGACCGACTAGTTGATGAACTAGTCAGTCAGTGGTTGTTCTTTGACCGACTAGTTTGGTTCAGAATAGAGCCGTTGGAGCATTTAATGTCACGATTTTTTGCTCTCTCTTTCCTCTATCCTATAAATACTTGGTGTGCTGCATTCATTGCACTCAAGGCTGATTTTAAGAGAAGTTTAGAGATCAAAAGAGAAGCATTCAATCTCATTCAAAGCTCATTCATTTCCTTTCAAGAATCTCTCCCTCACTCTTATTTCAAAAGAGAGATTCATTGATTGTGAGCCTTCCAAGCCAAGTGCTTGATTCTAGGTCACCAACATCCACCTAGGACTCCATTGCTGGTCATCTACTTGGAGCTAGGGTTTGGTGCCTCTTCATCTTCCCCAAAATCCGTTTTGCCCTAATTCGTAAGTATACTCAAGGCATAGAATTTTGTCGGTAAGAATTTCTATTTCAATTTACATTGATATTGTAAGTGTTTCACTCTCGGTTCTGAGAGTTTGTTTGTGATCCCGGGTTGTGGGAGTCACATTTCGATTTGTGTATGATTTGATCTTGTAGAGGTTTTCTACAAGAATTTCATAGTGCAAATCTTGAGTTAGGGTTTCTAACTCAAGTATCCGGAGGGGATCCGGGTGGTTGGGACGTAGGATCACCGGGAACAAGTCGGAGAGACTTGGGTGGATCCGAACCCGTTAAATTGTTTGTTTGTGATTGGTTTATTTGTTGTCTAATATTTACATTTCCGCATTTCCCCATTATTGGTAGAGTTTGCAAGATAATTAGGAATTATCTTCTTAATTATTTTAAAGTACTATTCACCCCCCTCTAGTACTTGTGCAGTAGCTTAGTAGGGCATTACATTTGGTATCAGAGCCAAGTCTATAGCTATGTCTGCCAACGACAACAAGACCGTTCGTCCACCTTTAGATTACAGCACCTTCAGGAACCGTGAAGGAGCGTCTTCGGTGATGGAAGGACACTCCTCGACGAGGCCTCCCTTCTTCAACGGTACCAACTACGGGTACTGGAAATGCCGGATGGAAACTTTCCTCCGGAGTGCTTCACTATGGAGGGCCACGATGAAGGAGTATGTCGAGCCCGCCGAAGAAGATTTCGAGAAGTGGACTACCGCGGAGGTCGCCGCGGAGGTAAGCAATGCCAAGGCAATGAACGCCTTGCAATGCGCTTTGGAGCCCGAGGACTTCTATAAGATATGCACATGTAAGAGTGCATATCAAATATGGAACTCCCTCCTCATATTGCATGAAGGAACGAGTAGGGTAAGAGACTCTAAACTCGTTGTAGTTAATAAAGATTACGATTTATTTCATATGCTACAGGGTGAGAAGATGAAGGAGTACTATGCTCGCTTCGTCGACATCACAAACGAGTTGGAGGCTCTCGGTAAGACCTACACCCAAAAGGAGAAAGTCTCGAAGATCATCGATGGACTTCCTTCTTGTTGGGAGAAACGTACCTTCGCCATCGAGGAAGGTAATGACATGAAAACTTATACCGTTGTTCAACTAATGGGTACCTTGATGTCTTATGAGGTATGCATGGATAGCAAGTTGAAGTTGCAGGACAAGATGAAGTCCTACTTGAAGCAAGACAAGCCAAAGAAAAAGGCGATTGCATTCTAGGCCGCTCCATCTACAACCACATCTACCGATGATGAAGAAGCGGAAGAAGAGTTGGACTTGGAATCCATTGCCCTCATAGCAAAGAAGTTCAACCGGTTCTTCCGGAAAGGTAGCTTCAAAAACAAATCGAAGTTTGGTTCTACTAACGCCTCCTCTCCTTTGTGTTTCAAATGCAACACGCCAGGACACATGAAAGCGGATTGTCCTCAAAATAAGCAAAAGGAGAAGTGGAAGGCGCCAAAGTTCGACAAGTCCAAGAAGTACAAGAAAGGGTACAAAAAGGGGCTTGTCGGGACATTCACCGACTCCGAGGATTCCTCAAGTGGAGAGTCGGACGATGAGCAAATGGAGCAAGCACACATGTGCTTCATGGCTAGAGAGGAGCAAGATAAAGATTCCTCCTCCGATGATAGCGACAATGAAGGCGATGCGGTAACCATGGATGACCTTAGAAATGCTAATGAGCAAGTATGGTCTAAATACACTAAATTAGTAAATAGGTATACTAAAGTAAAAGATGATTTAGCTAGCATCCAAACCTCGCCTAAACCTATCATCACCAACAACGACACCGTTGTTGAAGAGTTGAAAAATGAGATTGTAAATCTCAAGTCTCAACTTGAACATGTTAGCATTGAGGATCCGAAGGAACACAAGATAGCGGATTTGACTTCTCAAAACTCGACTTTGAGTATTGAGAATGAAAATCTCAAATCTCGTGTTTATGTGCTCACATCGCAAGTATCCACTTTGGATGCTTCAATGCGTTCTCTCATCGAGAAATATGAGTGCACATTAGGCCGAATTAATAAATTCAATAAGGGTAAGGACCATTTGGATAAAATCATAAATGACTTACTTCCGGCCAATCACCACATTGGCTTGGGGTATAAGATGGGAAGTTCATCCAAATCGGCCACTACTTTTGTTAGGCCAACTTCTGGTGACTCAACGAGTGGTAGCAAACACTCTATTGGTAGTTCATCTACCAATGGTGCTTCCACCTCGTACACACCTTCATTTGGAAAGAAACCCACTTTGGGTGGACCTCCAAAGAAGAGTCATGCTTACATGTACACCAATACCATGCCACGTAGGAACACACATCCTACTCCACATGCTCACACATATGATGATTTCTATGCTAAACATCCACGGGCATGTGCACACCATGTGAGACACCCTCACGCACGTGTTCCTCCACATGCATATGTTCACCCACATCATCGTATGAATAATTCTCATAATGCACCATTTCATCATGTTCCTTATGCCTATCCACGACATGCATCACGTAGAAATCAACAACGCATGCATGCTCCCAATAGGATTAGGGCTCCCAAAATCTTCACTATTTGGAGCCCAAAGGACACAACTATGGATGAAAAACAAGTTTATATGAATTCTTATTTTATGAATGTTGTGCATAGTGGTAATTATGTGGGGAAGTCTAAGTCCAATTGGACTTGGCTTCCAAAGGTCTAATCTTTTGGACCCAATGACCTTGGGTACCATGATACGATAGTTTCTATCTTTAGGTACTCAAGAGAAAGAAACGGAGCGACAAATCCAAATTTGGCTCCAAGAATAATTGGATACTCGATAGCGGGTGTTCAAAACACATGACGGGTGACGCTCAATTGCTCTCCGGAGTGGTGCCCATTGCAAATGAAAACCACGTAGTCTTTGGAGGCAACGAGAGCGGAACCATCATAGGTGTTGGAAAAGTGGGTAATCCTTCTAAACCACTTATAAGTGATGTTTACCTTGTTAAAGGATTAAACCACAATCTTATTTCAATAAGTCAACTTTGTGACAAAGGTTACAAAGTTAGCTTTGCGAAAGGAATGTGCCATATTTTAAGAAAAGATAATAATGAATTATTGTTTTTCGGCACACACCATAAGGATATATATATCCTAGATCTTCCAAGATCACATGAACAATGTCTCATTGCTAACACAAGTGAACAACACTTATGGCATCGACGTTTTGGTCATGTGAACTTTGGAACACTTTTTAAGCTTTCCAAGTTAAATTCTATTAGAGGCTTCCCTAAGCTTGTCTTTCAAAAGAAAAGCTTTTGTGACTCGTGTCAACGAGGCAAGCTTCCAAAATCGTCTTTTAAACCTAAGAAAAGCATTTCTTCTAAGCGGCCTCTAGAGCTATTACATCTAGATTTATTTGGGCCAACTAGAGTTGCTTCATTAGGAAATGCACGATATGGACTTGTCATCGTTGATGACTTTTCTAGATTTACTTGGGTATTTTCATTGTGTAATAAAAATGACGTTTTTGAAAACTTCATAATTTTTTGTTAAGAAAGTACAAAATCTCATTGGAACCACCATTGTCACTATTCGTAGTGATCATGGAGGAGAATTTGAGAATGAGTCTTTCTCAATTTTTTGTGATGAAGTTGGTATTACACACACCTTTTCATTCCCTCGCGCACCTCCTCAAAATGGTGTTGTTGAGAGAAAGAATAGGACGCTAGTGGAATGTGCTCGCACTATGCTTGATGATAGCCAACTTGGCCATCAATTTTGGGCGGAAGCGGTACATACCGCTTGCTATGTGTTTAATAGGATACTTTTTAGGCCCGGCACTAAACAAACTTGTTATGAATTTTTGTTTGGTAGATTGCCTCAAGTTAAACATTTTCGTGTTTTCGGTGCAAAATGTTTTATTAAAAACGCGTATGGTAGTTTGGACAAATTCGATCCAAGATCCGATGAGGGGATATTTGTTGGATATTCCTCCCATAGCAAAGCCTACCGGATATACAACAAACGAATCTTAACGATCGAGGAATCACTTCATGTTTCATTTAATGAAGGTTTTGTCCCTACTAGAATTACTAATGATGATGACTCCATGGATGTCTTATGTGATTCAATTGGTAATTCTAATTCTATTGATTCTATTGATACTAACCCGACTAATGAAGTTTTTGAGAATGTCCCTAGTGATCAGGGAATTCCCAAACGGCTTCATACTGTTCGTGACCATCCTCATGAGCAAGTCATTGACAATATTCATGATAGTGTCAAGACGAGATCTCAAGTCAACTACTTCGCTCATTGTGCCTTTGCCTCCTCGATAGAGCCAAAGAATATTAATGAAGCGTGCGAAGATAGTGCTTGGATCCTTGCCATGAAAGAGGAACTCATTCAATTCGAGAGGAATGAGGTTTGGGAGCTTGTTCCATTGCCATCGAAGAACCACACCGTCATAGGGACAAAGTGGATTTTCAAGAACAAGACCGACGAAAATCAAATCGTCGTCTGGAACAAAGCTCGGTTAGTAGCTCATGGTTATCGGTAAGAGGAAGGTATTGATTTCGAAGAATCCTTTGCTCCGGTAGCTAGATTAGAATCAATTAGATTACTGTTATCTTTTGCATGCCATAAGGATTTTAAATTATTTCAAATGGATGTTAAAAGTGCGTTTTAAATGGAGATGTTGTTGAGGAAGTTTATGTTTCTCAACCTCCGGGTTTTATAAATGAAAAATTTCCAAATCATGTTTTCAAACTTAAGAAAGCACTTTACGGTTTGAGACAAGCTCCTCGAGCTTGGTATGACCGTTTAAAAAATTTTCTTTTGGATTTGGGTTTTAAAATGGGAGAAGTTGATTCTAAATTATTTGTTAAGTATTCGAATAATGATATAATTTTAGTTCACATTTATGTTGATGATATCATTTTCGGTGCTACTAACTGTGCTCTTTGCGAAGAGTTTTCTAATGTTATGAAGGATCAATTTGAGATGAGCCACATGGGTGAGCTCAAATATTTCTTAGGTCTCCAAATTCGCCAAATGAACGATGCAATCTTCATCCACCAAATCAAGTACACGGTGGAGTTGCTAAAGCGATTTGGAATGGAGAATGCCTCCGGGAAGAAGACTCCGATGAGCACTACTACACATCTTGATAAAGATGCGGGCGGAAAAGATGTAGACATTCGTCTATATCGAGGTATGATAGGTAGTTTACTTTATCTTACTGCAAGTAGGCCCGATATTATGTTTGCCGTATGTGTATGTGCTCGTTATCAGTCTCAACCTAAGGAATCTCACTTAGTAGCGGTAAAACGTATTTTCCGTTATTTAAGTTACACACTTGATTTTGGATTACTTTATCCAAAATCTAGCACATATGAGTTAATCTCATATAGTGACGTAGATTATGCGGGATGCAAATCCGACAGGAAAAGTACTAGTGGCACTTGCCATTTTATAGGAAATTCTCTTGTCTCTTGGTTTTCCAAGAAGCAGAATTCCGTATCACTTTCAACCACCGAGGCGGAATATATTGCCGCTGGTGCCACGTGTGCTCAGGTTCTTTGGATGAGACACACTCTTAAAGACTTTGGTATAAAATGTGATACTTGCCCTATCATGGTGGACAACCAAAGTGCAATATGTCTCTCTAAGAATCCGGTACACCATTTCCATTCTAAACACATAGATGTCCGTCACCATTTCTTAGATGATCATGTTGCTAAAAAGGACATCATATTAGTGTACGTTGAAACCCAGAAGAAAATCGCCGATATTTTCACGAAACCCCTAAAAGAAGACTCCTTTGTGCGGTTGCGTCGAGAATTGGGGATTATGGGTGAATCCGAGATTTAGGATTCAATTTTTTATTCAATAATCTTGCATGCTATTCAATTTCATTATATTTGCACATGCTAGATTTATTGGAATTTTCTGGATTTTTGGTTGAATTTTCGAAATTTTCGCTCGATTTATTCATGAACGTCAAATTTAAGATTTTCGATGTTTAATGGGGTAGATAGTGATTAGTGAGATTATTTCGATGTTTCGTCCAAGTGCGATTAGGAGAAAACTCAAAATTTCAAATTCTAAATTTTTGAACTCTGTTAGTCGGTTCATGTTCATTGACCGACCGACTAGATCATCATCTAGTCGGTCAGTGAATGAACTCAGACCGACTAACTCAAGCCCTAAATTTGGCTTCTGTTACTGTTTGCACTTAGTCGGTTCAAGCTCATTGGCCGACCGACTAGATGGTCATCTAGTCGGTCAGTGCTTGAACTCTGACCGACTAAGTGCTCAGGGACAGTTGCGTCTTTTGAGATTCCGATCGACTTAAATCTCTTTCTAATCGACTTCTTTTCATTTTAGTCGGTTCATTTCTCTCTCTCAGCCACAAACCCCCGAGCCCGTTCGTCTTCCTCCCTCCTCCTCCGTCGACTCCGGCCATCTCTCCGGCCATCTCTGCCTATGCCGTCGACCCCTATCCTCCTCTGAGGTATCTCTCTCTATTCTAGGGCTAGAATTCAGCTTCTAGGGCTAGGGTTTCACCCGTTTTCAGTTCGGCTAGGGTTGTTTAGGGTTTCAGATCTTTCGATCTCAGTTGATTGCTCGTGTCTAGTCACGCTTATGGCGAGAACACGTATTCCGATCGATTCCTCTCGTCCGTCGCCTATGATTGTTGAGTCACCTCCTACGAACCCCCCGCAACCCAAACGCCGATCGAAATCCACCCACCCTTCGTCGTCTTTGCCTCTTAAGAAGAAGAGGACGACGACCGCCAAACCCCGATCCCAACCCAAGCCTAGGATGCAACCAGTTTCACCAGCTTCATTCCGTGCTCCCACTCCTCCTCCTGATTCCGACACGGAATACATTCCGGAGACCGAGCACACCGCTCGGGAACCTACTCCTCCACTCCGATCTAGCACCTGACAGCCTAAGGGAAAGGGTCCGATGCCAGTTGGCGGTGTCGATATTTCATTATGTCGCGATGACCCGATGTGTCTCGCGGCATATAACCGTATCGAACACTGTCCGCTCCTGTTGGAGCATTTCGTATAGTTCTTTGACTTCCCAGGCCTTGTTGATCTTCTGTCGTCTAGCGGTCTTATCGATTATCTTCGGTATGACCCTCAGGCGAATCCAAATCCATACCCTCGCCTTGTCAAGCTTTTCTACGCCAATAGGGTTCGCGGTCAGTACGATGAGACCCATTCGATTGAGACTACTGTCTTGGAGACACCGATAGTCCTCACGACAGAAGTCTTAGGAGATTTGATAGGTGTCTCCTCGTCTGGCCTTCTTCCTTCTGATTTTTCAGTCGACGATATTTCTGAGCTTGATCAGGTGATGCTCGCCGAGATCTTTCATGAGATTCCTCCTGCCATGATTGGCGTCCCCTCGAAGTCCTTCAAGTCAAATGCTTGGGTACTTAATCTGATCTTGAAGTCATGCCTCCTACCGAAGTACGGCTCTTCTTCTTTGCCATCCCAGCCATTCCTGAAGCTCATTTACGCCATCTTCATGGGGAGCGAGATTAACTGGGCTAGGATCATTCTCGATAAGATGGATTCTTTCGAGTGTATCCGAAAGTCCACGAAATCTGCTCACATCCCATATCCCTGCCTTCTGACACTTGTTTTCCGTCACTTCCGTGTCCCTCTGCCCCCTGATGATGAGCATCCCCTCGGTCCCCCTCTGAATGCGACGGCCGTCAAGAAGTCTCTTGCGGCGCTTCGTCATGTTCAGAGGACGACCCCGTCTGTTTCAGCCTCTGCTTCAGCCTCAGCTGCTCCCTCTCCTACTCTTGCTGACCTCGCACGTTCGTTGAAACGTGTGGAGTCTCGTTATGCTCGTACTGAGGAGATTCTTGCTCGTATCGCATCTCATTTGGGTATTGACATCCCACCGTCAGTTTCTGACGAGGATGAGTTGGATGAGGATGAGATCGAGGAGCTTGCTCGTGCTGCTACTGCTCGTGCCCCTGAGGGTACTTCTGGTGCCGTTGCTACTTCTGCCGTTGATCCCGAGAGCACACCTGCCGCCACCGTTCTTCCGGTGGATGCTTCGTCTGTTGCTACTCCCGAGACCACTTCTGTCGTGCCAGAGATCTCCACTCCAGCCATTCCAGTGACCACTCCTCCTGCAGAGCCTGTTGCTGCTGCAGATCCTCCCACTACCTCCTGAGCTTCTCTGAGGACTCTCTTAGTGCACTTTGGATGATAGATCTAGTTGTGAGAGTGTTGGGTAGGATAGATGGTGGTTATGGAGTTTTTTTGATACTTTTGGATGTATTTTGATGTATCTCTAATGATGTTTTGATATTTTTGTATGTTTGTGATATCTGATATATGCTGTGATATGATGTTGTACTTTGTGCTTCGATCTGAGGATCATTTATGTATGTTGTCGGTGTATCATTTTGATGTACTCATGCTTCACACACACACACACACACACACACACATATATATATATACACATCGATGTTGACATTTATTCTCTTGTGCACATTATATTCTTTTTATGTCTCTGATGTTTGATATCGTCGCTCGACGATAATAACTTGGTTAAATAGAAATTATTTCTATGGATACATAGAATTGTTTTCCATGCACTAAATTAACCAAGAATATTGATATTGGAGAGTATATTCCATAACTCAATTCGTGAAATTAATTTGAGTTTTGATGGATTTATTTATCGATTTTCGACTTTGGTCTCATTGACACGCTTTGATTTAATTCGTATTTTCCTTTGGTGTCATTTGGACCGTATTTTACGACTCCCGTGCTTTTATTTGAAGCCATTGTTGTTGCCGTTGATCTCCTCCCACTCTTTTTGCTAATGCCAAAGGGGGAGAGATATAATAATGACGATGAGCTAAATGATAATTTAAAGCATTTTTCCAAGAATCTAATTTGATATGTTAGATTCAGGGGGAGTTAAGATATAAAAATGGATTTCAAATCCTAAATTTCAATAAATGAAATCTCATTCTTTACTTTACTCGTCTGCTTGATGCGTATTATTATTATTCATTTTGGAATTAACGTGTCATCAATGCAGGGGGAGTAAGTAAATTTCATTTGAATCATTATTTTCGATTGTTATTTATGTTGGTTTATCATCACCAAAAAGGGGGAGAATGTTGAGTATTGGACTCCCCGGATTTGGTTTTGGATGATGAACAAACATAAATATATCGTGAACTAACTCTTTGTGAGCGCAGTTATGGAGATCGTCGCCAAATTCATATGAACATCCAAAGCGACGTCTCAAGACTTCTCAAAGCGCGTGATCGTATGCCTAAAGCTTCGTTGAAGCTTATGGACCATTATTGAAGTCATGAAGATTCGATTGAAGCTTTTGAAGACGGTTCGTCAAGTTTATTTATTGTCTTCTAGCTTCATTTTCGTAGAATGTTAAGCCTTGAGTAGGTCTTACGTTTTAATCTTCATAACGCTCCTATCTTAGAGCTAGGATCTTAGTAGAAGTCCATACGAACTTTCCCGAAGCTTCGCGCTTCGATTTGCGACTTCTTGTGCATGTTAGTTGGTTCAAGAAGAAGAACCAACCGACTAGATGGTGATCTAGTCGGTCGGCAAAGCTTCTTGGACCGACTAGTTTGCCTTCTCAATTTCTAGCTCAGCTACTGTTTACAGTTAGTCGGTCAAAGAAGGTTCACCGACCGACTAGTTGTGAAACTAGTCGGTTAAGAATCCTTCTTAGACCGACTAGTTGAACTTCCATTTTTGAGCCTGAGCTACTGTTTATCTTTAGTCGGTCTATGTACATTTGGCGACCGACTAGTTGATGAACTAGTCGGTCAACATTTGTTCTTGGACCGACTAATTCAATTTGTTCTCAGACTATTTGTTTTATCTCTTAGTCGGTCTAAGTTCACTCACCGACCGACTAGTTGTGAAACTAGTCGGTTGGCAAGTCTTCTTGGACCGACTAGTTCTTTAAGTCTGAAACTTCATCTATTCACTGTTCACCTCTTAGTCGGTTCATGTTGTTTCACCGACCGACTAGTTGATGAACTAGTCAGTCAGTGGTTGTTCTTTGACCGACTAGTTTGGTTCAGAATAGAGCCGTTGGAGCATTTAATGCCACGATTTTTTGCTCTCTCTTTCCTCTATCCTATAAATACTTGGTGTGCTGCATTCATTGCACTCAAGGCTGATTTTAAGAGAAGTTTAGAGATCAAAAGAGAAGCATTCAATCTCATTCAAAGCTCATTCATTTCCTTTCAAGAATCTCTCCCTCACTCTTATTTCAAAAGAGAGATTCATTGATTGTGAGCCTTCCAAGCCAAGTGCTTGATTCTAGGTCACCAACATCCACCTAGGACTCCATTGCTGGTCATCTACTTGGAGCTAGGGTTTGGTGCCTCTTCATCTTCCCCAAAATCCGTTTTGCCCTAATTCGTAAGTATACTCAAGGCATAGAATTTTGTCGGTAAGAATTTCTATTTCAATTTACATTGATATTGTAAGTGTTTCACTCTCGGTTCTGAGAGTTTGTTTGTGATCCCGGGTTGTGGGAGTCACATTTCGATTTGTGTATGATTTGATCTTGTAGAGGTTTTCTACAAGAATTTCATAGTGCAAATCTTGAGTTAGGGTTTCTAACTCAAGTATCCGGAGGGGATCCGGGTGGTTGGGACGTAGGATCACCGGGAACAAGTCGGGGAGACTTGGGTGGATCCGAACCCGTTAAATTGTTTGTTTGCGATTGTTTTATTTGTTGTCTAATATTTACATTTCCGCATTTCCACATTATTGGTATAGTTTGCAAGATAATTAAGAATTATCTTCTTAATTATTTTAAAGTACTATTCACCCCCCTCTAGTACTTGTGCAGTAGCTTAGTAGGGCATTACACGGGTAATCTCTCCGGTCGAGACTCTCTTGACCCAATACATATCGAACCAGGAGAAGATTAACCTGCAGCTGCAGATGGGACAGAAGACCTTGGTCGATCAAGTAACCCAGCTGGGGTTGCAGGTGGCCAATCTTCAGAGGACACAGGGCCAATTGCCGGGTCAGCCGGAGGTCAATCCTAGGGGGCCCAATCAAACATTGGCCTCGACGCATGATCAGGCAAATGTGTCTGCGATAGTCTTGAGAAGCGGCACACACATTCCGACTAGGGAGGCCGCTAAAGAACCCGAAGCTTCGTTGGTCGATGGGAGACCTAATTTAAAAGCAAATGACGATGGAGCTTCAACATCTAACACTATGACTCCGGAGGGAGTTTCTAAGGAAGAAAAGAAGAAGAATGAGGAGGGCAACTCGAGAGTCTTCAAGCCTGTGGTGCCATTCCCACAAAGGCTTGCCAAGGCGAGAATAGATGAGAAGTATGTCAAGTTTTTCGACATGGTGAAAGACTTGAGCTTGCAAATTCCCTTCATGGAGGCTGTGGAGACCATCCCTTCCTATGCAAAATTTCTGAAGGATTTGGTAATGAAAGATACAAGGAAAGAGAAATTCGTCCTGACAGCGGAGTGCAGCGATCTGATTCAACGATCGAATCCGCCAGAGCTCAAGGACCCAGGGAGCTTCTCCATCCCATGCTTGATAGGAGAGGTGAAAATCAACCGGGTGCTCGTCGACTTGGGTGCGAGCGTGAGTCTGATGCCTCTATCATTATACAGGAGGATAAAATTTGGCGACCTTGAACCCACCGGGATGACTCTGCAACTGGCAGACAGATCGGTGAAGTACCCGGTGGGGGTTGTGGACGACTTGCCGGTGAACGTCAGCGGCGTACACGTGCCTGTGGATTTTGTAGTAATGGACATGCCGGAGGACAATCATACCCCGATTATCCTCCGAAGGCCCTTCATAGCGACCACTGGCGTACTCATTGATGTGAAGAAGGGGAAGCTGTCCCTGAATGTTGGGGACCAAAAAGTCGAGTTTGATTTGAGACTGTCAATGAAGCATCCTCCAGAGGAACAAAGGTGTAATCTACTGGATGTCGAGGAAGAAAGAATCATTGAGGCTGGATCTTGGGAAGTTCTCTCAAGGAACCCCCCGATAGCTTGGGGGCCTTGAGGAGCATATTGGGTTGAAAGAAGAAGAAGTAGCTGGAGAGGTGTGTATCTCACAGACGACTTCTCCCGGATTCAAGAAGGTTGTTCTAATAGAGAGCAGTGGAAAAGAGCCCTTAGGGCTCACTGCTGATGAAGTCCGGATCCTGTGAAGAGTGGCGGTTGACGCCAATGTGAGGAAAAAGCCACCGGACACCACCAACGGGAGGATCATTGAGAGCATCTACCTGTCACCTCTATCGCCGACAAGGGCCGCTGCTCCAAAAGCTAAAAGGATACCGATCATTGGGCATCACCCGCACCAAACTCCCTGAAGATCATATATCAAGAGTCGAGCAAACGAATTTAAACAACAGCGCTTCATGGGAGGCAACCCATGTTCTGAACCATCGTCGTTATTTATAGGATTAGTTTTCTTATTTTTGGTGAATAAATTCTGCCATGAGGATTTTTGTCGGGAGACTTAGATGATTTTTGTGTTTGTGCAGGAAATTACCCCCACCCGATCGGTTCAAGCATCAATCGATCGGGTGGGCTGTGTCTGAAGATGGGCTATATCAGAACATTAGCCAACTGATCGGGTGGCAAATGAGGGTGATCGGGTGGCAGACCGGGCGACAACAACAGAGGTCTCGAGAATTTTGATGAAAAACAAACCCATCGGTTGAGCTAAAGCTATGATTGGGTGGCAGACCGGGTGGAGAGTACAGTGCTCTCGGGAAATTTGTGAAGCGGTCAACCGATTGGGTGAAAACTCACCCGATCGGTTCACCTGTAACTGTTGACCAACGAGAATTTTCGAAAATTATCCCAACCGATCGGGTGAGAGATCTCACCCGATCGGTTTGGCTAACCCTATAAATACCCACCCCCTCAACCGATTTCATTTCATCCGACCCCATTCTCTCTCCTCCAAACGGTTCGTCTCCCCCTCTCTCTTGCACGATCTCTCCTCTCTACCACTCTCCTAGACTAACTCCCCCACTTCCTCCATCTCTTTCTCCCATCATCAATCCTCTCCCCACCTCATTCACCCCCAATTTCGACCATTCCCTAGGCCTAATTCCCCCCACTTTGAAAATTTCATGTCTTGTTGGATTGACTAGCCACGGCTTCACAAACTCCTCAATTGCATGGCGAAGGACCTTTTGTGAGCAAGGAATCGCGTCGATACTGGGTACACTCGCTCCTGAGCTTTATTATTACTTTGCCCAAGTATTAGCTTTTTGCTCCATTGTCGTTTGATTGTGTGCATTCGCATAGTCTTGCATTCACATTGCATCACCACACAATCATGGCCAAAGAAAAGGGTAAGGGGATCGTGCAGGAAGAGGAGCCGTCTCGCAAGAGACACAAATCCACACGTCCACCACGTGCACGTGCTCCTTCTACTCCCCCTACCCGACCGCCATCTGATCACTCCTTATTTTGCACTTTTTTCCCGCATGTTTGCATGCCATTTAGATCGCTCAACTCATGTTTTTCACGATATATTGACGATATTGCGATGCTTTTCACGATTTGTTGTTTTTGTCGTATTTCAGGTGATTTGGAGCGATTTGGAGTGATCTCGAGATACGCCTACTCCAGAGTGTCACCGACGACCTCCCCGAGGGGTATTTTGCCATTGGATAGGAGCAGAAGAAGAAAGAACGTCGCAGGAGCGACGAGGAGGCCAAAATAAGCTGTTTGGGCATTTTTGGTGTCTCACTCGGCCGAGTGAAGGAGTCACTCGGCCGACCAGCGAGACCCCGCTCGGCCGACCGGATCGGACACGTTTTATGTGTGCATTCGGCCGAGCGATGGAAGCCACATCGGCCGAGTGACGAGACCCCGTCCGCCCGAGTGGCACTCAGACGACGCCCACCAAAAATCACCAACTTACTGTTTTTCGTCTGTCTGAGCTTCAGAAGACCCCCTCGACCGAGTGAAAAATGCCGACCGCCCGAGTACATTGAAGCCATCGGCCGAGTGACGACAACTCACTCGGCCGAGCGACTCCCGAAGTGAAGACCCCCGAAGACCCAGACTTACTGGAAATTCTCAGGGTTTGTCACTCGGCCGAGCGACTTTTGTCACTCGGCCGAGTGCGACGCGCTGCCTGTAGCGAAAATTGCAGTTTTCAGGCTGCGCGGGGGCATTTTGGTCACAGTTTTTTGGACAATTTTGGGGAGTATTTAACCCCTGTTTTGACCTTAGGTTAGGGAGCTTTTCTCTTTACTTTTTGCAGCTTTTTAGATTAACTTTTAGCTTTTATTCTTGTGATTGGAGAGGAGGAGAAAGTTGATTTTTGTTGGATTCTTGGAAGAACTCTATTGGTTTGCCTCTCTCTCCTCTAAAAATACTATTTTTATTGCTTATTTGCATATTGTGATAAATTCTCTTGTTAATTCCATTGATTATTTTTGTATTTGTGCTATGAATTGTGAGTAGTCTATACGTCTTGGGGCGTGGGGATGAACCCTACGAGCCCAATTTCAGATTTGTGACGAATTGGTAGAGATATTGCTAGAATTGCTATTAGGGTTAGATTGGGATCGATTTACTACGGATAGCTAGGTATTCATATCGATTGGGATTTGCAAGAGATTGGATCCCAATTCGATAGGAAACCCTAGAAATCCGAATTGGGTTGAAATTGAGTTTCCGCAGTATCGGTTTGCAAGAGATTGGACCGATACTAGGGTTCTCGGTAGAAATTCCGTGCCGATACCCGTTTGCAAGAGATTGGACGGGTAGGAACTATCCCAGCCTAGGTCGTGGCCCGAGTTTGCACGAGAGTGGGCTCGGGGCGCGATTGAAGTTTGAACGATGATGTTGATCCTAATGCTAGCTTGCCCAGGCTAGGGTTTGCAAGAGATTGGACCCGAACCTAGGATAGCTATAGACCGGCAACAGCGCGAGAGCGTGAGCTAGGTTTTACATTCAGTTGCAACTAGTTCATCCGAGATTCTACCCTAGCAATGTTGATGCCAATGAATCACATTGACGAGATACGGTGAGTAGCGAGGATTCCCCATTCCCTAGGCGTCCTTTATTTGATTTGATATTTCCGTACTTTGTCTGACGATTGTGACAGGATCGCCAAAGGCAAATTTCTCTCTTTTCTGTTCTTAATAGCCAGGTTGTTCGGAGCAAGCACTTTCATTCGTCCTCCCTGTGTTCGATAACCCGCTCACCGCTACACCGTGCGCTTGCGGTAAAACTACACGGTCGCACTTTTGGGTTACATTTCGGAGCGATCAAGTTTTTGGCGCCGTTGCCCGGGAGGCGATTGCGTTTGATCTTACCACCCTAGCTATTGCTTTCCTTTTGTTTTATTTCTTTATTTTTTTATCTAACCCTTCCATTGTGCTAATCACTTCTTTGAAACTTTGTTTTCCCGTGCATGAACACGAGATCAATGACGGACCCTGAAGCTATATTATTTGATCCCGAGATTGAGCGTACTGCGCGGAGAATCAGAGCGGAGAGAAGACAAGATCCGGAAGGGAGGTTTATGACCAACCCGGAAACTGCGGAACAATTAGCGGCAAGAATGGCGAGGATTATTTCTATTCGCGATAGGCTTCGGCCTAAGACCTCTTCTACGACCTCATCCATTGCCATGCCGGAGTTGGCGGCTGACAAGAACTTTGAGCTGAAGACTGGACAAGTGGTTCTGATGCAGCAGGATCCATTTCATGGGAATGCCCATGAAAATCCCCACTACCACATCCAGCTATTTCTGTCGAAGTGCGCCACATTTAAGATGACGGGGGTCTCCATCGATGCCATCAGACCGCGCCTTTGCCCCTTCACGCTAAAGGACAAAGAACTTTATTGGTTGAGGACGCAAGCTGAGGGAGTCTTTACCACATGGGATGAGTTGGCGAGTGCGTTCATTGACAAGTTCTATCCGCCCTCCAAGACGGTAAAGATTCCGAGCGCTCTTATGTCCTTCAAGAAAGGACCCCAAGAGACACTCTACGAGGCTTGGGAGCGTTTCAAAGATCTGCAGCATCAATGCCCGTACCATAGCATTGAAGATTGGGAGCTAGTTCATAGCTTCTACAATGGTCTCCAACCGGGGACCAAGCAAATTATTGATGCCGCGGCAAATGGTGCTATCTTATCAAAGACTCCCGACGAAGCTACGGCCCTAATTGAGGAGATGGCCTCAAACAATCAACAATGGGGTGATGAGTGAGGACACTCTACGTCCTCCTTGAAGCCAACTAGCATCTATGAGGCAAAGGCCGTAGCGGAGCTGACAAGCAAGTTTGATTCTCTCCACAAGGTAGTGGAGAGACTAGAGAAGTATATCACGGAGCCCCAAGGAACCCCTTCCACATCCGCACCAACGAATCAAATGTGTGATTGGCAAGACCAATCTCAAGCTATGTATTTGGGAGGAGAGCAAGGAGAGGGATCCTTGGAGCAAATTCAATATGTCGCGGGGAACCAAGGATATTGGGCCAATCCGGCCACAAGAAACCACCCCGGTTTCTCTTATGCCAACAATGAAGGAGCTTTGAACCCGCCGCAACAACCACCTCAACAAGCTCGACCACCACCACAACAACAACAACATTATCCACCGAGGGGGCCTCCACAACAAAATTTCCAACCAAAGCAACAAGTTCCACCCTATAGGCCGCCCGGATACAACCAAGGGTGGAGAAATCAAAACCCTCCACAAGCTCAACAACGATCCGACTTTGAAGCTAGAGTGGAGGAGTTTATGGTCGAGCAAAAGAAGGTCAATGCTTCCTTGAAGGCGGGTCAAGACTCCCTTACAACCGTTGTAGCTCAAATCTCGGAGCAATTGGCGTTGCTCAATCGGAATACTCAACAATTGCCGGCTCAACCCGAGCAAAACCCACGGGGCAACACCGGTCACATCAATGCCGTGGTTGTCGTTACAACTAGAGGCGGGAAGGATACCACCCCCGCCATGATTCCTACCAAGGAGCCTGTGGAGGAGAATGTAGAGCCAATTGAGCCGGTAGTTGAAGCTGAGAGGGAGAAAGAGCCGCAAGAAAAGGAGAAATCTAGGGCGGAGCAATTGATTGAAGAGAGGCGCTTTATGCCACCGGTCCCATTCTCCCAGAGGCTTGCTAGAGCAAAAATGGAGAAAAGGCTAGCAAAGTTTCTCGAGTATCTGAGAGGGGTTAGCCTCAACATTCCTTTCCTCGACGCCATCGTGGAAATCCCGACATACGCTAAATTTCTAAAGGATTTGATTTCGGGAAGAAAGAGGAAGGAGAAAATTATGCTCGCCGAGGAGGGCTCTTGGTTCACCAAGAGAGAGAAGGAGCCGGCCAAATTCAAAGACCCAGGGAGTTTTCGAATTCCTTGCACCTTGGGCGGCGTCCCTCTACAAAAGGCGTTGGTCGATTTAGGGGCTAGTGTTAGCCTCATGCCTCTCTCCATGTTCCTAAGGCTAAACACCGGGACGAAGTTGAAGCCCACCGACATGCGGATACAACTAGCCGATGGACAGATCACAAGGCCGGTAGGGATCGTAGAGGACATCCCGCTACAAGTCCCGGGGGCATATGTTTTCCATGTGACTTCGTGATCATGGACGTTAAGGAGGAGGGAGATACGTCATTGATACTTGGACGCCTGTTCCTCGCCACCGCCGGTGTCATTGTCGACGTGCGAGAAGGTACCCTAACATTGAATGTCGGCAACATCGAGGTGGAGCTTCATATTCCTAAGGCAATGAAACACATGCCTTACCACGAGGAGCTGGACTATATGGACCTCCTTGACGAGGTAATTGAGGAGGCGATCCCCCATTCGATCGGCGCTTTATTCAATGAAGATTTCGAGGAAGGCCCGGATTTGGACCAAGAGGAGAAGATAAATTATTCCCCCGACCTCTCCGTTGAAATTGATGACAGCGACGCTGATGTCGCGAAGATTCGAGAGCTCTGCAAGCTCTCAAAATTAAGGTCTCTGAAGAAAGCTCCGCCAATACGAAAATCGGCGTCACCGGTGAAGCCGAGGATCGGAGCAAACGCAAGCTTGGGGGAGCCTCCCCTCAACACTATTCGAGACGAGAGACCACCGAGGGAGAACACGCCGCCGCAACTTCCGAATCCAAGCGTTCTCCCCGGAAAATTTGACGGGTGCATCTCATATGCACCAAACATCCCGCGTTAATTGAAAATCATAGGGGGTCGAGCTCACGACCTTAAACGAGCGCTTGTCGGGAGGAAACCCGACAGTTATTGCTTTATTTTTACCTTTCCTTTATTTTTTGTTTTAGAAATTTTTAGTGTTTTGAGTCGTTCGCCCAAAAAATTTGTGATAACGGGTCCTATTTTTCTTGACAGGAGAGGAGAACGAGGTACCCATCATTAGGAGGATGCACAAGGCGACGAGGAGCGCCCTAGGAAGGCACTCGATGCTTAGGAGGAAGATGAAATCGACGGGAGGAAGAAAAACAGAGTCTAGAGCCCAAACAAAGACAAACAGCAGAAAACAAGGCTCACTCGGCCGAGTATACTAGTCACTCGGCCGAGCAGACAAGTTCGTCCGGCCGAGCCGCTCACGAACGAGGGTTATATTTGGGAGCTTAGGGGAGCCCAGGGGAGCTTCCAGGGACTGTTTTGGGCTACGTGGAGGCGTCGTCTTCGCACGCTTCCATAGCTTTGCTCTCGCGGCGTGTCGTGGTATATTCTTTCCTTTATTTTTCGCACGCCGCATTTTCATTGGTTTTGGTGAGCGCTCGGGGCCCATATGCCGCCCCGGACACTGCCGCGGTCGAGGAGAGCTTCCGCCAAGCAGAAGCGGTCGGATGATGCCGGCCCCGCCCACGAGGTGGAGGACTCTCCTCCGCCTTCTCCACCACACCCCATTCACCCAGCACAGCCTGCAGGCCCCGCACACCCCGCACAGCCTGCAGAGCCCGCACAGCCCATTCACCCCGTACAGCCACTCCCTGCCGCTCCACAGCCACCACCTCCAGCTCCACTTATCGGGCCGCTGGGGATTACGTTCCGAAACGACGCACACCGCGTCGCTTTCGAGCGCATTTCCCAGCGCTCGATCGTACCCTCCAGGTTTGCACACCTTGCAGACCTAGGACGCCTGGGGGTACTCGAGGGGATGCTCACGTTGTACGACAACGTGGGCTGGCGAGATTTCTTCCAGGTGTCGGTGGACACGTTTATCCGTCCGAAACTTGAGGTGCTTAGTTCGATCGCCCGGACCGACGAGGGATGCTCATTTCGGTTCATGGACCGAGAGTGCCAGGTCACTCTCAGTATGATGAGAGCTTTCTTCTCGTGGCTCGATGTCCCCGGGGCCGACCGTGGTTACGCCCCCACCCATATCCCCCCACCTTCCTTCGATGTCGGCGCCTTCTGGGCCCAGATCACGGGTCTTCACGCTGCCTTTGACCCTAGTAGGGCCAAGGCCTCGGCCATCGTCCACCCTTGCCTCCGTATAGCTCAGCGCCTTATGGCGACTAACTTTTTGGCGAGATATGAGCCGGGTACGATGTCCACGCCGGAGCTTTATATGCTCTACGCGATGACACGGCCCAGAGCTCTATCTAGGGAGGGCGATGAGTTGGTCCCCGCCGTCGTGATTGATGTCGCGGCCTGGTTTTTGGACCGCATCATCGTATCGGTGGGCGCCCGCTCACCGATATGCTGTGGCGGTCTGATCACCTTGCTCGCCCTTATGACCGGCGAGGACTTTCCAGATGACCTGCGACGAGCACCGGGCCCCACTTCACTGTCCATAGATGTTATGGCCCGGATGAAGATGCTGCGTCCGCATGGTGAGCGACACTGGGTCTGGCTGCACGGCCCCTACGGTGCCGATTACATGATTCTTCCGAGCCCAGCTCGGACTCAGATTGCACCGACCCAGGTGGACTGGCTCCCAGCGATGGATCTTCTGATCCCAGCCGCATACGTGCTCGAGGCCGAGGAGGCCGAGCAGGCCCACACTGCCCACGCTGCACCCGCAGACCCTGTCGCACCTGTCGAGCCCGCTGCCCCTGTTGACCCCGTGGCCCCTCAGCCTATCCCTGATATTTTTGCTGCTCCCGACACCTCTGTCCACACTTCTGCCGGTGTCGAGAGTACCCTCGCTGAGCCCACCTCCACTACCACCACCACTGGCCCTCTGCCTGTCGAGCCCATTTCTTCTGCCCTACCCGAGCGCCCGCCGACTATAGTTGAGTGAGGAGAGCCCTCTTTTGCCGCCGCCGGGGAGACTGTGGTCTCCACCTCTGTCTCCACCGCTGCTGTATTCTCTGAGAGTGTCGTGGCATCTGTCCACACATCTGTGTCACCGACCTCTCTGACCGCCTCGTTGCCACTTTTGTACTCCTCTTTCGTTGCTGCTGCCTCCACTTCTCACCAGCCGGTGCCCCGGCCTCACACTGAGGCCAGGCCCACACTTGCGAGCGCAGCCCCTTTCGTTCCCTTACCTGCTGAGCCCATCACCTACGCCACCAGAGTACGCCAGCCCCGACCTGCACAGCCCAGACCGGTGCGTCCCTCTGCACCACCTCCCCCCGACACTGTACTTCAGAGCATTCGTGCTCTCAAGGGGGCGGTGAGTGGCCTCAGAGGCGACCTTAGGACCCTGTCCGCCACCGTCACCGCGATGGCTGGCCGCTTCGACCTGCTTCCACACAGTCACTACTGCCTTACCCAGGTTCTAGAGCGGCTCCCTCGCGTCCCCGCACCCACCCAGCAGGTCCCCACCCCCACTCCTACCCATACCCAGCCTGCTTCCACTTCCACACCCACACCCGCTCAGCAGCCTGTCCCACCACCACCACCACCACCACCTCCGCCTCAGGACGGAGACAGCGCAGCCCCACTTTCTTAGGCACTCTTGATGCCATTGACTCTTTTTACCGTTGTGCTGCCCGTCTCTGCTGGGTCCTGTTGGATTTTGCCCACCCCACCCTCCCCTCACTGTTTTTGGGTACACATCTTCTTTATATATCTTTATATATCTTTTTTGGGAGAGAGGGAGAGTTTTTGGTGTCACACCTTTATATCTGTATCACTCCTATATCTGCATGCATCATGTCCGCATCATATTTTTCGTTTCATTATTTTCTTTTATTTTTCCCCATGCATGCATCCTCACTTACCCCTCACACTACGCTTCTCTCGGTGTGCCACACTTCGCACATTGAGGACACTGTGCCATTTAGCTTGGGGGAGGGAGTTCTCACGCTCTTTTCGATTTACCACCTTTATTTTTAGTTTTTTCACGCCATCTTCCGCTTTTGCACTTATTTTCATCAATTTTTTTCCTTTTTACCATGCATCACGTTTTCCTTATTTTCTTTGTGTGCTGCATTGTAAATAGTTTTATTTTCCCCTTTATCTTTATTTCTTTTTCATCTCATGCTAGAGATGACTCTTCTGTGATGATGATGACGTGGAGTTAGCTTTTTCTATATGCATGTTATATTTGTCATGTCTTAAATTCTATTTCTGATATCATATGCTGTGACTTGCCTTGTATTTAGAGATAATAACCCACACTTTTTCCACATGAAAATGGATGAAATTTTATTATTAGCTGAGTCTGAATATTCATATGTATGCTATCGCAGAAAACACACCAAGATTCACGCATTGAATGCTTATATCTGGAGTACCGTTTTCATTTCCTATATCACTTCTATATGCATGATTTGTACATTTCACTTCAGGATGATTGAATGATGTTAGCTATGATAAATCTGGATTAGTTTAGCTTTTTTGTGATTGAAACTGAGTAGATTAGATTACTCTGCTGAAGTTGTCGTGCACGTCCTATAGAGTGAACTGAGAGATATATTTATTTCTTTCTCCACATATCTTGAACATCATTTCTCTATTTTAAAATCATTGGTGAATCTCCCCTTAAGCGATTCTATTATATGGCATTTCCCCCGCTATTAATTCCTAGCTCCAAATTTCCCAAAACCAAAGAAAGAAAAAGAAAAATTCTTGTATATCTTTACTTCTCTTTGATTTGGGATCATTGTGTATATATGTTATTTGAAAAAAAAGAAAAAAAAAGAGAAAAGAAAAGAAAAAGAAAAAGAAAAGAGAAAAGAACCTCAATAAAAGATCCCATCTCACGTTCTCTCTCTCTTCTCTCTTTTTGTATTTATTTTCATTACTTTTGGAGCTTCATAAAAATGGGGATGTAAATATTGTTTTTGTGCCACCACGCTTATAGATAAGGTTGGGGGAGAGAATCCAATGATGTGTGAGAGAGTGACTACTTGACGTTGCACGACAACCTAGGCTAAGTAATATTCTATACTCGGTGAGATTATTTTTAGCTTTACGAAGTCCAGAAATCTATGCCTAGCACTCATTTCATGAAATCCATGCTTATCTATTCTTTCTATTTTATTGCGTGATATTCTTATACTTCTCTTAGAAAGCATTCAATTGAAAAGTGTGTGATCTGCGATATTGTATACCGCTTTAAATGATTCAGACGATGTTAACTCTAATATTATTCCGTTTTTCATGATTATATCGTTGTTCGTGGGTTTTCTATTTATATTTGCACCATTATACTATGATATCGAAATAAAATTCTTTGACATGTGTTTTTCATTCGGTGCATGCTATATGAGTAAGCAAAACCCACGTCCTGAGAAAATGATCTAGCAGCTTCCCTCTTCGCTTCCTCCTTTCTTCTTCGTTTTTATTTCGTTTTTCGTTTTTCTCCGTTCTTCGTTTTTTCGTTTTTCGCCGTTTTCGTTTTCTGAATCCACCGGGTTCGCCTTTTACTTATCTTCCTCGAGGACGAGTAAGAGGTAAGCTTGGGGGATTTTGATCACTCCTTATTTTACACTTTTTTCCCGCATGTTTGCATGCCATTTAGATCGCTCAAATCATGTTTTTCACGATATATCGACGATATTGCGATGCTTTTCACGATTTGTTGTTTTTGTCGTATTTCAGGTGATTTGGAGCGATTTGGAGTGATCTCGAGATACGCCTACTCCAGAGTGTCACCGACGACCTCCCCGAGGGGTCTTTTGCCATTGGATAGGAGCGGAAGAAGAAAGAACGTCGCAGGAGCGACGAGGAGGCCAAAACAAGCTGTTTGGGCATTTTTGGTGTCTCACTCGGCCGAGTGAAGGAGTCACTCGGCCGACCAGCGAGACCCCGCTCGGCCGACCGGATCGGACACGTTTTATGTGTGCATTCGGCCGAGCGACGGAAGCCACATTGGCCGAGTGACGAGACCCCGTCCACCCGAGTGGCACTCAGACGACGCCCACCAAAAATCACCAACTTACTGTTTTTCGTCTGCCTGAGCTTCAGAAGACCCACTCGGCCGAGTGGAAAATGCCGACCGCCCGAGTACATTGAAGCCATCGGCCGAGTGACGACAACTCACTCGGCCGAGCGACTCCCGAAGTGAAGAACCCCGAAGACCCAGACTTACTGGAAATTCTCAGGGTTTGTCACTCGACCGAGCGACTTTTGTCACTCGGCCGAGTGCGACGCGCTGCCTGTAGCGAAAATTGCGGTTTTCAGGCTGCGCAGGGGCATTTTGGTCACAGTTTTTTAGACGATTTTGGGGAGTATTTAACCCCTGTTTTGACCCTAGGTTAGGGAGCTTTTCTCTTTAATTTTTGCAGCTTTTTAGATTAACTTTTAGCTTTTATTCTTGTGATTGGAGAGGAGGAGAAAGTTGATTTTTGTTGGATTCTTGGAAGAACTCTATTGGTTTGCCTCTCTCTCCTCTAAAAATACTATTTTTATTGCTTATTTGCATATTTTGATGAATTCTCTTGTTAATTCCATTGATTATTTTTGTGTTTGTGCTATGAATTGTGAGTAGTCTATACGTCTTGGGGCGTGGGGATGAACCCTACGAGCCCAATTTCAGATTTGTGACGAATTGGTAGAGATATTGCTAGAATTGCTATTAGGGTTAGAATGGGATCGATTTACTACGGATAGCTAGGTATTCATATCGATTGGGATTTGCAAGAGATTGGATCCCAATTCGATAGGAAACCCTAGAAATCCGAATTGGGTTGAAATTGAGTTTCCGTAGTATCGGTTTGCAAGAGATTGGACCGATACTAGGGTTCTCGGTAGCAATTCCGTGCCGATACCCATTTGCAAGAGATTGGACGGGTAGGAACTATCCCAGCCTAGGTCGTGGCCCGAGTTTGCACGAGAGTGGGCTCGGGGCGCGATTGAACGATGATGTTGATCCTAATGCTAGCTTGCCTAGGCTAGGGTTTGCAAGAGATTAGACCCGAACCTAGGATAGCTATAGACCGGCAAAAGCGCGAGGGCGTGAGCTAGGTTTTACATTCGTTGCAACTAGTTCATCCGAGATTCTACCCTAGCAATGTTGATGCCAATGAATCACATTGACGAAATACGGTGAGTAGCGTGGATTCCCCATTCCCTAGGCGTCCTTTATTTGATTTGATATTTCCGTACTTTGTTTGACGATTGTGACAGGATCGCCAAAGGCAAATTTCTCTCTTTTCTGTTCTTAATAGCCAGGTTGTTCGGAGCAAGCACTTTCATTCGTCCTCCCTGTGTTCGATAACCCGCTCGTCGCTACACCGTGCGCTTGCGGTAAAACTACACGGTCGCACTTTTGGGTTACATTCCGGAGCGATCACCATCCTAACCCATCATTCCCGTGGCGGACCCGTTGATGGGCCCGCAGGGAATCCGTTTCTTGAGTCCAGAGCATAAAGATTTTTATAATCGACTCAACCAACGATCTCATTTATCCACTAAGTTTGCCCATATTCAAACCCTAATTGATCTCAGAGTTTTCTCCAGTGTCGAGACTCTATTTGCAAACCTAGGATGGGTAAGCTTCTTAAACTCCCATGCACCATCATACCTGCCCTCACACTCGAATTCTTCTCGACTCTAAAAACTGAGAGGGGTGGTCAATCATAGATTTCTGCCTCTGAAACCGAAACTACCGCACCCATGTGAACACCATCAACAACATTTTCGGTTTCCCCATTCTCGACGTCGATATTCGTCCCTACGAATTTCATCGCGACTTCGATGTTGATTATTTTTGGGGTCGCCTCACCCTTCATGATCATTATCCTCGAGGCAAGGCCAAGGCCTCCTCCATAATCCACCCTGTCTGTCGTCTAGCTCACTACATCATATCGAGCACTTTCTTCCCCTGGGATGAGTCCAAGACCGTGACCATCCCTGACCTTTTTATCCTTTGGGCTATGACTTTTGATTTCATTCCCGACATTGACGGGATCGCTTTTGAGGCCCCGTGCGTACCTATTAATGGTGGTGCATGGCTAATTCAAAAACTCCTTGATATTAGCCGCACCGGCAAGGGCAAATATTGTTGCGGGGGCCTCATTACCCTCATTGCCTTACACCCCATGTTCAATGTCGTTATCCCCTGCGATTTGCTGCATGCCACAGGTTCTACATATCTAGATCTTGATGTCTTGCGGCACACCCACATGATCAAGCCGCGATGTGAGGGTCGGTATGTCTTTTACTATGGCCACCCCCTACCCCATATACCACTCTGCCTAATCCCGGCTGTATGTCTATTCATCTTGAGGCAGACTGGTCGTTTCCTCCTGATCCAGAGTTTGTGGGGGGGTTGCATCTTCAGTTTCCACTCCCTGACGCACCACGACCACTGTCCCCTGCTGCCCACTTAGGTGAGCAGGATATCCATGCGTTCAGAGGAGATCCCGGGGCTGGCCCTCGTGTCACGACCCCTGCTTCTGTCGCTGTTTCTTCTGAGGCACTCACTACAGCCCTCTTAGGCCTAGCCTCCGGTGTCGGCACGACCACTGCCGTCGGCACCTCTTCTGCTGTTCGTTAGTCCACATCTGCTTTCCTCGCTCTTGAGGCTGAGCTGGCTTCTCTACGTGCTGGCGCATCTACCTCTACCTCCTCGGACTCATCCACTTCCTTCCTCTCACACCCACATTTCCTCGCACTCAAGCGAAACATGGCCACCATTCTCCGTATTCTTACACACATTCACGGTCCACCTCCACCTACTCCAGCACCATCACCACCTCCTTCGCCTCCTCGACGATCATCACTTTCTCCATCACGATCATCACCTCCTCCATCCCCCTAGGCGATCATCCCCCCTCCCTCCACTTCTTCTCCACCCACGACCACTACCGTAGATCCTACACTCCCACCACCCTCCTCCATCACCACTGCATATTCACGCCGCAAGAAATTAGTAGTGCGCTCGAAATCATTACCCACTCCTACCACATTGGTCACCATATCCCTCCCACTTACCATTACCACCGATACTCCACCCATCATCCACACCACCATCGCACCCATCCATCCACCCCTTTCTCCACTTCTCTGCACACCCATCACCTCTCCTGTCCACACCCCCATCCTCTTCCGAGGAGGACGAGGACACTACCTCTCCTGCATTTTGATTTATTTCTTTTTCTCTTCCGATTTTCCCCCAAGCCCATTATTTCTGCATCACCGTGATGACACATTTTCGCTAGCATTGTCATGATCAGCTTGGGGGAAATCGGGTTTTGTGCATATTTTCGTGTGATGTCATTGTTGTGTGCTTTTTTATATGTGTTTTTTGGATGTGTTTTTATATCTTTTATTTGCGTGTTTATTTTTCTTTATTTTTCTGTTTCATTTTGTGGGTCTTTCATGTTTTCATTTTTTGTGTCAGTGCGTACTTCCCTCCCATTTTCGTTGCCCTCCCGTATTTACTACTATTGCATTGAGAGTAATGCAAGTTTCAGCTTGGGGGAGTCACACTTTGTGCATCAGTTGTGTCTTTTTCATCGTTTTTTAGTCGTTTTCATCGTGTTTTCTTTTCTTTCTTTCTTTTTATTCTCCCTCTCCTAGAGATGACCCCACATGATGAACTGCCACGGAACCACACACACCTAGCTTGGCCACGATAATCACCTTCACTAACCCTAGGAAGCCGAGTCCTACTGCATTTCATGCTTCGTGGATTCACTTTGCTTTTGTGTGAGTTGTTTGTCGTAACTAGCTGTTTGGTGTGCTTCTACATTGTGATTCTGATTTATATACCTGTTCTTGGTTGGCCCCTAGACTATCATGCTTCAATTTCGAATATCTGGTATTTTGCTTCTACTATCTGCTTCTCTGTGCATGAAATATATATATGTATTGTACTTCAATTCGCATGTGTCGGGACTCTACCAATAGGACTAAGATAACCCATTTTGCTTATGCTCTGATTTGCGAGAAAATTTTTCTTTTGCCCAAGTGTTTAGAATTCGATTTCTTTTTTGTTTTACTTGGTGCAAATCCCCTCGTCGTGTACCGTTCTTCCACTTGGGAGAGTACACAAGTACATAGCCAAAAATCCAAAAGCCCAAAAAGAAAAAAGAGAGAGAGAGAGAAGAAAAATCCAAAAGAAAAAAGGGGGAAGAAAAAATATGTATAGCCAAAAACCAGAAAAAATATATACAAATACCCACAACCCAAAAATTTTCCCGTTGTGAATATCATTCCTATCCATCGTGAATAAAAGGGAAGGCGAGAATTTGCACCGAGTGTTCTACTCCACACCTTCTCAACTTCCTTCGTTTTCGAACACATTTGGCATATGAATTTTCTAGCGATTATCTAGGCAATAGTGCAGTGATCTTCTAGTTCCTAGCAGTCGAGTCTCTGATACATGATATGCTTCGATTCTTATTCTATTCTCATGCATGCTTGAGCTATTATTCACCGCTTATTTGAATTGAATCGATATTTGGGTCATTCCTTGGGTATGTGTATATGGAGCTTTATTGCACAATTTAGATAGTAACACCGTCTGCTAGCTTACGACCACACTCACTCGCGCTTCACCGCATGGGCTCACGACACTTGTATGGACTCAAATTCCTGGATTTAATGATGTGTTTATCGCATGCCTACTTAATGTGGTGTGATTGATTTCATTGGCTCTGACGGGCGATCTAGGATTTTATTTTCGTTATTTCTGTTTCTTCCTTTCTATTTTCCCTCCGAGCTCTTACTTTCACTTGTCTTCCTCGAGGACGAGGAAGGGTTCAGCTTGGGGGATTTTGACGTGCGTTTATATTTTATATATTCACGCACATCTTCTTCGTGATTTTCCGTTGTTTTCCGGTGTTTCGTATCCATTCTCTCGTGATTTTTAGTTTTCTTTCACTTCTTTGTGTTTTTGTGCCTATGCAGGAGATTGCCAGCATTGGGGACATATAAAGCAGATATCATGAGCCCTCGGAGCAACGGGAGGTGTCACGCACGATCCCGAGGGCCAACGTCGAAGAATTCCATATATCAGCCCTCAACCGATCGGGTGGACAGAGCCACCCAATCGGTTCGTGCACGCGTATCCGACCCGGACAGAAGCAACAGAAGAGAAGAGGCCACCCGATTGGTTCAGTGATCGGGTGAATCTGTCAGTGCTCTCTGTCTTTTGGAGCTGAATTCCAACCGATCGGGTGAGATTCACCTGTCAGTGCTCTCTGTCTTTTGGAGCTGAATTCCAACCGATCGGGCGACATCTCATCTGATCGGTTCATCTGTAGCCAAATCTTCCAACTCACGACTCGGTGACATCAACCGTCGGCTCAGCGACCGGTTGATGTATCTCAAGAGCTGAAGGCAAAGTCGACTGTCGGCTTACCCGATCGGTTTATGCTTCAACCGATCTGGTGGTCGTGTTTTCTATAAATACCCTAGGTTTTTCCCTGAACGGATCCCCAGTTATTTTTCTGTCTTTTTTGGGACTTTTGACGGCTCGGAATTTATTTTGTCTTGTAAGTTTTCCGATTGTCCTGTAACTTTGATATTTCGTTCTTAATACTATTTGCTCCGTATTTCTATTGCCTGATTTTGATTCTGATGGCTAAATTTTGTTGTGTTGATATTTTTGCTATGAATCGTGAGTAGTTTCCCAATATGTGATTTTGGTGGAAGCCCCTTCGTGGGTTCTCCCTAGAACGATCATAGGATTAGGGTTTCGATAGGATTTAGGAATTTAGATGGTTACACGGGGCGTTTTATTGTCATTGACGGGAGAAAGACCACCTCTGACCGTCGGGCCAAGGGGAAATAAAGCTAGCGTTTGATCCCCTAGCCATAGCTCACACCCCTAGCGTAGACATTGAATCCTAGCGTGTGGGAACGGAATGATGAAATGTTGGGAGTAATCATTGCGAGCTTAGTGCTCCTGGAGTCGGTTAGTGTTAATGGACATGGGAATACCTGCCGTCCGAACCTGGGTAGACCTATCATATCATCCTGGGCATCGACCAAAATATCGGGCCCATGGGATGTTAGGTATCACTCTTAGAGGCAACGTCTCACCACTAAACCCTAAAATCCGATCGTAGTCCTATCCGTCGGTTGCAATAGAGAGGGCACATGATAGGGTGGAAACCAAACTCCTGGTTCTTTTTTATATCTTACATCCTTTGTATTTCTATTTCGTGACAACCAACCGATTGATCGGGCTAGCTCACCCACCGGGTGATCCGGTTCCTCCTTGATAATAAGCACAACACATGCCTCCCTGAGTTCGATCCCTAAGCCACACTACAACACCGTGCGCTTGCGGTTACAAATATTTAAATCTGGTATCCCTGATCCCACTGCATATACTGCTAAATCTAGGGGACGTCAATTGGTGGGTTGATGTTTCACGAGGTATGCAATGATATTTAATGGCTTGTAAAGGTGGATTTTTAAAAAGGATTGTATATGTTTAAATGTTCTGGAAATGTTGAGAATTTCCAGAATTTTTTTTAAAGTTTATGAATTTTGTAAGGACTGAATATGATTCATGTGGGTTGATGTTTCTGAATTTTGTGAAGCCATATCACTTTGCAAGTTTTTATGTTTATATTTAAATTGCACGATTTTATAATAAAAGTAAATGTATTGTACATCGAATGATTGACTATATATGTGATGCAAATAAGAGTTAGATGGATGAAAGTGGAGAAAGTTCGTGGTTTTCATTGTGTGCATCGGCTGCGGCGCCAATCATTTTTACCAACATATTCATGGAGTTATACGATGACGATAGTGCTCCCACTCTACCTAGGGAACTGTCAGCGATGCATGATATTCATAGAAAATCACACATGCGTCGAATTCTATTTGGTTCTGATAGTAGTTGTTTACACTACTTAAGAATGTGGAGACATGCTTTCATGAATCTTTCTATGTTAATGCGAGAAAGCGGGATACTGCAAGACAGTAATCATGTGTCAATCGAGGAGCAGTTGGCAATGTTTCTGCACATCGTAGGGCGCAAGTCAAAAAACAGGGTGATGCAAGTTGATTTTATAATGGCCAGGGTGACGGTTAGCAATTACTTTAACAACGTCATGTTTGCAGTATGTACCCTTCGTGATAGGGTCATGAAGCAAGCCCCAAATGAGACACCACCAGAGATAATCAATAATCCTAATTGGTTCCCATATTTCAAGGTCAATGTAGTTATGAATTTCAGTCATTAGCGTTATATGATTTATGTTGAAATCAACGTGACCTTTAATAGTTACAGTGTAGGATTGCATTGGTCTAATTGATGGTACACACATCGATGCCATGCTACCTGCCAAACTCGTACCAAGATTTAAAGGACATAAAGGGGTAACACAAAATGTGCTTGCAGTTGTAACACCTAACAAAAGATTAACGTACGTAATGGTCGGGTGGGAAGAATCAGCGAATGATTTCACGGTCCTGAAAGATGCGTTGTCTTTACCCCCACCCCACAGGCTGCGTGTGTATGAGGGTAAAATGCAAACTCTTGCTTAAATACGTATACGTCTGTATGAAACCTTCTGATTATAAATCGGGTTGCATTTTTCGGTTGTAGGGAAATATTACCTATGTGATGCTGGATATACAACCATGCCTGGGTTCATATCTCCATATCGGGGCGTTAGGTACCATCTGAAGGACCATACCGATAGAGTGCCTCGAAATTGCAGAGAGCTGTTCAACCATAGACATTCTTCATTAAGAACAAGATCGAGTCGACTTTTGGCATTCTAAAGAACAAGTTTATAATTTTAACGTCAAAGCCTCACTATCTATTCAAATCTCAGGTCGATACCGTCTTTGCTTGCACAGTGTTACATAAGTATATCCATATAGCAGATCCGCAGATCCATAGTTACTTGAGGATGGGTCTGTGATTGATGAGGATGGGGATGTGATGGATGAGCTGGATGACTCGATTATGGATCTTTCCCAACAGTTGCCCATGCGTGAACAGACTTCACAAAGGGATCAGTGGAAAAGTCGTAGGGAACAGTTAGCGTGAGATATATGGGTGGATTATTGTAACATACATAATAATGGGAACACCAATGAACATGGGCTTTGAGGGAAGAGTTTAATGAATAATCTTAACGTATTACGTTAAGTTGAATGAATTGTATAACAATGGGATCTAAATGTTGGATATGCTATGTAATGCCTGAGATGTGCTGACAATATAATGCCTTCATCTGTTTACTTTATGTCTATTGAGTTTGATTCTGATTATATAGGTGGTAGTCAATATTATGTACATTGAAGTTTATTTCATTTACTATTCGTGGGTACATGTCATTGTGTCAAATATTGTTTTATTATGTAAATAATATTTTTGTAGGCATGAACGAGTCATCTCAACAAGGGCAAGGGATTGATCCTACGCTTCCATACTATGACCCGACATACTGTAACCAGTGGGCAGAGGAAGCAAGGCTGACAGATCCATTGCTAGGTAGGCCAAGTGATTATCAATTTACTCCGCCTAGCTACCAAGTAGGTGGATCAACCATGCCGTTTCCACCATACTCTTTGTACAACATGCCATTGCCCATGCACATGTCGTCTCCACCTGGCTTCATGCAAATGCTACAAGGTGGTGGGTCTACACCACCCTTTGGTAGCCAATCATCACCAAGTGTTTTCGCCATGCCTTCACCACAAAGCGGGCATGGCACAACAGGTGGCAGTGACGGGTCGAGAAAGTCGGGTCGTAGGGACGATGACATTGATGTATCTGTGTCGAGTCCCAGGAAAAAGAGTAAAAACCCTTCCAAGAAGAGGACGACGAATAAAATATGGCTTCTGGAGCATGACATTGCATTAATTCCATTCCTGGCATCCCAAGCTCGTCAAGGCCTTAGAGCCGACAAGACCTTCAAGAATACTACCTTCACCGCTTCTGCCATACATATAAACATCAAGTTTGGCACGGATTACATCTGGTTGAATGAGAAGAATCATATGAAAGGTCTTCATCGGCGGCTTAAGGATGTTGAAAAGTGCTTGGAAATTAGTGGGGCAGGTTGGCCAGCTGAACTGCAAATGATTGTACTCGATGATGATACCTATGCCACATGGGCCGCGTATGGACTTCTCCATTAACCAAATTTGACAATAGATTGGAGTATGTAATTTTATGTGACATAATGGTTTGTTCATTATTAATGCAGGCAAACGCTAAATTGAAAGGTTATGTCAACCGCCCCCTTCCGTGGCTTGACGATCTTCGGTTGTCGGTGACGATGCAGCGAAGGGTGATTATAGAAAGAGTGTTTATCATGATTTTGGGGGATCTTATAATAAGGGTGACAGAGATCGTGCTAGTCCCCCACTCTTCTCGCAAGCGTCAACAGATTTTGATGCTTATTCTGACATCCCTAATCCTTCGTCGACGGTGCCATCTCCGGCTGGACCAGCCCTGCAAACCCACCCGCCATGGGTAAAAAGAAAATCCGTCGACGTGCATTGAGGGATGATATCGACCTCATGAAGGAGATAGTGGACTATGTCAATAAGGTTGCTTAGATATAGAGGGAGCTTACCCCAACACACTGAGACTTCTTTCGCAACATCTGTATGCACTAACCGAGTATCTGACATGTATGTTGGAAAAGTTGTATCTGCAATTGAGTGATAATGAGAAAAATGGGCATAGATTTGTCAATATGCCTGAGGAGGCTAGGAAGCGATTTGTCGCCAAAAAGGTTGAAGCCATGGAGAGGGCTATGGCTGAGTCCAGATGCGATGGGGACGATGAAGAAGAAGAATCGAATATGTAGCAAGTTTGGAAGCAATGACGAAGGTTGGGCTATATGGTGAGTGGATGGGTATTCTAATAGTATGTTTTGTTTTTTGCAAACAATGGTAAGCTTAAGACTATGGTAATGATGATGTATGATTTGTGGTATCTTCTGTTGTAATATCAGTATATTTTTGTATCGTAGTTTATGTATGGTATAATGCATGTTTATGTACTAAGTAGTCTAATTCACTATAAGGTTGTATCTTAATTTAAGTATGGTCTTGGCTTGAAGTATCTATCACAACAAATTTGATTTTGTGTTAATAATCTTGGCATGCTGTAGGTGCCACCCCCAAGGCCTATGTATTTCTGTGTTGTTATGTTACAAAATGCAGACTGAAGGTCTATGCAATTGTGTTTGAGCTTCATTTTGTGTGGGGCTTGGCATGCTGCATCTGTGATCTGTCACAACCAAGGCATTAGGATTTATGTGTTTTTATGTGCCATACTGCATACTGAATGTAAATGCAATCTTATTTGAGTATCATATTTTTTTGGGTCTTGGCATGCTTTATTTGTTACCCCCAAGGCCTATGGATTGCTGGGTTTTTATGTTGCAAAATGCAGACTGAATGGCAGGTCAATTTTTCTGGATTGTCAATGTGTTTGGGTTCTTGGCATGCTTTATCTGTAACCACATATGAATATGGATCTCTGGGTTCGTTTGTTGCATATTGCAAACGCAATGGAGAAGCAATCATTTGTGAGGTTCAAATTTTGTGTGAGTGTGTCTTGGCATGCTTTATCTGTCACCCCCAAGGCCTATGGATTTCTGGGATTTTATGTTGCAAAATGCATACTTGGCAAAATGCAGACTGAATGGCAATTCAATTATTTGGGATTTTCATCTTTTTTGGTTCTTGGCATGCTGTATCTGTCACTACCTAGGCCTATGGATTTATGTGTTTTTATGTGGCATACTGCAGACTGCATGTAAATGCAATCTTATTTGAGAAACATAATATTTTTTGGGTCTTGGCATGCTGTATATGTCACCACATAGGCCTATGGATTTCTGGGGTTTTATCTGGCATACTGCATACTGAATGTAAATGCAATAATTTATGCGTTTCATGCATTTTTTGGGTCTTGGCATGATGTAACTGTCATCCCCAAGGCCTATGTATATCTGGGGTTTTTGTTGCAAAGTTCTGACTGAATGGCAATGCAATTAGTTAGGAGTGTCATTGTGTTTGGGTTATTGGCATGTAGTACCAGTCATCACCTATGCCTTTGGATTTCTGGGGTTTATGTGGCATACATAAGACTGAATGAAAAGGAAATCTTTGTTGAGTTTCAATTTTTTTCTTGGCATGCACTTTCTGTCACCCCCAAGGCCTATGGATTTCTGGGTTTTTATGTTGACAAATACAGATTGAATGGCATTTCATTTTTTTAGGATAGTCAAATTTTTTTGGGTCTTGGCTTTCTGTATCCGACACCACCTAGGCCTATGGATTTCTGGAGTTTTTTGTAGCATACTGCAGAATCATTGGTAATGCAATATTATTTGTCGTTCAATTTTTTTGGTGTTTTTGCATGCTGTATCTGTCACACCCTAGGACTATGGATTTCTAGGTTTTTATGTGGCATTCTTCAGAGTGAATGGCAATGCAATTTTTTATGAGTTTCATTTTATTTTGGTTATTGGCATGATGTATCTGTCACCCCCCTAATGATATATGATTGGTGGATATCACATTTTTTTGTGAAATTATATCAAATAGCCCTATGATGATAATGGGGCTTATTGAATATACCTCATGCTGGATGGCTTGCACTCATGATCCTTCATTCTCCAAGTTGGTCAGAATATGAATGCAATGGCTTTTATGAGTTGGTTGGTAGGCATCGAAATGGGTTGCTATGGATATTTATACGAATTTGGCATTATGAAGAATGTCTGCAGTAGGATTTATGTGACGGTGGGGGTAGATAATGAAGGAACCAGTGCCAAGCAACCTGATGGGGAAATGGAAAAAAAATCCGAGGGCTTATGTTTGATAATCAATCTATATGAATTTGGTGTGGCAGTTGGGGAGGAATGTGGCAAAATACAGACTGAATGGCAATGCAAATTTTTTTGTGTTTCATTTTGTTTTGGTTCTTGGCACGCTGTATCTGTCACCCTATAGGCATATGTATTTCTGGGGTTTTATGCTGCAATATGCAGACTGAATGGCTATTCCATTTTTTAGGAGTGTCAATGTGTTTGTGTTCTTAGCATGCTGTAACTGTCACCACATATGATATGGATTTCTGGGGTTTTTTGTTGCATACTGCATACTCAATGGAGAAGCAATTGTTTATGATTTTCAAATTTTTTTGGGTCTTGTCATGTTGTTTCTGTCACCACAAATGAATATGGATTTCTGGCTTTTTTGTTGCATACTGCAGACTCAATGAAGAAGCAATCTTTTTTAGTTTCAGATTTTTTTTGGGTCTTGGCATGCTGTATCTGTCACCCCCAAGGCCTATGGATTTCTGGGGTTTTATGTGTCTTACTGCATAATGAATGGAAATGCAATCTTTTATGAGATTCATATTTTTATATGTGTCTTTGCATGATGTATCTGTCAGCCCCAAGGCATATGGATTTCTGGGGGTTTTGTTGCAAAATGTTGACTGAATGGCAATGCAAATGTTTAGGAGTGTCATTGTGATTGGTTTCTTGGCGTGCTGCATCTGTCACCACCTATGCCTTTGTATTTCTGGGGTTTTATGTGGCATACATCAGGCTGAATGGAATTGCAATCTTTGTTGAGTTTCAATATTTTTTAGTCTTGGCTTGCACTATCTGTCACCCCCAAGGCATATGGATATCTGGGGTTTTATGTTGAAAATTGGAGACTGAATGGCAAATCAATTTTAAGGATAGTCAAATTTTTTTTGGTCTTGGCATTCTGTATCTGACACCACCTAGGCCTACTGATTTCTGGAGTTTTTATGGCATACTTCAGACTTATTGGTAATGCAATATTTTTGTGGTTCAATTTTTTTTGGTTTCTTTGCTTGCTGTATCTGTCACACCCTGTGACTATGGATTTCTAGGTTTTTATGTGGCATTCTTCATTCTTCAGAGTGAGTGGCAATGCAATTTTTTATGAGTTTCATTTTGTTTTGGTTATTGGCATGATGTATCTGTCACCCCCTAATGATATATGATTGGTGGGTATCACAATTTTTTTGTGAAATTATATCAAATAGCCCTATGATGATAATGTGGCTTATTGAATGTACCTCATGCTGGATGGCTTTCACTCAGGATCCTTCATTAACCAAGTTGGTTCAGAATATGAATGAAATGGATTTTATGAGTTGGTTGGTAGGCACCGAAATGGTTTGATATGGATATTTATAAGAATTTGGCTTTGTAAAGAATGTTTGCAGTGGGATTTATGTTCTCTGTCTTATTACCTTGAGCTTGAGTCATATTGGTTGGAAACACTGCATGCCATGTGACGGTGTGGATATAGAATGAAGGAACCAGTGGTAAGCAACCAGATGGGGAAATGGAAAAAAATATCTCAGGGCTTATTTATGATAAACTATATGAAGGGGGGTGTGGACTTTGGCTAGGAATGTGGCATTCTACTTACTATTGTGGGATCCTGACAAAACAACGTTAGGATCGATAAATGAAGTCGAGACTTACGCTTGCGTACGCGGCATCGTAATCTCGGAACTTCGCCCTCGGATTCGCCACAACGGTCGATACTTCGTCACGGAGGATCGAAGCAGAGTTTCACCGCCTAAATCTCTAACTAGAAGAGGATTTTAATGGAAGGGAGAAGAAGAACATAAGGATGCCTTATGCAAACTTATGGCATGGAAAGTGTGAATGAATGCCTTACCCTTGGGTCCTATTTATAGGCTTTAGGGGTGGTTATTGTAGGAAATAACCAATTATAAGCTTATTAGCCTATATTAGCACATTCATTTATCTTCTTCTTTATCCACTTATCAAGTGCCATTTTGCACTTATAAAGTGGCTTTTTCCACTTATCGAGTGGCTTTTTCCACTTATCGAGTGGTCCTTTTCACACGAGAAAAGGTTCCCTTCGCGCACGCCTTCGTGCACGCGACATCTGAGGTCAGTATACCCTCATACATCCCCTCATGGGTGTATTTATGTCGTCCATATCCAACATCTCCCACTCACACTTGAGGGGATTGTAAGGAAACTTATTTTCCTCTAACTCTTCTGTTTATCATACCGAGAAATAGGCCGTGTGACCGTCATGCGCATAGAGTCTGCTGTTGTGCACTTGTTAGAGATACACAACACTCCTCGAGATGCAAAGTTGAGTAGATCAACGCATGCTTTACCCTAGATTATTTCTTCACATTTCTTATACTTTATATTCAACAATTGAATCCCATCTGGATTGCAATTGGCTGGCCAGCTTTGAATCTTTAAAGTCCAAATGTGAATGCAAAATTAATCTTCCTCTTCTTGCGATCCTTTCGATCTTGACTTGACTTGCTTTTCTAACATGCCCCGCCGGATCGAATTAACCATAGTCCATAAGTAACATGCTAAGATAGCAATCACCCGGTCAAATCTAAAGGAACCAATTAGAGTCCATAAGGGTAATGAATTAAGACCCATGTGGTCTTTGTGTCTCACATAATAGTAAACTTATTTACTATTCTAACCCAATGGTCAAAAATGCATACGTAGTATGAATACGTATTACAACATCGCTCCTTTCCCAGGGAGTGTATGTCTCAATGATGTTGTAAGGATGATGATCAGACACCACAATGTCTGACTTTGAGTCCCTTTCTCTACTCAAATAATCCTTTGGACTCACATCCCGCATTTAGACAGATAGGATTTCAAAATCCTCTTAGATCTTCTGTAAGCATCCATATGATGCAGATCTTTCATGTGACCATTTTGTTTAAGTCATGACTCTAAATCATCCGTCTGATTATTTTGACTTTAAACAGGTCTCATCTCTATTCTATCCGTCTGATAGAATAAGGAGGTTGCTCATGTGAGAGAGCCAACCTCAATCTGTCCGACATACTAGAAAGTATAGCTGAGATTTCAAAAATGTACACAAACATTTCTCAAGAAATTCATATGCAATGTTTGAAAAAGAACTTATTCTTTTATTAAATTTGATCATTTACAGACATGGGAATTTATATTGGTACAACTCAGCTCTTACACAATCCTTGAGATGATAAGTGTTTGTAAAACACATCTCTGGGGATCGCCTTCGTAAGCGGATCCGCTATCATCTCATGCGTAGATATGTACCTTATGTCCACCTTCTTGGTCTTATCATAGTCTTTTGCAAATTTGTAGCGGATATCAATGTGTTTGGTCTTACAATGGAATTTCGGATCTTTGACATAAGCTATAGATGCTTGACTGTCGCTGTGTATAGGTACATCACCTGAGTCACTTTCATCAATTAGCCTGTCTAAGAATTTCCTAAGCCAAACAGCCTCTTGGACTGCCATGCTAAATGCTACAAACTCGGCTTCCATGGTTGAAAGTGCGATGCAGGATTGTTTCTTGCTACTCCAGGATATTGCACCAGATCCGAGTAGAAAAACATATCCTGAGGTCGATCGTCGCTCATCGAGATCACCCGCCCAATCAGCATAAGTGTAGCCTTCGAGCCTCAAGGCATCTCCTTGATAGCATAAAGCAAAGTCTGCAGTTCCTTTAAGATACCACATTATCCTCTTAACCGCTTTCCAGTGTACTTGCCCTGGGTTGGATTGGTAACGACTTACCATTCCAACGGCAAAATAGATGTCCGGTATTGTACACATCATAGCGTACATAAGACTACCAACTGCACTGGAATATGGAACTTTTTCCATAATCTCTTTCTCCTTTTGGTTCTTAGGACATGATTTCAGACATAAATTATCGCTTTTGCTTATAGGAGTATCAATGGACTTGCAGTCCTGCATATTAAATCGTTCCAGAACCTTCTTTATATAAGTCTCCTGTGAAAGAGAAAGAAGTTTCTTCAAACGATTCCTTGAAATCTTAACTCCAAGGATATATGCGGCTTCTCCCATGTCTTTCATCTCAAAAACTGATGAAACCCAAGCCTTGATATCCATCACAAAACCCTTGTCATTTCCGGCTATTAAAATGTCATCTACATATAGAGACATGATAACATACTTGCTTTTAATCCTCTTGATATATACGCAGTTATCTTCATCAAGCATGGTAAAACCATTTGATAAGACAACTTCTTGAAATCGTATATACCATTGCCTCGAGGATTGTTTAAGACCATATATGGATTTAAGAAGTTTACAAACCTTATATTCGTTTCCTTCTTTTACAAACCCTGTTGGTTGTTCCATATAGATCTCCTCGTCCAATTCTCCATTGAGAAATGCAGTCTTTACATCCATTTGATGTAATTCGAGGTCTAAGCAAGCTACCATTGCCAGAATCAGGCGAATCGAGGTAAAACGAACAACAGGTGAGAAGGTCTCTTCGTAGTCTATCCCTTCCTGTTACGAAAAACCTTTCGCGACAAGGCGAGCTTTCTATCTGTCAATAGAGCCATCAGCCTTATGCTTGATCTTGAGAACCAATTTGTTCCCAATAGCTCTACGTCCTCTGGGTAAGTCAACTAAGTCCCAGACTCGGTTAACTTTCATGGATTCTAATTCCTCTTGCATCGCTTCCATCCATTTGTCTTTAGCAGGGCAAGATACGGCCTGTTTGAAAGTAGCAGGCTCGTCATCTTCTTGTAGTAAAGTCATAAAGGTTTGCGGAAATTCATCCTCAAATCTTAGAGGAGCCAACCTTGTACGACTACTACGTCGTATTTGAGATTCTTCAAGTCCTTGTTGACTCGAATTTAGATCAATTCTAATATCACTCCCATTTGGAATGTCGTTAGAATTTCTCCCACTTGGATCATTATTCCCGTATGGAATAGGATAATCGTCATTCGTATAATCCATTGGTGAAGGTTGAAACGTATTTTCGTTTTCACCAAGAATTCTCCCACTAGAATGAGGTAATCCTTCTTGATCATAAATCTCAAATAGAGATAAGTCCTGACTTATCTCGCCATGTCTTGGAAACTCGTTTTCCAAGAAAGTGACATCCCTCGACTCAAACTCAATTAGCCCACCATTGTCTTCCTGACTAACAAAAACATAACCTTTGGAATTTTCTGTGTATCGTATAAAGATACATTTCCTTCCCCTTGGCCCAAGTTTGCCATACTTATGGGAGGAAATATGTGCGTAGGATGCACAACCCCAAGGTTTCAAAATGTTTAAGTCAGGAGACCTTTGGTTCCACAACTCATAAGGAGTGGACCTAACTGATTTCGAGGGTACGCGGTTTAAAATGAAAGCGGCCGTCAATAATGCATCACCCCAAAAGGTGATTGGCAAGTTAGCTTGCGCCATCATTGAACGGACCATTTCCATTAAAGTCCTATTTCTCCTTTCTGCAACACCGTTTTGTTGAGGAGTATAAGGCATAGTTACCTGATGTACTATGCCTTTTTCATCACAAAGTTCCTTAAAACTTGTTGATTGATATTCACCGCCCCTATCGGTTCGCAAGACCTTAATCTTGCGATCTAATTGATTCTCCACTAAACTCATATAGTTTTTAAAGCAAGCCAATGCTTCACTTTTGTGGGATATCAAATAGATATGTCCAAATCGGGTGAAATCATCAATAAAAGTGATGAAATAGGACTTCCCGCGTCTTGTCTTGACATTCATCAGACCACATATGTCCGAATGGATAAGCTGTAATGGAACCTCGGCCCTTGTGCCGGTTCCAAACGGCTTGCGACAAGATTTCCCCACTAGGCAATGTTCGCAGGTCGACATTTCAACCTTTGAAACATTGGATAGCAAGCCACGTTTGGCAAGTCTATCCATACGCGTTGGTCCAATATGACCAAGCCTTGCGTGCCAACAAATCACATCAGACTCATAAGTCTTAGAATTTGCAATAAGGAAATTTTCATTACACGAGGAATCATACATTGTACTCATTACAATAAATCATTTAAATACAAACCCAGTACCAATAAGAGTATTATTACAACTTAAGTCCACATTACAATCATGAAAAAACCAGTTATAGCCAAGACCCATTAACACGACCACAGAAATTATATTCCTTCAAATATCTGGAGCGAAGAGGACATCATGAAGTAGGAGAGTGCGGCCGTTGTCCAAGACTAGCTTGCAAGTCCTAACGCCTTTCACTTCAACACGTGTGTTGTTTCCTACATAGATCCACTTCGTTCCTTGGGGTATCCGGTGATACTCCACGAAGGACCTTCTGTCCCTTGCTATGTGGTCGGTGGCACCTGAATCAATTATCCAAAATGGATTAGATTCCACAAGAAATATTGAACTAGAAACACATATGTAACTAGTATATTTACAAGTTACCTCGTCGCCTCCACTCGTACACGAACGAGCATAGTGACCGAGCTTGTTGCACTTGAAGCACTTGATCCTCTTCAAGTCTTTCTTCTTGTGACATTTCTTGTGCCCACCCTTATGTTTGGGTTTCTTGGTAGACTCAGGTTGCTTATTACGTTCATTGGTAGACTTCGAACGATCTTTCCTTTTCTTTCCCCCGTGTGAGGAACTAGCAACCATGTGCACTTCTGCATTTGGCTTCACAGCCGCAAGCCGCTCTTCCTCTAATTCGAGGTGCTTGGAAACATCGCTGAAGGTCTTGATGCTCTCATTATGAGTGAGATGCATTTTCATTTGGTCCCACCCATTTGGTAGGGAACGTATGACTGCTTGGATTTGTTGCTCATCAGTGAGCACATGACCTGCGTCCTTTAACTCCGAGATAAGATTCGCCATATGTCGCAGATGTTTCCTCATGGAATGATCTGGACGTTTCTTGTATGAATCAAATCTTATAGTTAAGGCGCGAAGTTTGGATACCGATGTGCCACCAAACTTTTCTTCAAGCTTGGACCATATGTCCATGGCTAAGTCATGTTCTCGGAAGATGCGCATTATGTCATCAGCCATACTGCTTAATAACGTAATGCGAGCTATCTTGTTCTTCCGAGACCAAGCATCAAAAGCTTCCTTGTCTCGTCTGTGTTGGGCCGTAGTGCCCAACTCGGGTTCAATCATTACGTTCTTTAGAGTTTCGAGCACTTCTTGCTCCTCTAAAACGTATTGTATCTTAATGGACCAAAGTTTGTAATTATCGCCGTTGAGTTTTTCACCTCTGTTTAACTCAGCGACGATATTCTTTGAAGCGGAAGACATTTTACTTTTAAAATGCTGCAAAAGACACAAAAACTGAAGGTTTGATCAAAAACATTGCATTGAAAAATTCTTAAAATATAATTCCCATTTGAAGTGATAATAGAATATCCCATTTGGATAGTTCTAATTTCAACTCCCACTTGGAACGACATTTATAATTTGATAAGTTACTTTCGAAAAATATTGAAAATGTTACTCTAGAATCGGAAAGGTCACTACGTTTCCAATCACCATCTAGAGTAACTTTCAATATTTCCCTATCACTTTATCAAATGTTAGTACTCTTATAGTACTTCGCAGCGGAAAAGCGTTTTTAAAAACGTATTTTTCAAAACGTATGAAAACGTATTTTTAAAAATTGTATATTTCGACTTAATACCCTAATGATACTAGCGAAATATTTGGCACTTCCTGGCCATTTGCCGGGAATGAGCTGTAGCCATGCCAAGGCCGGATCCCCCTTAGGGGATTTTTCTGCAAGCCATTGTCGCCGGTTCCCGTATGGATCCAGGCGCTTCCCCCCGTATGGGAGAATTTTGCCGCAGACGACTGTCGTTAGCCCCGTATGGGCTAGTCGGCACATTCGTGTTCGACCAAAGCCTTTTACCACCCCGTATGGGCTAGTCGGCATGTTCGTGATCAACCAAGGCCTTTTGCCGGATTGGTCGACCAAAACTCCTAGATTGGTCGACCAACCAATGACCTGCACTCCTCCCGGCCAGTGCCTCTGCCCTGGCCGAGGCTGGCCAAGGGCCGGCCAAGGGCCTCTGCCCTGGCCTGCCAGGGGCCCTGGCCCCTCGGCCAGGGCCTAGCCCTGGCCTCTGCCAGGGCCGGCCATGGCCCTGGCAGAGGCCAGGGCCGGCCAGGCTCTGCCCTGGCCTCTGCCAGGGCCGACAGGGCCCTGGCCTCTGGCCAGGGCTGGCCAGGCCCTGGCCTGAGGCCAGGGCGCCGGCCCTGGCCTGGCCGCGGCCAGGGCTCTCTGGCCCTGGCCGAGGCCAGCCAGGGCCGGCCCTGGCCTGGCCAGGGCCCCCTGGCCCTGGCCGTGGCCGGCCAGTGCCGGCCAGGCCATGGCCGGCCATGGCCCATATGGCCATGGCCGGCCACCCCCTTGTATGGGGTTGCCGCACACCCCGCCGGAGGGGTGGCCGTGGTGGTTATTGGCCGTAGCCAACCCCCTCCGCATGGGGGGGGTGCATTGCCTTCATAGCCCATTTGGCCATGGTGATCATGCACCAAAAGTTATCTTCCCCGATGAGAATAACTACCATCTTCTTCCTCGATGAAGCACCCGTTCGTCGATGAAGCACCCGTTCATCGAGAAAGTAGTTATCTTCTAATGGTCGTGTGCCAAAATGAAAAATTAACATACTTTAAAATTCGTAAACTATGCGCTCCACATGAAGAGAGTTCACATTTCCTTTGAATGGAGACTCAGCATCCATGAAGAGAGCGAGCTTGACGATATGAACGGTCGGTTCTTCCCGTCACGGAGAGTTTCTACCATATCCGTAATGGTAGGAGACCCTAACGTGAAAAGAACAACCGCTGCGTTCTCTCCGTCACGAAGCGTTCCTACCATATCCGTAATGGTAGGATACCCATTCGTGAAAAAGACAACGCCTCGTTCATCGGTTCGACGGGGTGGCGGTTTGATCGGGGCGAACCCGTATGGCTCTGATACCAATGTGGGATCCTGACAAAACAACGTTAGGATCGATAAATGAAGTCGAGACTTACTCTTGCGTACGCAGCACCGTAATCTCGGAACTTCGCCCTCGGATTCGCCACAACGGTCGATACTTCGTCACGGAGGATCGAAGCAGAGTTTCACCGCCTAAATCTCTAACTAGAAGAGGATTTTAATGGAAGGGAGAAGAAGAACATAAGGATGCCTTATGCAAACTTATGGCATGGAAAGTGTGAATGAATGCCTTACCCTTGGGTCCTATTTATAGGCTTTAGGGGTGGTTATTGTAGGAAATAACCAATTATAAGCTTATTAGCCTATATTAGCACATTCATTTATCTTCTTCTTTATCCACTTATCAAGTGCCATTTTGCACTTATAAAGTGGCTTTTTCCACTTATAGAGTGGCTTTTTCCACTTATCGAGTGGTCCTTTTCACACGAGAAAAGGTTCCCTTCGCGCACGCCTTCGTGCACGTGACATCTGAGGTCCGTATACCCTCATACATCCCCTCATGGGTGTATTTATGTCATCCATATCCAACAACTATTTCCATTGGCTTTCTGCTTCTTGTATTATATGCTCTTTTTGTTTGACTGTTCGTTCTGAGTTCTCAATGCTGCCGCCACCCTACCATGCCAATGATCAATACTTTTTGTAGGTATGATGTTCACCCATTCATTTAATATTATTACTTTTTATATGCAAAATGTTATATGTTAATGGGGATTTTTTTGCTTGCCAGGTACATATGAGTCAACAGTCAAGCTGTACTTGTCGATCTCGACAAAGAGATACGACACGTGGTGACTTTCATGCTAATTTCGATGACTACAAGATATGCTATTGTGGGCTTCAGGTCCCGAGGCGGATGTCATGGACAAGAGCAAACCCTGGGCATAGAGTTTGGAGTTGTACAGCTTGAGAGCATAGATGCACATTCTTCCTATGGAAGGATCCCCCCACTAATTATCCAGAATGGTGATCATGCATTACATGGATGAGATTGAACAAATGCACATTATTCTAAGTTCGACGACGCCTTTGACCGAGAGTAGGATGTTAGAGATGGAGGGACGGCTGGATACTGTTGTCGGTCTACTTGAGAGGACCAATGTGCAGTTGGAGAGCATTGTATCCGATTACCGTTCCATTAAGGCCGGACTGCTATCTCTCTTAGTTGTAATAGGTTTTTATGTAATTTTGATGTATAACAATGTTCGTTGATGTTAAACACTGTTATAGATTATTTTTGTATCAGCATGTGGATGGTGGGGTTTTTAGTTCTATTTGTTTATCGTTGGGTTGTGTTAATTGATGATATTGAGTTGGAGTATGGCATTCTGAAGTAGGATTTTTCTTGTATCATTTTGGCAAGTGGCAAACTGCAGTTTGAATGGAAATGCAATTTTTTTGTGTCGATCTACAGACTGAATGGCAATGCAATTTTTTTCCTATGTCATACTGCAGACTTCATGGCAATGCAAATTTTTGTTGTTTAATTTTGTTTTGGTTCCTGGCATTCTCTATCTATCACTCCTACGCAGATTGATTGCCATTGCAAAACAATTTTTCATGTTTCAATTTGGATTGTGGAAAACTGAAGATAGAAAGGCAATGCAAATTTTTTTCACAATGCTGACAGAATGGCATTGCAATTTTTTTTGCGTTTCATTTTGTTCTAGATCTTGGCATGCTGTCATCCATATGCATACGGTTTCATATTGCAAATCACTTTACACTGTAATTTTTTGGTGTTTTATAGGAATTACACAAGAAATTCAAGGGGGTTCATTGTTCCCCTATTCTCACCACATCCCACTGACCACTTTCACCCTCCAACATTCACAACATTCACAACACACTTTCATACAAAAAAACACAATAAAGTTGAGTGGGCCCCACAAAAATTCCAACATCCACATTCACAATACCACTTTCACCCAAAAAACATAATACTCTACTTTCATAACAGTATTCACTCATTTCAACAAACACCAACATCAACACAAAGAACATGCCCTTAGTTGCATGACTCTGTGTATATACAGGTAATGTCTATATGTGTTGTCTGTTGAATATTGGACTCCCCGGATTTGGTTTTGATGATGAGCAAACATAAATAATTCATGAACTAACAATTTGTGAGCGCAGTATTGGAGATCGTCGCCAAATTCACGAGAACAATCAAAGCGACATCTCAAGACTTCTCAAAGCACGTATTCATGCCTAAAGCTTCGTTGAAGCTCTTGCGCCGTTTTGGAAGTCATGAAGAATTAATCGAAGCTCTCGAAGACCGTTCTTTAAGGTTTTATTTATAGTCTTTTTAGCTTCGATCTATAGAATGTTAAGCCTTGAGTATATCTTATGCTTCTATCTTCATAACGCTCATATCGTAGCTCTAGGATCTTAGTACAAGTTCATTCTAACTTCCTTGAAGCGTCGCGCTTCGATTCGGACTTGTTTGTGCATGTTAGTTGGTACAAGAAGATGTACTGACCGACTAGATGGTGATCTAGTTGGTCAACAAAGCTTCTTGGACCGACTAGTTTGCTTCCTTAATTTCTTGCAACTTACTGTTTACAGTTAGTCGGTCTACGTTGACTCACCGACCGACTAGTTTGTGAACTAGTCGGTCAGTGATGCTTCTTTGACCGACTAGTTGTGACTTACTGTTCATACTAAATTTCTCCTAAGCTACTGTTTATCGTTAGTCGGTCTAAGAACGTTTGGTGACCGACTAGTTGACAATCTAGTCGGTCAACTTTTGTTCTTGGACCGACTAAGTCAATTTGTATTCAGACTATTTGTTTTTGCCTCTTAGTCGGTCTACGTTCACTGACTGACCGACTAGTTGTGAAACTAGTCGGTCAGAATGTCTTCTTGGACCGACTAGATTTCTAGGTCTGAATTTCTATCTCTTCTCAGTTCCTCTTTTAGTCGGTCCATATTATTTGACTGACCGACTAGTTGATGAACTAGTCGGTCAGTGGTTGTTCTTTGACTGACTAGTTGCCTCAGATTTCTATCCGTTGGAAATTGACCTAACTTGTTTTTATGGGACCCTATAAATACGAACCTAGGTCATTTCTCTCTAGGTTAGAGCTGCCATTAAGAGATTCATTGAGATAGAAAGAGATAGCCATTCTCACTCATTTCTAAAGCTCTCTTCCTCACAAGAAACCCATTCTCTCACTTTCTAGATCTAGAATCCATATTGAGAGATGCTTGTTCTTGGTGAGCCCTTCAAGCTCTTGCTTGAATCTAGTCTCCAAATCTCTCCTAGGCACATATTGCTGGTCATTTCCTTGGTGCTAGGTCTTGGTGACTTCATCTTTCTCAAATCCTTCCTTTCACCTATTGGGTAAGAAAAACTCAAGGTATAGGATTTTGTGGTAAGATTGTTTATTTCATTATAAACTTATTTATATTGCTTGTTGATTCTCTCGGTTGTGAGAGAAGGTTGTGATCCCGGGTTGTGGGATTCACTATTGCCATTGCATGTATGATTTGATCTTGTGAAGGTTATTCACAAGATATTCATAGTGGAAATCTTGGGTTAGGGTTTCTAACCTAAGTATCCGGAGGGGATCCGGGTGGTTGGGACGTAGGATCACCGGGAACAAGTCGGGGAGACTTGGGTGGATCCGAACCCATTAACATCTTTTGTTAGCATTGTTAATTTTGTTGTTGTCATCCAATTTAAGCTTCCGCAAATTGATTTGGTAGTTGTTTGCACTATAATTTGGAATTATACTCCTTGTTATTTTTAAAGTACTATTCACCCCCCCTTTAGTACTTGTGCAGTAGCTTGTAGGGCATTACATTTGGTATCAGAGCCAGATACTTAGCTATGTCTGCCAACGACAACAAGACCGTGCGTCCACCTTCCAACTATGACACCTTCAGGAACCGTGAAGGAGCATCTTCGGTGATGGAAGGACATTCCTCTACGAGGCCTCCATTCTTCAACGGTACCAACTATGGGTACTGGAAATGCCGGATGGAAACCTTCCTCCGGAGTGCATCTTTATGGAGGACTACAATGAAGGAATACATCGAGCCCGAAGAAGAAGACTTTGAGAAATGGACTACCGCGGAGGTCGCCGCGGAGGTAAGCAATGCCAAGGCAATGAACGCCTTGCAATGCGTATTGGAGCCCGAGGACTTCAATAAGATATGCACATGTAAGAGTGCATATCAAATTTGGAACTCCCTCCTCATTCTTCATGAAGGGACAAGTAGGGTAAGAGACTCTAAACTCATAGTCGTAAACAAAGATTACGAAATGTTTCATATGCAACAGGGCGAGAAGATGAAGGAATATTACGCTCGCTTCGTTGACATAATAAACAAGTTAGAGGCCCTCGGCAAGTCCTACACTCAAAAGGAGAAGTGCTCAAAGCTTATCGAAGGACTTCCTTCTTCTTGGGAGAAACGTACCTTCGCCATCGAGGAAGGTAATGACATGAATAAGTATACCGTAGTTCAATTGATGGGTACTTTGATGTCATACGAGGTACGCAAAGATAGCAAGGTGAAGTTACAAGAAAAGATGAAGTCCTATTTGAACCAAGACGTGCCTAAGAAAAAGGCAATTGCATTCAAGGCGGCTTCATCCACCTCTACCGATGATGAGGACTCGGAAGAAGAAATGGACATGGAATCCGTTGCACTCATGGCAAAGAAGTTCAATCGCTTCTTCTGAAAGGGTAACTTCAAACAAAAATCTAAATTTACTTCTACTAACGCTTCTCCACCTTTGTGCTTTAAATGCAATAAGCCAGGACACATCAAAGAGGATTGTCCTCAAAACAAGCAAAAGGAGAAGTGAAAGGTGCCGAAGTTCGACAAGTCGAAGAAGTACAAAAAGGTGTACAAAAAGGGACTTGTCGGAGCAACATTCACCGACTCCGAGGATTCCTCTAGCGGAGAGTCGGACGATGAGAAAGTGGAGCAAGCGCACATGTGCTTCATGGCAAGAGAGGAGCATGATCAAGGATCTTCCTCCTCCGATGATAGCGACGACGAAGGCGATGAGGTAACTATGGATGATCTTAGGGATGCTAACTCTCATTTATGGTCTAAATACACTAAATTAGTAAATAGATATACTAAAGTAAAAGATGACCTAGCTAGCATTCAAACCTCGCCTAAGACTATCATCACCAACGACGACACCGTTGTTGAAGAGTTAAGAAATGAGATTGTCAATCTCAAATCTAAACTTGAACATGTTAGCATTGATGATCCGGAAGAACATAGGATAGCGGATTTAACTTCTCAAAACTCGACTTTGAGTATTGAGAACGAGAATCTTAAATCTCGTGTTTATGTGCTCACATCGCAAGTATCCACTTTGGATACTTATATGCGTTCTCTCAAAGAGAAATATGAGAACACATTAGGCCGAATTAATAAATTCAATAAGGGTAAGGACCATTTGGATAAAATCCTAAGTGACTTACTTCTGGCCAATCACCACATTGGTTTGGGGTATACGATGGGATGTCCATCCAAAGCGGCCACTACTTTTGTTAGGCCAACTTCCGGTGACTCTACGAGTGGTAGCAAACACTCTATTGGTAGTTCATCTACCAATGGTGCTTCCACCTCGTCCACACCCTCTTTTGGAAAGAAACCCACTTTGGGTGGACCTCCAAAGAAGGGGCATGCTTATATGTACACCAATACCATGCCACGTAGGAACACACGTCCTACTCCACCGTCTCACACATATGATGATTTTTATGCAACACATTCTCGGGCACGTGCACACCATGTGAGACACCCTCACGCACGTGTTCCCACACATGCATATGTTCACCCACCTCATCATATGAACACTTCTCGTCGTGCCCTATTCCATCATGTTCCTTATGCCTATCCACAACATGCATCACGTAGAAATCAACGTCGCATGCATGCACCCAATAGGATGAGGGCTCCCAAGATTTTCACTATTTGGAGCCCAAAGGACACAAGCATGAATGAAAAACAAGTGTATATGAATGCTTATTTTTCGGATGTTGTGCATAGTAGAAATTATGTGGGGAAGTCTAAGTCCAATTGGACTTGGCTTCCAAAGGTCTAATCTTTGAGGACCCAATGACCTTGGGTACCATGATATGAAAGTTTCTATCTTTAGGTACTCAAGGAAAAGAAAAAGAAAAGGAGCAACAAATTTAAATTTAGCTCCAAAGGGAATTGGATACTCGATAGCGGGTGTTCAAAACACATGACGGGTGACGCTCAATTGCTCTCCGGAGTGGTTCCCATTGCAAATGGAAATCGCGTCGTATTTGGAGGCAATGAGAGCGGAACAATCGTCGGTGTTGGTAAAGTGGGTAACCCATCTAAACCCTTAATTAGTGATGTGTTTCTTGTTAATGGTTTGAATCATAATCTTATTTCAATAAGCCAACTTTGTGACAAAGGTTACAAAGTTAGCTTTGCGAAAGGATTGTGTCATATTTCAAATGATAATAATAAATTATTATTTTCCGGCACACGCCATAAAGATATTTATATTTTGGATCTTCCTAAGTCATATGAACAATGTCTCGTTGCCAACACAAGTGAACAACACTTATGGCATCGACGCTTTGGACATGTGAACTTTGGAACACTTTATAAGCTTTCAAAATTAAATTCCATTAAAGGTTTTCCGAAACTCGTTTTTGAAAAGAAAAGTTTTTGTGATTCTTGTCAACGTGGCAAGCTTCCTAAATCTTCATTTAAACCTAAGAAAAGCATTTCTACTAAACGGCCACTAGAGCTATTGCATCTAGATTTATTTGGGCCAACTATAGTTGCTTCCTTAGGAAATGCAAGATATGGACTAGTCATCGTTGATGATTATTCAAGATTTACATGGGTATTTTTCTTATGTAATAAAAATGAAGCTTTTGAAAACTTCACAATATTTGTGAAGAAAGTACAAAATCTCATCGGAACCACCATTGTCACTATTTGTAGTGATCATGGGGGTGAATTTGAGAATGAGTCTTTCTCAAATTTTTGTGATGATCTTGGAATTACTCACACGTTTTCTTTCCCTCGCGCACCTCCTCAAAATGGTGTTGTTGAGAGGAAGAATAGAACGCTTGTGGAGTGTGCTCGCACTATGCTCGAAGATAGTCAACTTGGTTATCAATTTTGGGCGGAAGCGGTACACACCGCTTGTTATGTGTTTAATAGAATACTTTTGAGGCCCGGCACCAAACAAACTTGCTATGAATTGTTGTTTGGTAGATTGCCTCAAGTTAAACATTTTCGTGTTTTCGGCGCAAAATGTTTTATTAAAAACACATATGATAATTTGGACAAGTTTGATCCGAGATCGGATGAGGGGATATTTGTTGGGTATTCCTCACGTAGCAAAGCCTACCGGATATACAACAAAAGATCCTCTACGATCGAGGAATCATTACATGTCTCTTTTAATGAGAACTTTACTACTTCTAGAATTTCAAATGATAATGATTCTATGGATGTTTTATGTGATTCGTTTGAAAATTCTAAGTCTATTGATTCAATTGATTCTATTGATACTAACCCGACTAATGAAGTTGTTGAGAATGCGCCTAGTGATCAAGGTATTCCCAAGTGGCTTCATACCGTCCGCGACCATCCCCATGAGCAAGTCATTGGCAATATTCATGATAGTGTCAAGACGAGATCGCAAGTCCACCACTTCGCCAATAGTGCCTTTGTCTCATCAATAGAGCCAAAGAATATAGTTGAAGCGTGCGAAGATAGTGCTTGGATCCTTGCCATGGAGGAGGAACTCATTCAATTCGAGAGGAATGAGGTATGGGAGCTTGTTCCTTTGCCATCGAAGAACCACACCATCATAGGGACAAAATGGATCTTCAAGAACAAAACCGACGAAAATCAAGTCGTCGTCCGGAACAAAGCTCGGTTAGTTGCTCAAGGCTATCGCCAAGAGGAAGGTATCGATTTCGAAGAATCCTTCGCTCCCGTAGCTAGATTAGAATCAATTAGATTATTATTGTCTTATGCATGCCATAAAAATTTTAAATTATTTCAAATGGATGTTAAAAGTGCATTTTTAAACGGAGATGTTGTTGAGGAAGTTTACGTTTCTCAACCTCCGGGCTTCATAAATGAAAAATTTCCAAATCATGTTTTTAAGCTAAAGAAAGCTCTTTATGGTTTGAGACAAGCTCCTCGAGCTTGGTATGATCGCCTAAAGAATTTTCTTTTGGATTTGAATTTTAAAATGGGCGAAGCCGATTCTACACTTTTTGTTAAGCATGCGAATAATGATATTTTATTAGTTCAAATTTATGTTGATGATATCATTTTCGGTGCTACTAACTTCACTCTTTGCGAAGAGTTTTCTAATGTTATGAAGGAACAATTTGAGATGAGCCACATGGGCGAACTCAAATATTTCTTAGGTCTCCAAATTCGCCAAATGAACGATGCAATCTTCATCCACCAAACGAAGTATACGGTGGAGTTGATTAAGCAATTTGGAATGGAGAGTGCTTCAGGGAAAAAGACTCCAATGAGCACGACTACGCATCTTGACAAGGATACGGGCGGTAAGGAAGTAGACATTCGTCTATATCGAGGTATGATAGGTAGTTTACTCTATCTTACCGCAAGTAGGCCCGATATTATGTTTTCCGTATGCATATGTGCTCGTTATCAGTCTCAACCTAAGGAGTCTCACTTAGTAGCGGTAAAACGTATTTTCCGTTATCTAAGTTATACACTTGATTTTGGATTACTTTATCCAAAATCTAGCACGTATGAGTTAGTCTCATACAGTGATGCCGATTATGCGGGATGCAAATCCGACAGGAAAAGTACAAGTGGCACTTGCCATTTTCTAGGAAATTCTCTTGTCTCTTGGTTTTCCAAGAAGCAAAATTCCGTATCACTTTCAACCACCGAGGCGGAATATATTGCCGCCGGTGCCGCTTGTGCCCAGGTTCTTTGGATGAGACACACACTGAAAGATTTTGGTATTCACTGTGATACTAGCCCTATCATGGTGGATAACCAAAGTGCTATCTGTCTTTCAAAGAATCCGGTGCACCATTCCCGATCAAAACACATAGATGTCTGACACCACTTTTTAGATGATCATGTTGCTAAAAAGGACATCATTTTAGTGTACGTTGAAACCCAAAAGCAAATCGCCGATATTTTCACGAAACCCCTAAAGGAGGACTCCTTTGTGCGGTTGCGTCGAGAATTGGGGATTATGGGTGAATCCGAGATATAGGATTCATGTTTCATTCAATTGTCTTGCATGCTATTAGATTTCGCGATATTTCGTTCATGCTAGATTTATTGAATTTTTGGGGATTTTATGTGATATGTTTGAATTTGTGCTCGAATTCGTATTTGAATGTCGTATTTAAGATTTCGACGTTTTATGGGGTAATTTAGATGACTAATGAGAGTGTTAAGATGTTTCATCCAAGTGGTTTGTGAAGAGAACTCATTTATCAATTTTTGGACTCTTCTAGTCGGTTTCAGTTCATTAGTCAACCGACTAGATGCTCATCTAGTTGGTCAGCTAGTGAACTCAGACCGAGTAGATTAAGCTTTAATCTATCCTCTGTCATTTTCTTTCTTTAGTCGGTCACAGTACACTTACCGACCGACTAGATTGAAAACTAGTCGGTCAGTGTGTATACTGCGACCGACTAACTTTAGCCCTAAAAATTCCTGTTTGCCTCTGTTTCGACTTAGTCGGTTCAAGCTCATTGACCGACCGACTAGATCGTAATCTAGTCGGTCAGTGCTTGAACTGTGACCGACTAAGTGTGTTAGGGCAAACGTGTCTTTTCGCTTTCCAGACCGACTTAACTCATTTTTATCCGACTAAACTTTGTTTTAGTCGGTATTCTTCTCTTCTCCAGCCCACAAAAACCCAAAACCCTCTCGAGACCCTTCGACTTCCGACGTCTCTCCGGCCAATTTTCCGGCCATCTCTGCCGTCCGCCGCCGTCGACCCCTCCTCCTAGGTATATCTCCTCCTCCTAGGTCTCGATTCCTATTCTAGGGTTTGATCTAGCTTGATTTCACTTCTAGGGTTTCGAATTTAATCCTAGGGCTTGTCGACTTTGCATCTAGGGCTTGATAATTTCGATTTTTTTTCAGCTCTAGGGGTTGTGTAGCTTCGCTTGCTTGTTCTCGTCGTGCCACGATCATGGCAAAGACGAGGATCCCTATCACTTCATCTGGGGCTTCCCCCATGACTGTAGAGCCTTCTAACCCTAGGCATCTGTCTAAGCCCAAGCGCCATGCTAAATCTACCCAAGCTTCTCCGTCTTCGCCTCCTCTGAAGAAGCAGAGGACGGCGACGGTCAAACCCGGTAAACTATCTAAGTCTAGAAAGCCCATATTCCACACCCCCTCTACTCCTCCTGATTCCGATACTGAGTTTATACCTGAGGATGAGTCTGGCCATAGGGAACCTACTCCTCCACTTCGTCCTAGGACTCGCCAGCCTAAGGGAAAGGGCCCAATGCCAGCCGGTGGTGTTGACATATCGTTGTGTCGCGACGACCCTATGTGTCTAGCGGCCTACAACCGTATTGAACACTGACCGATGCTATTGGAGCACTATGTTCAGTTTTCAGATTTCCTTGGCTTAGCTGACCTCCTCTCCTATAGTGGGCTCTTTGACTACCTTCGCTTTGACCCTAAGGCGAACCCTAGACCATATCCTCGCCTGGTCAAATTATTCTACGCCAATCGTGTCCGATGCCACTACGATGAGAGTCACTCCATCGAGACTACTGTCTTGGGAACTCCTATAGTTCTCACGACAGAAATCTTGGGGGAGGTACTTGGTTGTTCGTCGTCTGGTCTCCTTCCGTCGGATATTTCTGTTGATGATATCTCTTCCTTGGATCAGTCCGTTCTTTCTGATATCTTCCATGTGATCCCTCCTGCCTTCATTGGTGTTCCTTCGAAGTCGTTCAAACCAAATGCATGGGTGCTAAATCTCATTCTGAAGTCGTGCTTGCTTCCCAAGTACGGCTCATCTTCTCTGCCATCCCAGCCATTTCTCAAGCTGATTTACGCTCTTTTCTTGGGTTGCGAGATTAATTGGGCTCGCGTTATACTCGATAAGATGGACTCTTTCGAGTGTATTCGCAAGACCAATAAATCTGTGCATATCCCTTACCCGTGTCTGCTGACCCTGGTTTTCCATCATTTCCGTGTCCCTCTCCCTCCTGACGATGAGCGTCCTTTGGGTCCTCCTCTGAACGCGACGGCCGTTAAGAAATCTCTTGCGGCGCTTCGTCACGTGCAGAGGTCGACCACATCTGCTTCCCAGGACACTCCCTCAGCTGCTGCAGCCCCCACTCCTGTTGCTACATTAGATGATGTCGTACGCCTTCTTCGTCGGCACGAGTCGCGTTTGGCTCGTACCGAGGAGGTCGTCTGCCGTATGGCTCGTATGATGGGCATTGAGCTTCCTCCTTCCGTTTCTGAGGCCAAGGAGATGGACGATGAGGATATTGACGATCTTGTCACTTCCTTGGTTCGTGGCGATGAGGCCACTGCTGCTGCTGCTACCTCTTCTGCTCCTGGAGATGGCACCTCTTCCGTTGCTCCAGAGTCTTCTGCTCCAGTAGTTCAGACTTCTGAGGCTGCTGCTGATCCTGTTGACGACCCTGCTCCTGTCTTGCCTGCTGATATTCCTGTTGATACTTCTGCCGTCGAGCCTGTCGTCGACGTCGCGACTCCTGCCCCGACGATCCCGTCTGTTGACACGCCTCTCCTCCCAGCAGAGCCTGAGTCCACTCCATCGACTGGACCCATGGAGACTGCTGATCCAGCCACTCCCTCGTGATCGTCAGTATCGAGGACTCTCCACTGCTCATTGGATGATATACCTGTTTGAGAGTGTTTTGGGTTAGGATCAGATGGAGTTTGGGTGTTGATTTGTTGTATTCTGATATATTGGATGTCGGTGTATGTGTTGTATTTTTTGTTGGATGTTGATGATGGTGTTCTGATGATGATGTTGTCTCTTTTGATGTTTATATCTATGGTATGTTGTATTCGATGTCCTCGATGTGATATCTTTTTGGATGTACTCATGATGTTTCTATATATATATCCATCGATGTTCACTTTGTTTTTCTTTGTCGTGCACATTAATTCTCATTCAATGTCCATGCTATGTACAATCGTCGCTCGACGATTGAAAAACTTGGTTAAATAGATTGAAATTCTATAATTGTATAGAATTGTTTTCCATGCACCAATTTAACCAAGAATATTGAATATTGAAGAGTATGTTTCTTTATTCAAGAAATGAATAATAATTTGGTATTTTTGATGATTTTAATTATCGCTTTTTGATAATGGACAATTTGGCACACATTGATTTGATTTCATCACTTTTCCCTTGGTGTCAATTAGTTCCATCGTCATTGTCTACGACTCCCGATGTTGGATTTTCCATTTCCTAGTTGTTGTCGTTGTATGCCCCCCATTTTTGGGATAATGCCAAAGGGGAGAGATAATGATAATAAATAGGGCAAATGAAAATTTAACTCAATTTCCAAGAATCTAATTTGATGTGTTAGATTCAGGGGGAGTTAAGATATATATAAGGATTTTCAAAATCCGATATTTCAAAAATCGATTCTCTTTATATACCTTACTCGTCTGATTGATGCAATTCATATATATTCATTTTTGGAATTAACGCGTCATCAATGCAGGGGGAGTAAGTATTTTACATTTGAATCATTATTTTTGATTATTATTTATGTTGGTTTGTCATCACCAAAAAGGGGGAGAATGTTGAATATTGGACTCCGCAGATTTGGTTTTGATGATGAGCAAACATAAATAATTCATGAACTAACAATTTGTGAGCGCAGTATTGGAGATCGTCGCCAAATTCACGAGAACAATCAAAGCGACATCTCAAGACTTCTCAAAGCACGTATTCATGCCTAAAGCTTCGTTGAAGCTCTTGCGCCGTTTTGGAAGTCATGAAGAATTAATCGAAGCTCTCGAAGACCGTTCTTTAAGGTTTTATTTATAGTCTTTTTAGCTTCGATCTATAGAATGTTAAGCCTTGAGTATATCTTACGCTTCTATCTTCATAACGCTCATATCGTAGCTCTAGGATCTTAGTACAAGTTCATTCTAACTTCCTCGAAGCGTCGCGCTTCGATTCGAACTTGTTTGTGCATGTTAGTTGGTATAAGAAGATGTACTGACCGACTAGATGGTGATCTAGTCGGTCAGCAAAGCTTCTTGGACCGACTAGTTTGCTTCCTTAATTTCTTGCAACTTACTGTTTACAGTTAGTCGGTCTACGTTGACTCACCGACCGACTAGTTTGTGAACTAGTCGGTCAGTGATGCTTCTTTGACCGACTAGTTGTGATTTACTGTTCATACTAAATTTCTCCTAAGCTACTGTTTATCGTTAGTCGGTCTAAGAACGTTTGGTGACCGACTAGTTGACAATCTAGTCGGTCAACTTTTGTTCTTGGACCGACTAAGTCTATTTGTATTCAGACTATTTGTTTTTGCCTCTTAGTCGGTCTACGTTCACTGACTGACCGACTAGTTGTGAAACTAGTCGGTCAGAATGTCTTCTTGGACCGACTAGATTTCTAGGTCTGAATTTCTATCTCTTCTCAGTTCCTCTTTTAGTCGGTCCATGTTATTTGACTGACCGACTAGTTGATGAACTAGTCGGTCAGTGGTTGTTCTTTGACCGACTAGTTGCCTCAGATTTCTATCCGTTGGAAATTGACCTAACTTGTTTTTATGGGACCCTATAAATACGAACCTAGGTCATTTCTCTCTAGGTTAGAGCTGCCATTAAGAGATTCATTGAGATAGAAAGAGATAGCCATTCTCACTCATTTCTAAAGCTCTCTTCCTCACAAGAAACCCATTCTCTCACTTTCTAGATCTAGAATCCATATTGAGAGAAGCTTGTTCTTGGTGAGCCCTTCAAGCTCTTGCTTGAATCTAGTCTCCAAATCTCTCCTAGGCACCTATTGCTGGTCATTTCCTTGGTGCTAGGTCTTGGTGACTTCATCTTCCTCAAATCCTTCCTTTCACCTATTGGGTAAGAAAAACTCAAGGTATAGGATTTTGTGGTAAGATTGTTTATTTCATTATAAACTTATTTATATTGCTTGTTGATTCTCTCGGTTGTGAGAGAAGGTTGTGATCCCGGGTTGTGGGATTCACTATTGCCATTGCATGTATGATTTGATCTTGTGAAGGTTATTCACAAGATATTCATAGTGGAAATCTTGGGTTAGGGTTTCTAACCTAAGTATCCGGAGGGGATCCGGGTGGTTGGGACGTAGGATCACCGGGAACAAGTCGGGGAGACTTGGGTGGATCCGAACCCATTAACATCTTTTGTTAGCATTGTTAATTTTGTTGTTGTCATCCAATTTAAGCTTCCGCAAATTGATTTGGTAGTTGTTTGCTTGGAATTATACTCCTTGTTATTTTTAAAGTACTATTCACCCCCCCTCTAGTACTTGTGCAGTAGCTTGTAGGGCATTACATTGTCAATGTAGGAAAATTCGTACACTGACAGTACTGACAGCACACGAAAATTTAAATCATCATTCATTGACCGTTCTTGGAAATTAAAAATAAAATTTTAAATTTTATATTTTCAAGGTTATTGTACATATTTTAAAACTCCAAAACCTCAAATATAGGTAAAACCTGGAAGCATTTGACCTGCGATTTATCCGTTGCAAATTCAACGATTTCGAAAGAATAGAACTTTTTTTGTGACTGGTAAATTGATGGTCAAATATCTATATGGTTCACCAATGTTTGGGGTTTTCTGGTTTAGAATACGTATAACAACCCTAAAAAAATTCAGAACTTTTTTAATATTCTTGAGAGATCCATATATCATATGTATGTATGTATGTATGTATGTATGTATGTATATGAGAATATTGGGTAACATATGACATATGAGGCTCAGCCTCATATACACATCCAAAACTCTCACCTCTACTACTTTTTGGAGGATCAGAATCGTTCATTGTAATATATACATTCTAATACCCCAAAACATCGAATATATGGTGATCCCAATGGGGCTTTCCCGTCCATCAACCCGTCACAATTTTAATGGTTTTGCATGAATAGAACTTTTGCGACGGGTGAATGAACGGGCAAACCCCATTGGATTACGCGAAATTCGGTATTTTGAGGTTTTAGAATATTAAAATCAAAGTGAACGATTACAATCCTCTGAAAAATAACAGAGATGTGACTTTGAAGGCACCATATAAGGCTAAGCCAGATATGCCATATGTTACCTATTATATATATATATATATACTAGAAATAACATGTGCACATAGTACACGTCGTCGAAAACACCCATGAAAAGTATGATGTGCACGCGCAGCGAGGGGAGAGAGAGAGAGAGAGAGAGAGAGAGAGAGAGAGAGAGAGAGAGAGAGAGAGAGAGAGAGAGAGAGAGAGAGAGAGAGAGAGAGAGAGGGCATCGTCGGGGGGGGGCGTAAATGAGGAAAATCACGGGCTAAACTGCAAAAGAAACCATAGGGGGGGGAGTGCAATAATTCCAATGGCAAACCTGTAAATATTTAAAAGGGGAGGGGCATTTGGGGTTGATGAAGAAGCAATGGCAAGCTTGTAAATAAGCGGAATTAGGGTGCATTTAACCTAATTTCCCAATGCCACATCCCAAATCAAGTCCGAAATCCCGCCCACCCCCAAGTGGCCCTTACCATAATGAGGTGTCAAATCCTAGGCCAACCCATTCCCTTATTGGGTTTGTAAGATCCTCTTTCATATTGTGCGCACGTGCGTGTAGTTTAATGGGAATCAGGTGGCTAAGGAGGATTGTTCTCCTTGGTTCACCACCGGCCAATCCTCTCCTCCATGTTTATTTTTGAAATTTTTTCCAATATGCTCTACACCTCATGGATGATCACTACACCAAAAATCAAGTGATTCCAACACTTTTTGCCCATCGATCCACCCATTGCATAATAAATGGTCGTATAACGTAGAACTTTTTGCAACGGGTGGATCGATGGGCTAGAAGTGTTGGAATCACTTATTTTTGGTGTGATGATCATCCATGAGTTGTAGAGCATATTGGAAAAAAATATAGGGGGCTTGGCCTTGGGTGGATCAATGAGGAAAATCCTCCTTGGCCACCTAATTCCCATTAAACTCATATATATGTGGATGGAAGGACGAGTACAGTATCAGGCCATTACTCCCCATCCTGCAGCCTATACCCCTTACTCACAGCCAAGATAGCTGGGCGTGGGTTTCTGGCACAAGTTGCACGTTCCATGGGGCTTGGGAAGGATCCCAGACTGTGAGACAACACTTCAAGTGCTTTCATGCGGTTTGGTATAAAGAATTGGTGACTAAGATGCCCATTTGCCTGCTCCGTGCGCTTCATGATAAGCTTTCAACCAAAGATCACTTGTACAGGAGGGGTATCATACAGGATCAGACTTGTGTACTTTGTTATGGTCACTCCTCTGAGAGCATCAATCACCTCTTCTTTGAATGTGATTATTCCCGTTATATGCTCAGCAGAAGCCTTCTCAAGCTCGGGTTCACAGGAACTGTTCCATCTACTTTAGCTAATACCTGTGACTTATTTCTTTCTCGTTATACTGGCTCTGATCCAGTAGGGGTGCTCGCTAAAACAGCATTGGCGAGTATGGTGTGGCACATTTGGAAGCAAAGAAACACGAGAATATTTGAGGGGGAAAAACTTTCGAAAATAACCTTATTTGAGGAAATGGCGGCTGACGTCCTTCTCTCCTTGCGCAATATGGATTTTGATGGCGCTTCAGATGCTAGCACATTTGCAAATTGGGGTTTTATTGACGTGGGTTGACCACCATCCTATAGGGTCTCATTGGTCTTTTGTCACTAGTGTGTTCATTTGTAATTTTGGAAACGCCTAGTATATCATAAGTTAGTAAGTTGTATTGGGTGACGACGCCTGTGTCCTATCCCCCCTCTCTCTCTATTAACTCCTTCTACTTACTAGCGTTTATTCATTGTATATAATTTTTAGATTCTAATAAAGATATACTATTACTCGTCAAAAATATATATTGTATATGTATATATATATATATATGTTTGTGTGTGTGTGTGTGTACACACACACACACATTGATATGTGCATTCAGTGCAGGAAATTTCCTGTGCTCGCATCTCACATAAATTTTGAAAATTTTCAAAATTTTTAAGAGGTTATTAAATGCATTCTAAAACTATAAACCCCACAATATAAGTAAACCCTAAAGGTATTTGACCACTGATCCATCCCTTGTAAAAAGTTCTTTTTTTGGAAACCGTTGAATTTATAACGGATAGATCAAGGGTCAAATATCGTTGGATTCACTTGATTTTTGGTGTGATGATTATACATGATTTGTTTTACATTTCTGGGCTGATAGCGCAAGAAATTTCATATGCTACCTGCGGATACACATGCAAAACACCCTCGATGGGGTGAATAGAGTGTATGACACAAATTAAAATTCTAGCGTGGTATCAACAACCCAATAATCAGACAATCACTCACAGTTGACATTTTTAACGGAGTGGCTCCCCGCCTAGGCTCCCTGCCTCTACTCCGACCCCAACTGTGAGTATTTTAACCCCTTTTATTACCAAAAAAGGAAAAACTCACTAATCATCCTAGAGGGGGGAGTTGAATAGTGTTTATGCAATTTAAAATGATAATTACACCAAATTAAATTCTTAACCAACAAATAATGCGGAATGAAAATAAACCCTATAATGGAACAATGCAAACACAATGATGTTTCAAGGGTTCGGATTACCCAAGTCAACTCCCGACTTGTTCCCGGTAATCCTACGTCCCTTCCACCCGGATACCACCAGATACTCTAGTTAGAACCATAACTTTAGGTTTCCTTTAAACCCACTTGTAGCAACTCTACAAGTGAAATTGATGTACACTCGATATCCTTGACTCTCACAACTTGGGAGCAAGCAAAACACTCTCATAGACCGAGAGTTAATCTAACAACGAAATATATGAAATATTGAAATTGCAGCACTTACAATCACCTATACCTTGAAGTAGAACTTGAAGGAGAAAAGTGTGTTGAAGTGTTGATGTCTCTCTTGGAAGAGAGGAAAGCCCTTTCTCTTGACTGCGCCAAATGTCTCTCTCTGAGGAAAGCCCTTTCTCTTGACTGCACCAAATGCCTAGAAGAATTCTCTTTGGTTCTAGGTTGGAGATAAAGAGAATGAAAGACATGAATTCTAGGGCTTTAGGAATTTGAGAGCTTTGATCAAGAAAGATTGAAAGCTTGAATGGTTGAGTAACCTCACAAAGGAACAGTAGAGGCTGCCTTTATAGTTTTCCCAAAACCCTCAAACAAAATCCCCAAAACCCCCTTCGAAATCTGTTGAGAAAAAGCCAACATATATAATTTACACACGTGATAGTCGACTGTTGAACAAAACACAGTCGACTGCTGCACTATGTCAGAGGGTAGGTGAGAATTCAAATAGTAACTTACCACGTGGACAGTTGACTGATGAATAGGAGACATGCGACTATAAATCCAACGAGCGACTATAAATCCTTTTACAGACGACTGACATCACTAAGGGTAAGCTGAGAAAATCTCAGAAAATACTTGGAAGATAGGATAATCGACTGATGTTGAATACACAAGCGCATGTGTCATTGGCAGGCGCCTGTGAAATCAACATCAGTCGACTGTCACAAACCCTGATATTTTTTCAGAGAGTTGAGTCTGCAGAGAAGCTTATGGACAGACGACTGTTGAAGCATTACCAGTCGGATTGTTCCATGGACAGTCGATTGTAAATACTACATTAGTCGACTGGTACTAAAACTTGAAATAATCCAGAGAGCAAGTTCTGCAGAGGAATCATGAACAGGCGACTGTTGAAGCATTTACAGTCGACTATGCCTTGGATAAGCGTCTGTAAATACAACATCAGTCGACTGGCCAGATGAAAAGGAATGATCTTTGGGCTGAAGATAGACAGACGACTGATTGACAAATCATAGTCGACTGTCTCTTGGATATGCGCCTGTAAAATGTACAGCAGTCGCCTGAAAGAGTTAAAGCTTAGAAAGCCCAAAAATCAATTGGTCAAGTATGTGCATAACATGTGACTGTAGAACAAAACATAGTCGATTGTTTTTAGACAGGCGACTGTAAATCGTTCAGCTGTCGACTGTTGAAATCACAACATGCACATTCTTGAGAATTATGAATTAGAGTCAAAGGAAAAGCGATCTAAAGATATCCTATGACTAAAATGAAGATGTGTGTGTGTGTGCTCCAACATAGTTCTACTTATAAGCTACATACTAGAAGAGAAAAAGAATATTACATTGTGATGATCTCTCTCTTATATCCAAAGTATGATCTTGAAGTCTTCTAGGAGCTTCAATCACCATCTTTGATCATCCAATCCACTTTTCTTGCTTTCATTGATCTTTGAGTGTCATCCATTGCTAATTGATCTTCATGATATGCTTAGGCAATGGATTAACTGAAAATAGGGGATTAGTCACAAGTATTTTTGTTTGCTCATCATTAACACCAAGTATGGAGAAGTCCAATCCTCAACATGCTGCTCCAAACCCTGGAAAATATAAATGTGGCACGTCAATGCATGGCCCAGTAGGAAAGTCTAACTACACTAGGTATTGTCCAGTTTCAGAACCGGTCTACCTAACCAATGGTCTATCTATTGAGGGTACACATGTCAACATGTTTAATGCATAAAATAAAACGAATCATATCAAGCTTGTGCTGAGAAGAAAAGCAGATGAACATTAAAACAATAAGTAACAACATTCATAGATTAATGGCACAAGTATTGGAATCTTGCATTTAATTAATATTTGGAAGCCTGTGTAACTTGTAGAACACTAAGGAGCTGGGCTTCACCAAGGGTGGGTAAACAAGTGTTACCTTTATCAGCGACACGAGCATTGTAGGGACCTCTTGTAACTCTCCCATTTTGGGGTTAGATAGTGTTTACTTTACCACATGGTGCATCACGAGTACACCCATGGGCCTCTCTAACCCTGCCCACTCCCTGTGCCGGATGTCAGGAGTGCGAGTGAGACTACTATCCATGTCCAATCCTTAATACCTAGATTTTACACGTGCTTCCCCCAAACCTGTATCTGGAATCTCACCTATCTTCGAATGGACAAGAATTCCAGAAAATTTTTAACTCTCATCTCACTCTCAGTTTTACTCAGTTCATCAGGTATTCATTTCGGCGGCCTCATTTACCGCATTCTCATTTTCATTTTCCTTTCCAATTTCATAGATATCGGAATTAACCACGACCATCATCAGCATATGAACATTTCATTATGTTCATTACTCAATTTCCAATACACATTGGTAAACTTCCACATAAAGTTCAATATATAAAGTATACCAACATCAACATAAAGTACTCATATCATGCATATGGAACATAGTGGCGCATATCATTAACATCATGGAGTTATCTTTCGTAATCTTATGGCATAAAAGTTCTAGCATATGAAATGGAAATTCCAGAACATAATTACCATAAGAGACACATCATTAACATTTCATATGGCATAGAATTGACATATGAAGCATGACATTGAAAATGAGCTAGTTATATAGAAGTTAGGTTGGAAAAATAAACCACACAGTCGTGTTTGGTATCCCACGCAACCACGTGGAACATATCATTCAGAAGCTCAAAGAAAATATCACAACCATATGGCTGTTAAGTAAACCACACAACAGTGTGGAAGGAACTCACCGCACATAGATTTTCATTCGATGTGGTCATTTCAAAAATGACACGATCGCGACAGAAATTTTGGGGTCATTTTAAACGGCCGTTTCCATGATCGACGCGACCGTGTCGATCTATGGAAATTTATGCACCCATGTCGACAGGATCGCGTCTAAGTCGATGCGACGCATCAAACAAGGGAAAATTACACAGCTTCAGTCACCGCGACCGCGTCTACTTCGACGCGACCGTGTCGTTGCTGCTGTTGTCGATTTCTACGAAAAATCTACTGCAATTCTACACAGTTCTAAAAGAAAAACCTAGCTAATGTAGTTAGATATCCTACCTTTCAAGTCAATCTTTCAAAATTCTTTGGCCATTCTTCTCCTTGAAGATATTCTTCAAGCTTCTTCTCCAACTCAAGCTTCTTCTCTCTCCTTCAAGCTCCAAAAGTGACGGTTTGGGAAAGTTTGGTTTGTGATTGTTGTGAAGGGTGGTGGCTGGTCTGGTCGAGGAGATGGTGGTGCAAGGTGGTTGATGTGGGTTGCTTGCGTGAGGGGTAAGGAGGAGGAAGGAGAGAACTTGATGTTTTCTTTTAGGCTAATTTTTTGGGCTAAGTTTCTTTGTTTGATGGTTTTGATAGGGCTTTGGCTCTTTCTTTGTTTTTCTTTTTCTATTATTTTTTTCACCTTTTCTCTAATATTTCTTTCCCTTTAAAAATTAATCCGTAGCCTCATCATCTTCTGTCTCCTCCTAATCACACCAAGTGTCCAAGTTAAGTGGTGATTAAGGATACCATGACACATAAGGAGCATATGTGTCATCTAGGGATTTTTTTTCAAAAATAATTTTTTTCGGGAAAAATAGAAATACCTAATTAATACCAAATACCCAATGTTACTGTTGAGGGATATATGCCCTCGGTTCATTTGTCTTTGATGCAAATGCATTTTAATATTAGATGTGGGAATTTTGCATATGATGCAAAGGGAATTAAATGTGTCTTAACATATTTACGGACCATATTTAATGCAATAAACACAAGGAAAAGGTTGCCTGGATGACGGAAACATCCTGGTCTAAACCCAGGTTCGAACGGCGTCCAAAAGGACTCCGAACGTGCAATTTAGAGCCAAAACAGTCCAGAAAGCCCCTAAAAGTGTTTTATGGTAGGTCCAGTCCATTGGGCCGGGCCTTTGCTCTTTGGCGCCACTTTTTAGGGGGTGCCAGGTTGTCTGCGGGTCCGAGCCTAGTTTTTCACTGGCGCCCCTTGTTGAGGGGTGCCAGGCCCTCTGCGGGCCCAGGCGCAGCCCGCTCCCATGCTGAGCACGGGTGCAGTGCACGCCCGAGCTCTGCATGGGTGCTGTGCGCATGCCAAGACAGCAGCACACGCATGTGGGGCCCGCAGTTGGGCCCCACCTAGTGCTAGGGCTGTGTGCAGAGAATGGTGGCTGAGTTTGCAAAAATGCATAGTGTTGAGCTTAAGTACGGGTTCTCGGGTTATGAGCTGACCCAAAGTGATCGCTCTTACCATACTAAGTCTCGATAAGATGTGGATCTTATGATGGATTGGGCGTTGTCGAGAGGCATGCTGTAAAACAAGTTCGTGAGGGATCTTGTGACGGATCTAAGATGCCATGGATGATGGGCCTTAACAGCGTTGCAACGATATCAGAGCGATACCTACAGTGGTATCAGAGCCATGACACTTAATTTATAGTTTTTGAAATTATAAAATGTATATGATGCAGCATGTTTCTCCATCAAATGGATGTTTTATTTAAACCATTAAATTGTCGTTTTCATGTGCTGAATTTCGAAAAATTGTTTTTTGAAAATTAGATCTAATTATAAAATCATGTGATAATTTTAATAGTTAGATCTTTAAAATTATATGATAATTTTGATGTAACTTAGATTTATGAGATAATTTTAAGTTGCATGCTTAGATAAATTGTTCGGTTGATATTTTTAATGGTTAAATTTATTGAATACAACGTGTAGTTGGATACAACGATCGATGACTCCGTATTTGATGATAACAAACGTGTGTGAACGATTTAATGTGTGTACTAAGTGTTTTCAGGAATGATACTCTCGCAAATACTCAAAGAGAGACTAAGTCAAAGTAATGGAGAATCTGTCATTCATTAGCAAAGTGGACTTGGTTAAAGATGGAGATAATGGCTACACATATTGGACTAAGTCAAAGTTGGGTGATAAGGAGAAATCGATTCAAATTCTTATTTGAATTGATTCAGATCAATTGGTGCATGAATCAAATCCTATTCCTACACAAATGAAGACTTGGTCAAAGATGGAGAGATATGGAGAATCTCATGCAAATCAATTGTGATTAAATGAGATCCAATCCTATAGCCATACAAATTCAAACTCCATATCCAATGTGACTAGAAGAGATCTTCCATGGTAATTCATTCAAATCTTATTCAAGTTTGGATTCCATCCAATATCCTCCAATTATGGGATTCTATTTGATTCTATTTGATCCCATCCTCATCTATATAAACCTATCTTCCAAAGAGAGATTTTTTGAGAGAGGGGCATACACAAATATTGCCGCCAAACCAAGAGAGGAACCAATAGATTTCGGCCATACCCTAAACACCCTCTTCTCTTATTGCGCAACTTTGCAAAGCTCCATTGCCTATCATCAATCTTCCTTCCTTACGCAATACCCTAGCATCCAAAGCTCCATTGCAAAAACCCCTTGCCAAATTCCACATAGCCAAGAGCTCTCTATTCTATAGTTGTGCAAGTTTCATGCATCACCCATCCTTGGCCACAACATCCCATAGAGTTTACTCCACATTGCATAACCTTGCACACAAAGCTCCATTGCCAAAATCCTTGCCCAAAGCTTCAAAGCCATCTCCTACAACTTGCCAAGGGAAGCCTCATCACATTGCGCAAGGCAACAAGGAGCAGCTCAAGCACTGCTGTTTGCAGCCCATGCACGGCTGGTTGCAGACCCGCACACTACTGCTTATCGACCCACACACTGCACCTTGTCGAGCCTTGCACAAGAACCAAGCCAAGTGTATCAAGCTAAGCCGCAACATCCAAGGAGGGGTGAAGGCCGCAACATCCAACCAAGTGCCACCAAGCCAAGGGGAGTGTCAAGGCTGCAACATCCAAGGAGAGGGGGCCAAAGCCGTAACTTGAGTTGCTTTAGAGTTCGAGACAACTACTACTTGTTAGATTCAGATCTGGCCTGAGCTGATTGATAGAGACGACTACACTATCACTGAGCTATTCTAAACTCATATTTATTTATCTTTATGTATTGGTGTATAGATCTCTGCAAGGGAAACTTTTTACCATATTTGTGACTTTTGGGGTCTGGTCTAGTGTGGTACTAGACAAGAGGGACTTGACTAGTTGGAACTAGTCAAGTGAGAGCTTAAATTGGGATTAGTTTTGTTTAGCACCGGTAGAGTGTAGGTATGGAGAACCAGGTGAGTGTAGAGAGGTGCTCTAGCTACAGGTTGTACCAGTAACATTATTAACTAGTATTTACTTTCAGGGCTGGATGTAGGTCGTGGGGACTACCGAATCAGGATAAATCTACTGTGCACTCTATGATTGATTATATTTACTCTTCATCTGCTATAACTGCCTGTGATTTCGTGTGGGTTGCACGAATATTTTTATTTTCATATTCACCCCCTCTAGGCTTAAATCCAGATCCAACAAAATTGTTCTGGCTTATTATGTGATAATACAAGAAAGACTTTTAGGATAGCCATTAAAAGCCTTAAGAAAATTATATGATAATTTTTGAAGGACATGCTATGATTTAAAAATGTTGCAACAAATTAAACTCCTAATACATGATTAGGGCAGCACTCTCCCATAATTATTATTTTAATTGTTCTGATAATAATTTTGAATAAAAGGCTATGATTTAAATTGTTGCAATTTGAATTTTAAATGCCTAATACATGATTAGGATAGCACCTGAAAAATCCTTATAGTATATAAGGACATTAATAAAATTTATTAACCAATCCTAATAATTTCGAATTTTAGGATTCAATTAGTTGATATGATTAACTAGTTTTAATGAAGCCATTTCTAGTCGATGGCACACATATGAATAATTTGTTTCCTTCAATGGACCATGATCAGGTCTAGTGTTTTTTTAACTAGTGTTGTGGATCAACCTAGCTCGACTAGGGATAGTGATCCTGGCCTAGCCAAATCCCTGGTCGTGTTCTGCTGGACCGCAAGGCTGCGAATTATGATTATGTGACATCGTCGATTACATCTAGTCAAAAACGTTAAAAATCTTCTTCAAGGTTAGACATAGCCATCCTTGTTTTTTGGATTAGGGGACTAAAAGACACATGTCATGGTTGTTGAGTCTCCTCAAGCTATGATATGGTATCTTTTGGAAACCGACTCCATCTTACATGAGATGTAGTATGGTATTAACTCAAACCGTTGCGTCGGGTCTCCTCGAGTATCGATGTAAGTTAATATTAGACATGAGAACAAGGGTTCGACTATACTAGTCATTATGGTTTGTTGAGTCTCCTCAAGATCATAAGTAACTAGTGGTAAAAACCAATACAGCGTCACATGTGATGTGATTGATAATGAGTTTATCTACCAACTGCAGAGTCGATCAGCTTGTTGAGTCTCCTCAAGGTTATGAAGCTCAGGATGGTTGGGTCCCTCTCCTATTAAATAATTATATTCCTTAAGCTCTGAAGTCTAAGAGCACGCTAATTAACACTTGCCCATATAAACATGGGCAGCTTGAACATACTGATGTTTAATGAATGTTTCTCCGTACAACTTGTTGAGGCTCCTCAAGGTTGTATGGAAAACAGTTTTAATTCGCAAGGTTCAAAACTTCGATCAAACTGCTTGACTCGAAGATGAGTGTAAGAGCGGTGCAAGACAATGTATCCAAAATAGATCTTGAGACGAACAACTTGTTGAGTCTCCTCGAGGTTGTAAAGCTCAAGTGTTTGGATGCATGTGATGCTTGCACGGCTAATATTTGTGTTAGGACAAAAAAATGTCTAAATATGATTTAGAAAGGAGAAGGCACTTAGGAAAATTCATTGAGAAAGCATATTTGGTTTATCATAAGACAATGCATAGTAGGAGAAACTGAAAATGTGACATATATGATGTCACGGTTTCAGGATAATAGTTATACGAAAGGGAATAGATTGGCATACATGTTTGAAAAAGGAGCAATTGTTGTTTCTTGGACCATAGAGGACGTCTAACATTTTTCGGCGAATGTCGTCACCTTGCTTATGAAGCAATGCGTAATTTGTATAACGATAATGTATTAAATGTTAATACATTAATACGAAAGATAGTAGCAAAACTTATATGGCGAAATAGACTAGGCCGTACCGAAGAGACTAAGCTTCACAAGTCATATAAAGAGGGGTCTGACCTCTCGTATTATGAGTCAATAGACACTTGTGAATCTAGTCTCAAAGGTATGATGGCAGAAATTCCATTTGTAAGAAAGTGGGAGAATGAGTTGGTGAATTCGTAGTCGCATACATACGGATGTATATGGACCCAAGTCTAAGTTAGCCAGGATAAGTTGTTCTTATTTATTACGACAAGTGTTCTCTCTGAGTTGGATAAAATAGATAACACAATGATGAAGTATTTGAGCTACTTCGATCAGATCGAAGAGAAGAATACTTAGCTATGTAATTCTTGCGTAATTAAAAGACAAAGTGATTTTCTTTTAGGTCAAGTCTCTTAAACACATCGGTGTGTTGGAGAGCATGAATCACACTTGTTAGACAAGGTGCGATGCATGGCAAGTGACTCTAAGTTACAATCCTCTCTTTGGGTTAAGTCCCAGATAGTAATGCCCAGGTTCTTGATAAGGTTATGTGAGAACTTTATCAATATGATATTCCTCAAATTAATGGTTAGGAAGTTAAAGGATTATTCGAGTCTCATGAGACGAAAAGTCGAGTAAGACATCATAGTTGATGATGGCCTAGATAACTTCCAAGATGCCATTCAGAGTATTGACTCTAAGAAATGGCTTGATGCAATTTCAAAAAGGTCCGTGCATGTAAATAAATTATGGACTTTAGTTTACGTGCCCAAGGAAATTGTTTCCTTTGGCTGCAAGTGAATCTTCGAGTCTAGAAGATTGGTGTAGAAGGAAAATAGTGAAGTACAACTTATGTTGGTTGAGAACAGTTATCATCCTAATGCCTATAAATAGATTATGATGAAACTTTCTCACCAGTAAATGTGTACAGATTTGTTTGGATCAGACTCGATGTAAATGCTCATGATGACCATGAATACTGGAATTTGTTTGTTTTCTAAATATGATTTAGAAGAACAAACGTATAGAGTTTTCAAGCTCAGTGGGAGCGAATAAACGGCATGTGAGGCATTAAGGAGCCAGAAGATATGGTTTGACAAAGTGGTCACAGAGTTTGACACTTTATCAGAAATGATTATGAACCGTTTAAATGACCAGTAGACTAATTTGGATTATTCTCGGTGAGCTGGATGAGATCCAGACAAGACATTTATTATGGATTCTAAGGGACCGAGGGAATTTTTTGGATTAGATTCAAATGTGTGGTCTAAAATGAACATTGAAACCCCTTAAGTCTATACAATAAACCATTTAGTAGATCCACTCACAAAGGATCTACCACATGAAGTCTAGAAATATTTATGTGTAAATATGGTATGAGATACCGGGATAAATGGGCCTGAGTGCAAGTGGGAGATGTAGCGAGATAGGTTTGCCCTTGAGGCAATTTATCTCTATGTATGTGTACAAAAGTCTTGTTCAAAATAACAGTAAGCTGTTTGGTTAAAAGTTACCTAAGTTAATTATAATGTAGTCTTCATTAGAACTTAGGTATAGTACTGAGACTTAATGCGAGGTCAAACATGTATCAAGATGAAGATCTCGATCATGAAGAAGCGTTTGACTGATTGTAGCATAGGTCTAAAAATGTTCGTGATTGAGCATAGGTCTAAAAATGTTCGTGGTCGTAGATGTTTCGAGAAAAGAACATCGACACATCGGATAGACCATTGTGTCTTAGTCTTCACAATGTAATGGTGACGATGATATCATGTTCGTTAGACTTGGCGAAGTCGAAGATGAGACATATGTGCTCATTAGAGAATCAGTTCACTGAACGACCTAACGAGAGTTATCAAATGGTTAATATTGACCAGTCTATCAATGATAACTCTCAATGATGATGAGAAAGTTGGTCTTTTGACTTGAGTTCATGCTACAAACATGTACGTGAACGGTGTCACTTAGATCACTGATCTAGCCTCGGGAAAGCCCCGTTGAAAGGCCTTTGGTTGGGTGACACTCGAAGCGTGCGAGGAAAGTAATGACCAAGAGAGGATTCATCTTTCTAGTCTAAGGGGAGTTAATGTCGCAGAGTTAGTTCGATCTTTAGTGAAAACTTTGGTCAGAGTATGTTGGAAGAAGTCCAACATTATTTGACTAAAGATCGATAAAGTCTAACCAAGTTCAAGCTAGTAGGGTTGACAGTTGACCATACCCTAGGCTTGACTAAATGGCATATTTTTTACGAAGATACTAAAACTGCGGTATTCATCACAGACACAGTCAGGATGGTCCCGAAAATACTCCGGTCGATGAGTTAACCACATAAGTATGATACCGAAATAGGGATGGCACCTGCTGCTCGTGGTCATTATCGTCTTGGGTTTCGATCCCCACCTGTAGTAGGATCAGGCTGTAAGGTCTCACACAGAGTGAGACATTCGTCAAGTAATTGGTACAAATTAGGGAGAAAATGCATTTGATGTAAGTTACAAAAAACTGCAAAGAGTTTACAGTTAGCTTCTGGACTTAAGATAAATGATCTTGAGTGCAAGTGGGAGATGTTGAGGGATGTATGCCCTCGGTTCATTTGTATTTGATGCAAATGGATTTTAATATTAGATGTGGGAATTTTGTGTTGGATACAACGTATAGTTGGATACAACGATCGATGACTTTGTGTTTGATGATAACAAACGTGTTTGAACGATTTAATGTGTGTGCTAAGTGTTTTCAGGAATGGCACTCCTGCAAATACTCAAAGAGAGACTAAGAAAAAGTGATGGAGAATGTGCCATGCATTAGCCAAGTGGACTAAGTCAAAGATGGAGAATATGGCTACAACAATTGGACTAAGTCAACAATGAGATGATAAGGAGGAAATCAATTCAAATCCATATAGGAATTGATTAAAATCAATTGGTGCAACATTCAAATCCTAATGCCATGTAAATTGAAGACTTGGTCAAAGATGGAGAGATATGGAGAATCTCATGCAAATCATAGGTGATTACATGAGATCCAATTCAAATTCTATTGCTACTCAAATTCAATTCCATATCCATCCATATTCAAATTCCATATCCAAAGGGATTAATTCAAATCCTAATCAATTTAGGATTCCTTCCAATCTTCATCAATTATGGGATACAAATTGATTCTATAAAATCCCATCTTCTTCTATATAAACCCATATTCCAAGAGAGAGATTGAGAGAAGGAGGGAAACCAAAAGAAGGGGAGAAATTCGGCCAAGAGAGATGACATAGCCGCAAGTTTACATGTTAAAAACCCCTAAGTTGCGCAACATGCTAAGCCCTATCTCAATTGCCTAAAAGCTATCATCCCCTTCCCTTCTCCATAGCCTAAGCACCATTGCCATTGCCAAAGCACCAAGGTCGTAACCTCCTTCCAAAAGCTACAAGCTCCTCCTCCACATATTGCGCAACTTCCTATCTACATTGCCAAGCACCTCAAGCCAAAGCTTCATCTCTTCTACCTTGCGCAAGCTACACATCCAATGGCTAAAACTCCATTTCAAACCCTAGAGAGGCTGCAACTTTCATCCTCATTGCCCATCCTCCATAGCCGCAAGATACAAGCCCTTCATCCTTTGCACTTTGGCCGCAACACCCAAGAGGAAGGAGTATTCACATGCACAACTTCATAGGTAGGTGCTTCAACAACTTTCGCAACACTTCAGAGAGATCTTCATCACATTGTGCAAACCTCTTCAAGGAGTCCAAGATCAAGGCCGCACGTTATCAAGGGTGGAGATCATATAGGCCGCAAGCTTCAAGGAGGAGGACGTGATGACGACTACTTGTCAGACTTAGATCTGACCCGTGCTGATTGACAGAGACTACACCATCACTGAGCCATTCTAAACTCATATTTATTATCTTTGTGATTGTAGTGTATTGATCTCTGTTGGGAAAATTTTACCATTGATACATGTTTTGGGGTCTTGTCTAGTGGGTGCTAGACAAGAGGGACTTGGCTAGTTGGGACTAGCCAATAGAAAGATTAAACTAGGATTAATTTTGTTGAACAAAGTGAGTGGGGTACTGAGTGTAGAGGAATATGCCCTCGGATCATTTGTATTTGATGCAAATGATAATTTAAGCCTAGATAGGGACTAATTTGCATATGATGCAAACGAGATTAAATGTGTCTTAATTTGTTTAAGATTATATTTAATATAAGAAACGCAAGAAAAAGGTTACTGGTAAGACAGGTTCATCCTGCTCTTAACGCAGGTTCAAACCGCGTCAAAAACAGAGTTCAAACGAGCCCTATAAGTCTATTTAAAGTGTTAAATAGAAAGCCCAAAAGAGAGATATACCCCATTTAGAGGGGGGTTGTCAAAGGTAAGCCCAGGCCCAAGGAAGGGGGCCGCTGATGCAGGCTGATGCCAGTGTCAGCGGGCCCACCCGCTGATGCAGGCACAGCAATCACGCGGGCCTGCATTTGATGCGGGCCAGCCCGCTTCACGGCAAAAGGCCGCCCGCATTTGTGCGGACGTCAGCTGTGCACGCGACGCGTGCACAGCACGCGCCTCGCTGGCGCGTGCTGTGCATGCACCGCGCTGTGCATGCACCGCGCTGTTAAACACACGCGTTAGCTATGGGGCCCACATGATGGGCCGCACTTCAGGTTTTCTGAGCCCTAGGGCTACGCGCAGCCGCCTTGGCTGTATATTGTGAATTTGGGTGTGTTTGGGCAGAACTTTGGGCGTTCAATTGAGGGGTCAAACGAACTCCGATTGACGAACCGTTTTTCCCTATGCGTTCATCGTTGAACACCCTTCGAATTGATAGGTTGTATTAATCATGAAGCTCAACGGTGAGTGAGTTAAAATTCACGGAAGATTGCACTTTGTGAAAGTCAAACTAAATTGAATTTGATTAACTCTAAAATTAGTCCCACATCGGATTTTGAGTTAAGGGGAGCAGTCAGCCGCCTATATAAATAGGGGTCTGCTCTCCTCCTCAAAACTCGTCCCAAGCTCTAGATCTGAGCGGCTCTCGTAAATGTTGGAGCACGCTCGGATATAGGCTTAAATTAATATTCTTCTATCTCCCTAAATTTCTACCTTACTCCTGAGGGCTTTAGCAAAGCCGCAAAGGAGTTTGGATTCTGATCCGAAATCTTGGCGAAGGTTTCACTCGCGTGGAACTTTCTTCCACGCGTGGTTGGCTCGGCGACACGAGGATTGCTCGCCTCGGGATGCGGAGCGGTTCGAGCGGCCGTTCGGGTAGCGGTTCAAGGAGCGGCTCGGCGTGGGACGGGAGCAGCTCGGAAGACGGTGCGGAACATCTCGCCTGCCCCAGGGTTGAGATTCCAGGTATGTGTTTTAATAAGCATTAGTTTAATTCAATCGCAGTAGGTTAGATCCTTCTTGGGATGGTCAGATCCATCCCAAGTCGGCATAGATCTTGCTTAAGGGGGTTTAAACCTTAGGGCTAAGTTAAAATTGTTTTAACTGCATGTTAATTAGATTAACTGTTTTATTCTTCCGCTGCAAACTCTTTTTCTGTCTATGTTCTGTCCGACTTAGGACGGGAATGGATTTTTTGTGCCCTAAGGGTCCCAGAAAACCATACAGTGGTATCAGAGCCTCGTATAAGTTACGATCTAGCCTGCGATTATTATTAAACTTTGAAATGCTTTTCGAAATACTTTATAAAATGTTTTAAAAGTTATGAGATGATTTTAAAATAATTTTAGATGCCCTTTTAAAATGTTTTAAAATTTATGCGATATTTTTTAAAAAGATGTTTTTAAAAGGATTTTAGATGTTTAAATATTTTATATGATAAAATTTTAAACATGAAGATTTTAAACTGTTGATTTTAAATTTATGTGATAATTTTAAAATTGACTTTAAGGCTATTTTTAAATTTATGAGATAAGCTTAAAAATTATTTTAGATGTTTAAATATTTTATGTGATAAAAATTTTAAGCAGGGAAATTTTTAAAAAGGATGTTTTAAATTTATGAGATACTTTTAAAACTGTTTTAAAAGTTTAAAATTGTTTATGCGATAAACTTTAGTCTATTTAATTGTTAAATAGTTGTACACTTTTATTTTATGCGATAAATTAGTGTAATTTTATTTTAATGGCTATGTCATCTTGTCCCTTATTTGATAACACAAGACAACCCTTTAGGTTCACCATTAAGAAATGATTAAAATTTATTAATTGAATTTTAATGGCATGCTATGTTTTAATAAAACTTTTAACAACCCTTCAAGACTTAATTCCTGATTAGGGTAGTCCCTTTAATGATTTTTAATTCTAATTGTTATAATTAATTCTCATTAAAGGACTTCGCTTTTAGCGTTGTTAACAAAATTTATTAAAATCCTAATAACGATTAGGATAGCACGTGAACCTCATAGTTAATAAGGACTTAATAAAAGTTATTAAACAAATCCTAAAATTTTGAATTTAAGGATGCAACTAGTTGATAGGATTAATTAGTTGTTAATAAAAGCTGTTTAGTCTATGGCACACATATAAAACTGACAAGCCTCATTCAATGGACCATGATCCAGTCAATGTGCTTGGCTAAGTTTGCTGGATCACTTTTTAAAGGATAGTGATTCTGGCTTAGTCAATTCCCTGGCTTTGTTCCGCTGAACCGCAATGTCGCGAATCATGATTGTATGACACCCTGGACTATATCTAAGTCAAATACGTTAATGATCTTTTTCAAAGATTAGCCGTAGCCCTCCTTGTTTTAGGGGTTAGCAACTATAGGACCCGTGTTATAGTTGTTGAGCTACACTCAAGCTGTAACATGGCAACCTTATAGAAAGCAACTCCTTTAATACATAAGATGAAATCTTGACTAAACCCAAACTGTCGTATTACCATGTGTCGGCGTAAGGTATGTCAATGATGTAGTCTGGCTAGATGTAGTCTAAGACCTGACCCAAAACAATGTGTTGTGAATACACTGAGCGGCCGAGCAAGTCAGGCTAGACGCGAAAACAAGGGTCTGACTAGACTAGACATTGTGATTTGGATGAGCACACTCATAATCACAAATGGCTAGGGGCAAAAACCGATAAGAGGGTCATATCTGATATGATCGATGAAGAGTCATCTTCCGATTACAGAGTCCTACAACTTGTTGAGTTACACTAAAGGTTGTTAGACTCAAGGTGATTGGACCTCTTACCCATTAATTTTAATTCGATTAAATAGTTCGTTATTAAGCTTTGAAACGATCGTAAAAATAGTGGGAGGATATATATAGATAAAAGCCATTCTACCTATATTTAATTTTGAACATATGCTAAAACTAGGGCAAGACTATGTTTACTGAAGGAATCAATATATAATAAGTTAACTGGTCAAATAGGTTGATTAATTGAATATCAAGTTAAATTTTAATTGATAGAATTAAAACTATATTCTCGTTGACATTAAAATGACCTTCTAAAGAACAGACTTAAGAAATATGATTTCATTAAGTTCTGGGTCCAACAAATAAATTCACGCTACATGTCACTCGTCTCTATATGAGGGAGCTTGAACATATAGGAAATTCGAAGTATGTTTCTCCCTACAACTTGTCGAGCTTCACTCAAGGCTGTATGGACAAACAATTTTGATCCGTAAAGTTCGAGAATTCGATCAAACCGTTTGAGCCGAATACGAGTGCATGAGCGGTGCAAGACTATGTATCCCAACCGGATCTTGAGACAAGAAACTTCTTGAGCTACACTCAAGATTGCAACTCTCAGGCGTTTGGATACATGAGATGCTTGCATAGCTATTTATTTATGTTGAGTTATTAAATATCTAAATATGATTTAGAAAAGGAAGAAGGCACTCCGGAAAGTCAATCAAGTTAAATAGTTTAATTTATCATTAGTAAAGGCATAAGAAGGAGTAAATGAAAATGTGACATATTTTGATGTCACGATTTCAGAATAATTGTTATACAAAAGATTTCTAACACATTTTGACGAATGTCGTCACCTTGCTTCTGAAGCAATGTTTTGTGTTAGTAATTTGTGATAACTATTATATATTAAATGTTAATATATAAATACACAAGATAGTAGTAAACTTATATGGCAAAATAGACTAGGCTGTATCAAGAGACTAAGCTTCACAAGTCACATAAAGAGGGGTTTGACCTCTCGTATTATGAAGTCTACGGACACTTGTGAGTCTTACCCTCTTAGATGTAATGGCCGAAACCCATCTGTAAGACAGTGGGAGAATGAGTTCTCGAACTCAGTCTCGTACATACTGATGTACCCAAGTCTAGATTAACCAAAATAAGTTATTCGTATATTTTATTAAGACACGTGTTCTTGATGAAACACAAGTCTGATAAAATAAAGAACGAAATGACAAAAGTATTAAAATTGATTCGATTAGATCGAATGGGTAAATACTTAGCTACATAAAATCTCGCGTAATTAAAAGAAAATGTGATTTTCTCTCAGGTCAAGTCTGTTAACACATCTGTGTGTTAAAGGTATGAATCACACTAAGTTAGACTTGGTGCGATCCATAGCAAGTGACTCTGAGTTAAGTCCTCCCTCTGGATTAAGTCCCAGATAGTAATGCCTAGGCTTTGATAATGTTCTATGAGGACATTATCAATAAGATATTCATTAAATCAATCGTAAGGAAGTTGTAAAATTACTCGAATCTCGTGAGACGAATTATCGAGTTAGACATCATAACTAATGATGACTTAGTCAACTTCCAGGATAAAATTCGGAGTAGTAACTCCGATTTAAAATTTGATGTAATCAGAATAGGTCCGTGTGCGTAAATAAATTTTGTAATTTAGTTTACGTATCTAAGGAAAATGTTTTCTCACTTTCTGCAAGTAAATCTTTAAGTTGAAAGATTGGTGCAGAAAAGAAAATAGTGAAGTACAATCATGTTGGTCGAGAACGATTTTCATACTAATTCCTATAAACGGATTATGTTGAAACCGTCTCGCCAACAGATGTGTACAGATCTACTCGGACCAAGCTCAATGTAAAACGCTCATGTTGACCATGAAAATCGAAGCATTCACTTATAAGTTCGTTTTTCTAAATATGATTTAGACGGACCAACTTATATGAGCCAGAAAGTTTTCAAGGTCAGTGGGAGCGTATAAATTACATGCGAGACATCAAAGGGATGGAACATTTATTTTGACAAAGTTATCAAAAGGTTTGATACTTTATCAGAAATAGATATGAGCCATTTGAAATGACCAATGACTAATTTAAGATTATTATCGTAAGGTACGATGAACTGGATATGATCCAAGGAAATAAAATATTATAGATTCCGTAAGACCAAGTGAATTATTTGAATGAGATTCAAATGGTTGGTCTAGCATGAACATAGAAACCCCTTAAGTCTATAGTGTAGACGGTTTTAGCAGATCCACTCACGAAGGCTCTACCACATGAAGTCGGGAAAACTTATGTGTAAAAACGGTATTAGATACCGAGATAAATGGGCCTGAGTGCAAGTGGGAGATGTTGAGAGATGATACCTTCGAGGCAATCTATCTCTATGTGTGAATAGCACAAACATCTTGTTTGAAATAACAGTAAGCTGTTTGGTAATAATTTATCTAAGTTAAATTATAATGTAGTTAACATTAGATATTAACTTAGGTAAAGTCCTGAGACTTTATGCAAGGTCAAACATGTATCGAGATGAGTATCTCGATCATGGAGAAATGTTTGACTGTCTGTAGCATAAGTCTAAAATGGTTCGTGGTCGTAGATGTTTTGAGACAAGGATATCAAAACATCGGATAGACCATTGTGTCTTAGTCTTCACCGTTTGGCGGTGGCGATGATCTCTGATCGCTTGACTTGGCGAAGTCGAAGACGAGACACATGTGCTCATTAGAGAATGAGTTCACTGAACGATCCACAAGAATTATCATATGGTTACATTGACTAATCTGTCAATGATAACTCTTAGTGATGATAGGCTAGTTGGTCTTTTGACTTGAGGTCATTTTTACGAACCTGTGCGTGAACGGTGCTACTTAGATCAACTGACCTAACTTCGAGGCAAGGCCTGTCGAAAGGTCTTTGATTTGGTGTCACTTGAAGCGTATGAGGCGAGTAATGACCAAGAAAGGATTCGTCTCTCCCGGTCAATGGGAGTTAGTGTCGTAGAGTTAGTTCGGTCTTTAGTAAAATCTCTGGCCAGAGTATGTTGGAAGAAGTCCAACATTTTTGACTAAAGATCGATAGAAACTAACCGGAGTCAAGTTATTGGGGTTGACAGTTTGACCGTACCCTAGACTTGATCTACACGACGTAGTTTATACGAAGAGACTATAACTGCAGAATTCATCACGGAAACAGTCAGGGTGGTCCCGACAATACTCATGTCAATGAGTCAACCACATAATGATGATTCTTGAAGCAGGGACGGCAACCACTGCTCGTGGTCACTGCCATATAGGGCTTCGAGCCCAACCTGTTGTAAGGGTCAGGCTGTAGGGTCTTACACAGAGTGCGACTTTCGTCTAGTAATAGGTAGAAATTAGTTAGGGAGAATAATTTGTATTTGATGCAAGGAATAAAATATTGCAAAAGATGTTTGCAATCATCTCCTGTATTCGGGATAAATGATTCTGAGTGCAAGTGGGAGATATAGAGGAATATGCCCTCGGATCATTTGTATTTGATGCAAATGATAATTTAAGCCGAGATAGGGCTAATTTGCATATGATACAAAAGAGATTAAATGTGTCTTAATTTTTTTAAGACTATATTGAATATAAGAAACGCAAGGAAAAGGTTACTGGTAAGACGGGTTCATCCTGCTCTTAACGCAGGTTTAAACCGCGTCAAAAACAGAGTTCAAACGAGCCCTATAAGTCTATTTAAAGTGTTAAATAGAAATCCCAAAAGAGAGATATACCCCATTTAGAGGGGGCTGTCAAAGGTAAGCCCAGGCCCAAGAGAGGGGGCCCGCTGACACAGGCTGACGCCAGCATCAGCGGGCCCACCCACTGACACAGGCACAACAATCACGCGGGCCCGCATTTGATGCGGGCCCGCCCGCTTCACGGCAAAAGGCCGCCCGCATTTGTGCGGGAGCTAGCTGTGCACGCGATGCGTGCACAGCACGTACCTCACTGGCACATGCTGTGCACGCGCCGCACTGTTAAGCATGCGCGTTATCTGTGGGGCCCACATGATGGGCCCCACTTCGGGTTTTCTGAGCCCTAAGGCTGTGCGCAGCCACCTTGGCTGTATATTGTGAATTTGGGTGTGTTTGTGCTGAACTTTGGGCGTTCAATTGAGGGGTCTAACAAACTCCGATTGACGAACCGTTTTTTCATATGCGTTCACCGTTGAACACCCTTCGAATTGATAGGTTGTATCAATCATGAAGCTCAACGGTGAGTGAGTTAAAATTCACAGAAGTTTGCACTTTGTGAAAGTCAAACTAAATTGAATTTGATTAACTCTAAAATTAGTCCCACATCAGATTTTGAGTTAAGGGGAGCAGTCAGCCGCTTATATAAATAGGGGTCTGCTCTCCTCCTCAAAACTCGTCCCAAGCTCTAGATCTGAGTGGCTCTCGTAAATGTTGGAGCACGCTCAGATCTAGGCTTAAATTAATATTCTTTTATCTCCCTAAATTTCTACCTTACTCATGAGGGCTTTAGCAAAGTCGCAAAGGAGTTCGGATTCTAAGCCGAAATCTTGGCGAAGGTTTCACTCGCGTGAAACTTTCTTCCGCGCATGGTTGGCTCGACAACACGAGGATTGCTCGCCTCGGGATGCGGAGCGGTTTAAGGAGCGGTTCGGGGAGTGGTTCAAGGAGCGGCTCGGCGTGAGATGGGGCAGCTCGGAAGATGGTGCAGAACATCTCGCCTGCCCCAGGGTTGAGATTCCGGGTATGTGTTTTAATAAGCATTAGTTTAATTCAATCGCAGTAGGTTAGATCCTTCTTGGGATGGTCAGATCCATCCCAAGTCGGCATAGATCTTGGCTAAGGGTTTTTAAACCTAAGGGCTAAGTTAAAATTGTTTTAACTGCATGTTAATTAGATTAACTGTTTTATTCTTCCACTGTAAACTCTTTTTCTGTCTATGTTTTGTCCGACCTAGGACGGGAAGAGATTTTTTGTGCCCTAAGGGTCCCAGAAAACCCTACACTGAGAGCCTGGTGAGTGTAGAGACGTTGGTGCTCTAGATATTAGGGTTGTACCTGTTACATTATTAATCTAGTATCTGCTTTGGGGGTTGGATGTAGACCGAACCATGATAAATCTGCTGTGTATCTGTGATTGCTTTTTATTTACTCTGAATCTGTTATAACTGTGTGTGATTTCTTGTGGGTTGCACGAGAATTTTTATTAGCTTATTCACCCCTCTCTAGGCTTAGATCCAGATCCAACAAGTGGTATTAAAGCATGTTAGAGGATCTAGTTGATTGTGCTTTTGCTGTAGGTCAGTCCATATCACGACCCCCTAAATTTAATGGAGTAGATTATGCTTATTGGAATTCTAGGATGACAATCTACTTAATATCGGTTGATTATAAAGTTTGGCACATAGTTGAAAAGGTTATAAGCCACCTGTTATTAAAGTTGAAAATATTGAAATGCTTAAACCTGAAGATAAATAGGATGATGCTGATTAGAGATTATATTCTTTAAATGGTAAAGCTATGAATGCGCTTATATGCTCTCTTGATAAATCTGAATTTAATCGCTTCTCACATTGTCAAACTGTGCAGGAAATATGGCACATGTTGGAGGTGACAAAAGAGGGAACGTTACAGGTGAAGGAGTCTAGACTTATACTGCTGAACACGGAGTACGAGAGCTTTCGCATGCTTCCATCTGAATCCATCTCAGAGATGTTTGCGAGGTTCACGGACATCGTTTACAAGTCTAGCTCCCTTGGTAAGCAATACTCTAGCCTCGAGCAGGCGAGGAAAATCTTAAGGGCGCTGCGAAGGTCGTTCAGGCCTAAAGTCACTGCCATTCAAGAAGCAAATGATCTATCACAAATGAGAGTGGAGGACTTGATAGGAAAATTAATGTCCCACGAGCTTGAGCTGCAGAATATAGAGGCTAGAGAGAAACCAGAGGCCAATGAAAAAGCTCCGAAACCACTAGCTCTTCAAGCTATCGAAGATGACGATGAGGAGGAGGAGATGCATGAGGGTCAGAGGCTTCAGAAGATACATCAAGACTCCTCATGGAAGAGCTGACATGCAACAAAGGTTTAATCGTTCTAACCAATATAATCATTCTAGAAATTCATCTAAACAGACTGTTATTAACAAGGTTAAATGTTTTAAATGTAAAAAGCAGGGACACCTTACGAAGGATTGCCCATAAGAAACTGCTAATGTTGCCGAGAAGAAAGGAAAAGCTGTGATGCGAACGTGGGACATGGACATCGAAGATAAGAATAAGGAGTATGAAGCCCACACTTCCCTCTGCTTGATGGAAAAAGATGATGAGGTAAAATCTGGTAGTAAAGTTAAACTTCTAATTATTTGTAATGCCATGCAAGATGAAATTGTAGAGCTAGAATCCACATTAGAAGAATATAGAAATTCTAACGATGAAATGCAATAAGGCACTTACAACATGTCATTAAAAATTAAGGAACTAAAGGGAAAAATTGTTGCATGTGATTCTACCATTGCTTTGTTGGAAAAAGAGAATTCTAGGTTGCATGAAAAGAAAAATGTCTTATTTGTCCTACTTTGTTGAATGATATTTAGCATATATAAGCAAACTGTGACTAAGCTTGAAACTGAAATTGAATTGCTTAATGAAAAGATGTGCATGCTAAATAATGAACTTAAAAGAAAAATAATTGCTAAAGAGGACAATAAGAAAGCTTTCATTAGTAAATGCACATTGATTGTGATCGAGAATGCTCATTTGAAATCCAAAGTCGCTAGTCTAGAATTGTCACTAAAGAAATTTTCTATTGGAAAACAAAATTTCGACATTGTTCTTGGAAATCAACTTTATGGCAATAATAGGCGAGGACTGGGATATGGTTTTAAAAATATAGAAAAAAAAATATAGAAAAGTTCTCATTGAAACAACAAAGGTTGGAAATTTTCATGCAAAGTGCTTTACATGTGGTTGCGTTGGTCATACATCTTATTATTGCAAATATAGGAACAAGAACATTAAATTCAAACAAATATGAGTTCCTAAAGTTTTGATGATTAACATGAGTGGGCCTTGTTGGATTCCAAGGTCACACATAACATCTACCGTGTAGGTAAGATGGAGTTTTGGCAAGGCGCTATGGATTGAACGTTTCTTTATTTAGTTCCTTAGCCAAACGACGACATGAAGGTATATTTTTCTACTTTGCACTTAATGCATACCTTCATAGCATTTTTTTATTTGTGTGCTTGATTTTATTTATTTGTGTGCTGGCTAGCTTGATGTTTAGTTTGTTTTAGTTCATTATAAAACAAAAATAAAAAAATGAAAAAGAAAAAAGAATAAAATGGAGCTTAATGTATATCTTTTTCTTTGTATCATTCAAGTGATATTTATGAATGTCATTCATATCCTTGTAGAAATCATTCTATTATTGTTATAACTACATGCGCATGTTAGAATTCCTAAATAGCCATGACATGTTTAATGAATTGAAAAACATGATTCTACACCGACAATTTCACTTCCACTTGTATTGAATATTGTTGCACAATTGGAGATTCTTTTATGAAAATTGGGAAATGAATGTGGGATGAATAATAACTGAAAATTTAAGGGATATGGTGTGTTTTTGTCATGGATAAAAATTGAGCACAAAAGAATTGAATATTAAAAAAAGAATTATATGAATATTGCTTCGTATGTAAAATGGATACAATTCATGACAAGTATACTAACCACGAGTATCCAACATATGCTTTATGGGTAATCTTTAGCGTTGGTGTTATACTCGTCAAGCAATGCCACCCCTACATCTAAGAGCCCTTATAGGCTATGTTTTTGGGGGTGTTGTACCTTGAACTCATTTTTAATGTGATGAGGAAAATCAATCCTAGATGATGTTATGTTTAATTGAAAAGAGAATTGGTTTTGGTTGAATTTCCTAAGAGTATCGCCCTTTGTGCCACACTTATTTAATCATCACACTTACATGATGGTGTAGAAGTCTACGTTATACTTTTCATTGAATTTGAAGTGTTTATTTTAAGAAAAATGACATGCAAATGCTAGTTGTAATTTATAATACTCTATTTTTGCATGTGACATGAATTAGACTTTGTTTATACACTTTTGATGATAACAAAAGGGGGAGAAAATATTTGAAAGATTTGGTGTGTGCATTAATGCTCATATGTTGCATATATGAATATTGGTTTAAGGGGGAGCATTAATGGAGAAAGATTTGAATGATTTGGTGTGTGCATTAATATTCATATGTTGCATATATGAATATTGGTTTAAGGGGGAGCATTAATGAATAATGAAAATAAAAATGTGCTTACTGAATATATGAATACTGGTTAAAGGGGGAGCATGAATAAAGGGGGAGCATGCATACATGTTCGAATGCTTGAACATCATTCTTTTCATGCTTGTATGTTGTACATCATTATTGCACTTGTTGCATATTCCATACATCCTCCATCTTCATACTTCACACACACACACACACACACACACACACACACACACACACACACACACACCACGATGATATTTTATGAATCGTTATTGCTCAAATCTTATATTGGTTTTTCATCATCAAAAGGGCGAGATTGTTGGATACAACGTGTAGTTGGATACAACGATCGATGACTTCGTGTTTGATGATAACAAACGTGTGTGAACGATTTAATGTGTGTGCTAAGTGTTTTCAAGAATGACACTCTCGCAAATACTCAAAGAGAGACCAAGGAAAAGTGATGGAGAATGTGCCATGCATGAGCCAAGTGGACTAAGTCAAAGATGGAGAATATGGCTACAATAATTGGACTAAGTCAAAGATGAGATGATAAGGAGGAAATCAATGCAAATCCATATTTGAATTGATTCAAATCAATTGGTGCAACATTCAAATCCTAATGCCATGCAAATTGAAGACTTGGGCAAAGATGGAGAGATATGAAGACCATATTCCAAGAGAGATACTGAGAGACGGAGGGCAACCAAAAGAAGGGGAGAAATTCGGTTAAGAGAGATGCCATAGTCGCAAGTTTACTTGTCAAAAAACCCCTAGGTTGTGCAATATGCTAATTACCATCGCCATTGCATAAAAGCTATCATCCCCTTCCTTTCTCCATAGCCTAAGCTCCATTACCATTGCCAAAGCACCAAGGCCGCAACCTCCTTCCAAAAGCTACAAGCTCCTCCTCCGCATATTGCACAACATCCTATCTCCATTGCCAAGTATCTCAAGCCAAAGCTTCATCTCTTCTACCTTGCGCAAGCTACACATCCAAGGTCCAAAACTCCATTGCACATGCTAGAGAGGCCGCAACTTTCATCCCCATTGCCCATCCTCCATAACCGCAAGATACAAGCCCTTCATCCTTTGCACTTTGGTCGCAACACCCAAGAAGAAGGAGTATTCACTTGCACAGCTTCATAGGGAGGTGCTTCAACAACTTGCACAACACTTCAGAGAGGTCTTCATCACATTTCATAACCCTCTTCAAGGATTCCAAGATCAAGGCTGCAAGTTATCGAGGGGGAGATCATCTAGTCCGCAATCTTCAAGGAGGAGGACATGACGACGACGACTTGTCAGACTCAGATCTGACCCGTGCTGATTGACAGAGACTACACCATCACTGAGCCATTCTAAAATCATATTTATAACTTTGTGATTGTAGTGTATTGATCTTTGTGGGAAAACTTTACCATTGATACATGTTTTGGGGTCTTGTCTAGTGGGTGCTAGACAAGAGGGACTTGGCTAGTTGGGACTAGCCAATAGAAAGCTTATTCTAGGATTAATGTTGTTTAACACGGTGAGTGGGGTACTGAGAGCCTGGTGGGTGTAGAGACGTTGGTGCTCTAGCTATTAGGGTTGTAAGTTCTACATTATTAATCTAGTATCTGCTTTGGGGGCTGGACGTAGGTCGTGGTGACGACTGAACCAGGGTAAATCGGCTGTGCATCTGTGATTGATTTTTATTTACTCTGAATCCGTTATAACTGCGTGTGATTTTTCGTGGGTTGAACGAGAATTTTTATTAGCCTATTTACCCCCCTCTAGGCTTAGATCCAGATCCAACATTTTGCATATGATGTAAAGGGAATTAAATGTGTCTTAAAATGTTTACGACCATATTTAATACAATAAACACGAGGAAAATGTTATCTGGATGACGGGAACGCACCGGTCTAAACCAAGGTTCGAACGACGTCCAAAACGGACTCCAAAAATGCAATTTAGAGCCAAAATAGTCCAAAAATCCCATAAAAGTATTGTGCTCTTTGGCGACCATTTTAAGGGGCATCAGGCTGTATGCAGACCCGGGCGCAGCCCGGTCCCATTTTTTCACTGGCGCCCCTTGTTGAGGGGCACCAGGCCCTCTGCAGGCCCAGGCGCAGCGCACGCCCATGCTCTACAAGGGCGCGGTATGCATGCCAATACCGTAGCACTACGCATGCACTGCTCGCTGGCGCAGGGTGGGCCCCACCTGGTGCTAGGGTAGCGTGCAGAGAATGGCGGTTGAGTTTTGCGAAAATGCTTGGTTTTCAGCGATTTTGAGACCTCGTTGTAGGGGACAAACAAAGTCGGAATGAGTCTCTGTTTTTTCTTACGCGTTCATCATTCAACCCTCTTCTCAACGATATGTGACATCATTCTTGGAGCTTAACAGTGAGGGACGAAAAATTCACAAAAGATTGGCCTTTGTGAAAGGCCAACTTTAAAGTGATTTTTCCACTCCAATTATAAGTCCGACATCGGATGTATGCAGAAAGGGGAGGGGTCAGCCGCCTATATAAATAGGGGCCAACCATCCTCGAAACTCGGCCCAAGCTCCAGATCTGAGTAGCTCCATTAAACATGAGCAAGCTTGGATCTTAGCTTAAAGAAAATATTCCCTCTTTCTCTCTAAATTCTTCCTTGCTCCTGATTGGGCTTTAGCAAAGCCACGAAGGAGTTCGGATCGGATCCGAAGTCTTGATGGAAGATCCACTCAAGGTGAAACTTTCTTCGATGCGTGATTGTCTCGGTGACAAGGGTGTTGCTCGCCTCGAGACGCGGTGCGGTTTGAGAAGCAGTTCGGCTCAGGACAAGGTTCAGCTCGGGATGCGGTTCGGCTTGGGAGAAGCGGCAGGGGGCCAAAGAAATGTTGCTTAAAATGACGATTCGTATTTTGTAGAAATGAAGTGAAAGGTATGTAATTTAAATATTCATGTGTTTATAATTGCAAATGTTAGATAGATATATCCTTAGGGGTTGGTCAGACCCAACCCCGGGATAGTAGAGATATTGGCTAGGGTTGTTTCTTTAGGGCTTAAACTTAAAACTGTTTTAAGTACAATTAATCTGCTACTTGTTTGATCTCGTCGTCCGTCCGACTTTTAGGCCGGACGTTGATTTTATTACCCTAAAGACCAAGAAAACCCTACAGTTACACTATGTATTTCATCCAATACATCATGCATCATAATTCGAATGATGTTTAAAATTATTTAAAATTAATTTTGTCCCAATAAAAATTAGGGAAAATTAATAAAAATACCCAAAAATTATATATGTACGTATACGTTCACATATACGTACATTATACTCGTATTTCTACATCAGGGGTTTTACATCCTACCCTCCTTAAAATAAATTCCGTCCTCGAAATTTCAAAATAAGGAGAAGGAAACATTTCTATACATCATCTCATACACATCTATACAACAAAAGATAACGTCACTGTACAAACAGTGTGGGTATCTCTCTCTCATCTCATCCTAGAGTTCCCAGGTGGACTCCCCTGGAGACTCTCGGTGCCACATGACCCTCACAAGGTTGATAGCATTCTTTTGCAGCATCTTTTGTCTCCTATCAAGGATGGCTACTGGCTATTGGTCGTACGTCAAATCCAGTCGCACCTCGATCTTTGAGAAATATACGGCGTGACTGGGATCTTTCACATATCTCATGAGCTGAGATACAAGGAACACGACGTGTACACCCTTGAGAGACGATGGCAGTGCAAGTCTATAAGCGACCTCGCCAACACGAGCCGAGATCAAAAATGGTCCAATATATCTCGGGCTTAGCTTCCCACGTCTGCCCAAGTGTATCAAACCTCTCGTATGTGAGATCTTCAGAAACACTTGGTCACCTGGCTGGAATTCCAAGTGTCGTCTCTTCGTATCTACCCAATGCTTGTAATGGTCTTGGGCAATACGAAGGTTGTCCCTGGTAGTTCTCACCACACCTACTACTTTAGCAATCATCTCTGGTCCCAAGAGTTCACGATCACCCATATCATCCCAATTAAGAGGAGAGCGACACTGCCTCCCATATAATTCCGCAAATGGTGCCATGTCTATGCTCGCATTGTAGCTGTTATTGTATGCAACCTCCACTAAATGTAGGTAGTCATCCCAGGAACCCTTGAAGTCTAGGATACATGCCCTCAACATATCTTCTAGGATCTGAATAGTCTGCTCCGACTAATCGTTTGTTTGAGGATGATATGCAGTGCTAAAGCTAAGCTAAGTCCCCAATCTAGCTTGCAAACTTCTCTAGAAATGAGACGTAAATCTGGTGTCACGGTTAGAGACTATGCATACAGGCACTCCGTGAAGTCTCACGATCTCTTGTATACAAGACTTAAGTCAGAATGAGTCTAATAGGTATATGGAAAAAGGAAGAACTTTACCTCCATATATCTCCTAGCGAGATGATCCATTGACTGGTTAACCCAAAAAGGAATAAAATAAGCTGATTTGGTTAATCAATCAACGATTATCCAAATAGTGTCATTTCCTCGGGAAGTACAAGGTAAGTCTGTCACAAAATCAATAGTCATGTACTGACACTTCCACTATGGAATGGGAAGAGGTTGTAGCTGTCTTGCCGTTATCTGGTGCTCTTCCTTTACCTATTGGCAAACCAACATGAAGCCACACTCATGGCTACACTACACTTCATTCCATGCCACCAAAAATGTTGTCGCAAATCTCGATACATCTTGGTGCCTCTGAAATGAATAGAGTAAGGAGAGTTGTGAGCCTCCCTTAACAGCTCGTCTCGAATATCACCGGCTGGCACACTTATCCTGCTTCCAAAGAGTAGAGTTCCATCCTTATGAATACAAAAATCAGTGGGAATTCTAGTCTCTGTCGGTCCTTGAATCTTCTTCAACATCTCGTCTCCAGACTGTGCAGCCTTAATCCTCTTAACCAAATTAGTCTGGATTTGTAAACTCATCATGGTCGCCAATGTATCAGGAAGGATAACCTCAATCTCCATCTGATGTATCTCTCCACGAAGCTCTCTATACACAGTCAACATCATCACTGCTAGCATACAGCCGAGAGCATCATGTACGACGTTAAACTTCCCAGGGTGATACTAAAGATACATATCGTAATCAGCCATCACTTCAAGCTAATGGTGTTTCCACATGTTGAGATCCTTCTGGGTGAAGACATACTCCAGGCTCCTGTGATCAGTGTATATCTTCACATGCTCGCCCAAAAGAAAATGTCTCCACAACTTCAATGCAAATATCACTGCTGCCAGCTCCAGGTCATGTGTATAGTCGTTCTGCTAATGCACCTAATAACTTGGAGGCATATGCTACCATCCTACCACGTTGATGGATAACACACCTAAGTCCTCTGCCAGACACATCACAAAATATCTTGAGTCCACCCGAGCGATCTAGAATCATCAGAACAGGTGCAGTGATCAACCTCTGTTTCATGCTCGCTAACACTCCTTAGACCAATTATAATCAACATTCTTCTTAGTGAGGTGTTAAGTCATTGGGCCAGCACTCGAGGAAAATCGGTCGACAAATGGCCCAGGCCCACCAAAGCAACCCCGTATCGACCCAGTCAAAGTCCAAGCAGCCAGTCGACCATTGGGTCTGCTCCGCATGAATGTGGATTGAAGGTAGGTTCAGGAATCTCAGGGACATGGGTAATATTTACTCCCATTTATAGTGGAAGATCATGGCCCCATTATGGGATACAGTTACCTCCCCAATATCTCTAAAGGGACTCCGAACCTCTATAAATAGAGAGGGAGAACCCCATCTTCAAGATACGAGATCTAATACTTAGAACTCTATCTTCTTACTTTCTCCATTATATATTCTAGATTGCATCGTCAGTCTAAAGACGAACCTCCGTGGGTCGATCTCAGCTACACCAAGCTCCATCTCTTTCTTAAGTTCCCTACTAACTTAAGCATCAGAGGGGATTTGGGTCAAAACCCAGATCCGACCCCCCCAACGGCTCCCTGTGGTGTAGATCAATGATCGCCATCCAACTCTCAACGTCGAAATTGAGCTCTCCAGCCTCGGACGACCAACACAATGGTCGTTCTTAGGTCGATCGACGGTCGTATCATCATCAACTATCAACTACCAACCAAAGTTCTTCCAACCGAGGGTTCTCCTCCAAAGGCTGACTAGGCTTCAGCTCAGCGATTCAAGTCTCCGTCAACTTGACAACTGTCCTGGTCATTTTTGGCCTTAACAGTTTGGCGCCGTCTGTGGGAAAGTTAACCAGCTTAACATCCTAAAGCAATCCAAAAGCTATGACAGCTGGACCCAGCCACATCGGCCCGGTAGAAGGTCCGAAGGAGAAGCCCATAGCAAACAATATCATATTGGAAGACGCCGCAGACTCCACAACGCCTCGCCTCGACCAACGGAGGAGGAAAATGAGCCCGGGGTAACTCGGAGAGAATTCAACCAATTCACTGCACAGGTTGATAGGAGCTTAGGCGCACTGGTGGCTTTGGTACACCAGCATCTGGGGAGCCCATCCCCCGTGAATGCACTGCCACCTCCCCCTAATCCATACCTGACGCCAACAAGGGGCTTAGCATACCTCCGGGATCTGGGAAACCCAAGGGCAGATATCAACCTCGACGGATCAACCCCACCGGGCCCCCAATACAATAGAGTAGGGGTCGATAATCGAGTTTTCATACCTCAGCAGGAACCCACCCACTCAAATTACCAGGCGACGACCCGCAACATCCTAGATCAGGTAATATACGGATCTCCTCCAGGTTATAATCCGCTAAATCTTCCAGGTGGAGTCACAAGACGGGAGGAAATCCTAAATCGATCCACTGGAGCCAACTTCTCGCAAGCCAGGGTAGGAGGATCGGTGCTGGTCCAATCCACCATTCAGAAGACTCCTTTGAAGGAGAATATTCTCTCTGCTCATTTTCTCCCCAAATTCAAGCTCCCTGCTCTACCAGCTTATGATGGCAGAGGCGACCCATGGTTGTACATTCAAAAGTATTTGAATATCATGCTACTCCACGGGACCGACGAGCCGTATCTCTGTAGAGCATTCAATGCCACCCTAACCAAGAGGGAAAAAATCTGGTATGAAGGGCTGCCTTGCTATTGCATCGGCTCATTCGACGAGTTAGCAGAGATATTCTGCAAGCAATTCGCCGCCAGGCGACGACCCAAGAAGAGGCCGTCCCACCTTTTCACGCTTAAACAGAATCAGGACGAGTCAATCCGAGATTTCGTCTCTAGATTCAACGATAAAAGGCTCGATGTGGAAGAGACAACAGACGTGACCATCATAGTGGTGCTCACCCAAGTGGTCAGGAACAAGCACTTGAGAATGGCCCTTCACCAGTTCCTCCCCTAATACAGTCGTAGAAATGCTTAACATAACAGATCGGTTCATTTCCTCTAAGGAAGCAGAAGAACCGGCTGGAGCCTGTTCCAAGAGCACCCATACCTCCACGGAGACACGAGGCGGGAAAAATCAAGCTCAGGAACCCCCTGCCAGGAGTCCCGAGACAAGAGGCCTAGGGAGAGAAGCCCTCGAAGCAAGGAGCACACCACCTACACTAAGCCAGTCGTCCCTAAGATAGAAGTCCTCGCCTATGCCCCATGAGATGAGATGATACAAAAGGCTACAAAAAGGGGAAATACGAGAAAATGGAAGACCTCAAATTCTGTAAATATCACAATGACTATGGGCATGACACAAATGACTGTTGGACCCTCAAGAAGCAGTTGAAGCCCTAGTCAAACACGGACACGCCAAAGGCTCGGCCAACGATTCCTCTAGCAAGGAAGGATCCTCGAAGCAGAAGGGCAAGATGCTGGGGTTGCCCCTTACCAAGGTGGTCAGCTGACGAACCAACAGAAACCCCTGACGAATGATGCGACAATGAACAGCAATAACTCTAACGTCGATCGAAAAAGCCTGTATGCCTTTTTTCATCTTTTATCTTCTAATAAAGCATGATTTCTTCATCAAACAAAGCTTTGCTTCTTTGAGCCTTCGTAAAAGTTTGTAGAGATTACCCAATCAAAAACTCACATCGAAAAAGGACTCGATCCGTAAAAGGTGTTGGGATAACCAAACTTGCGATAATATAAATGAGTGTCAGCTGTAAGTCGAGGGGCCACCCCCTTGCTACTGAATGAATCTCTCGAGCATCAGCTATAAGTCGAAGGGGCCATCCCTACACAACTGAACGACTCACTCCTTAATGAGCATCAGCCGTAAGTCGAAGGGGCCACCCCCTCGCTACTGAATGACTCTATCAGTTGTCAGCCGTAAGTCGAAGGGGCCACCCCCTCACTACTGAACGACTCTCTCAGTCGTCAGACTTAAGTCGAAGGGGCCACCCCTTGCTACTGAACGACTCTCTCGATCGTCAGTCGTAAGTCGAAGGGGCCACCACTCGCTATTGAACGACTCTTTCGAGCATCATCCGTAAGTCGAAGGGGCCAACCCTATGCAACGGAAAGACTCAATCCCTAATGAGTGTTAGCTGTAAGTTGAAGGGGCCATCCCCTTGCTACTGAACAACTCTCTCGACCGTCAGTCGTAAGTCGAAGGGGCCACCCCCTCGATACTGAACGACTCTCTCGAGCGTCAGCCGTAAGTCGAAGGGGCCACCCTTATGCAACGAAACGAATCAACCCCTAATGAGCGTCAGCCGTAAGTCAAAGGGGCCACCCCCTCGCTTTTGAACGACTCTCTCGGTCGTTAGCCGTAAGTCGAAGGGTCTACCCCTATGCAACTGAACGATTCACTCCCTAATCAGCGTCAGCCGTAAGTCGAAGGGGCCAACCCTCGCTACTGAACGACTCTCTCGCTCGTTAGCTGTAAGTCAAAGGGGCCACCCCCTCGCTACTGAACGACTCTCTCGGTTGTCAGCCGTGAGTTGAAGGGACCACCCCTTGCTACTAAACGAATCTCTCGAACGTCAGTCGTAAGTCGAAGGGGCCACCCCTACGCAACTGAACGACTCACTCCCTAATGAACGTCAGCCGTAAGTCGAGGTGGCCACCCCCTTGCTACTGAACGACTCTATCGATTGTTAGCCGTGAGTTGAAGGGGACGCCCCCTCGCTACTAAATGACTCTCTCGGTCGTCAGCCGTAAGTCGAAGGGGCCACCCCTACGCAACTGAATGACTCACTCCCTAATGAGCATCAGTTGTAAGTTTAAGGGGCCACCCCCTCGCTACTGAACGACTCTCTCGGTCATCAGCCATAAGTCGAAGGGGCCACCCCCTCGCTAATAAACGACTCTCTCGGTCGTCAGCTGAAAGTTGAAGGGGCCACCCCTACACAACTGAACGACACTCACGAGCGTCAGCATCGAAGGGGCCACCCCCTCGCTACTGAACGACTCTCTCGGTCGTCAGATGTAAGTCGAAGGGGCCACCCCTTGCAACTGAACGAATCTCTCGGTCGTCAGGCATATCATCAAGCCAAGAGTCACGCAGATCTCACTCTGTCCACAGAACATGGTAGTCAAATTCTAAATATTTTTTGATGGTCTATCCTCAAAACAGAGCCTAACCCATCGAAAGGGGCCATCAGGCATTCAGACCACCACGGGGCATAAGCGATAACAAACAAAGAGAAGCAATGGTCTGTGATGTTACTCTTCACTGCAAAATGTTGTTCTCATTTACATTATCCCCTATACATTCAAAAAATTTCCATAAGGCAAGCCAGATCTTACAACGGCCATTCAGACCCCTGATATCCCTCCAATACGGCAGTGGGCTCCGGCTCCTCTGTAGCAACCGCTCCTACCTCGTCGTCAGTTGTGGTGGTAGCCTCATTTGCAGGAGCCGCCTCATCCATGCCTTGGCTTGACTCATCATCACTGTGGCTCGACTCATCCTTGCCGTGTGTAACGGTCACTTTTCGTCCGTACGTATTTTTAGCGCGTAGCTGTTTCGTGTGCGTTTTGTGTGTTTGATTTTTATTACTGACTTCCGTAGTTTAGACGCTCGACCGTATCTCGTTTCCACAACCCTCTAGGAGGCGCGATCGCTCTGGCATTTTCCTTGTAATTTTTTTGGATGTCTGTGGACTAATCTATTCATTATTAGTTATTAAAACATTTTTTTATATACATAAATTTTGAATTCCAAATTAGTGTTCTGTACGTTTTAATAACCATATTATTAATTATTACACTACTTTAAAACCATACTGTCAACTCGTTTTCTAAAGGAAACAAAAAAAAATTAAAAAAAACACTTAAACTAAGCCTAACAGACTTCCTTTACTTCTCCCCTCAATCACACGTCACAACCTCAACTTCCCGCATAACTCTCTCTCTCACGTGCCTATCTCTATCTCCGGAACCCTACAAAGAGACCCAAGGCTACAATAGCAGCCGCCGCCGATTATTAAAACATTAACACCCTAATATTTCCTTCTTCTTCTCAACTCTCTATCGCTGGAACCTGACCTCCATCGAGCTCCCTCCAACCCTATGGCAAACGTCAGTTGCGCAAAGCCTAGGCCTCCCCTCTTCACCCCGCACGAGGCATCACCCCAGCGCCTCCCCTTGTCACTGCAGTTGCCATCGCGTGTGCAACCCCGCTGCCTTTCCTCCTCCACCAACAGTTCAGTTTCCGGCCGTCCACTCCCCGTCGTTCCAAAATACAACAGATCCGACCTCCTGTAACCTATAGCCGTGGCCTCCACTTGATTGCCGGCTTGCCCCTTTGCTGCCCGCCGGCCTTCTCATCACGCGAGCAAGTGGCAGCAGCAGCAGAACCGTTGCCGCTGCTGTTTTCCGATGCCACCCCACCGCAAGGCAGCCCCACAGCCCTCCACGGCGACACCCCCTCACCGGCGGTCCTCGGAGCCCTTGCCACCGCCTTTCCCACGCGTAGCCACCGGGGTCGACTACAGCAGCAGCGGCGGCTGCTGTTTTCCTTCCGGCGTGCGGCAGCTGCCCACACGAAGCAACCCGACGCCGTGGCCCTCATGCAACCCAAACTCGACAGCGAAGTAACGCAGGGGTGAGTCGCATGTGAATGATACCATATTGATTATACAAGGTTGCAGATGGGGATATAAGTATTATGATATAGTTAACTTGTGCTTTAAATATTAAAAGTTGGTACCTCGGGGTTGTCAGTACATACATGTTTGGAACAGTAGCTTGCATAATTGATGTATAGGCTGAATGTTCTATCATATAAATAGCAGCTTATAAATTTTAATATGGTTATAATATATGGGTCACCTAAGTTAGATTATTAATAACACGTGTATAAATCTATGTGTGCACAAGTTAGATCAATAATAATATTTTTTTCTGTTTTAGCTTAATATCGATAGCCGATTTTACAGATAGATCCATGCTACCGCAGTTGGGTAACTGGAGCCGCGACGTGATCCGTAGCTGTTCCCAGATCCGATGCCAGATTTACGCGTGACCATCACCATAGGTTGGTGACCCTTGCTCGTAGCAATGCAAACCGTACGACATTGAAACCGTAATTAAAATCTGCAACTTAAATAACTAAATTTACTTTCTGCATCTTTAAAACATTGTCCACCGTAGGAGAAATCGACGAAGAACTAATTTTCTGTGCACATAGGGTAGACGTCAACCTAAACTGAACAAAATATCAATACGTGACTTTTTGACTGTTAGGGTTGTCCCGCCAATTTTAGAAACGAACCCTAATAGGATTTGTTGAAAAACGCGACCTGACACCGTCGCTATGACCCTGTTTCAGACGGACTACCGCAGACGAGACGCCTGGACGAGACGCTTCAGACGGACAACACACTCGCCACCGCAGGCAAGTGTATCTCACTTGCACTTTTGGCCGTGCTTAGGCCTTAGTTGGTTAGAACTGATAACTGTGAACAAATAGAACCGGACGTGAAATGATAGTGTCCGGGACGACCCCTGACGGCTCAGACTTGATGACGAAGTCTGAGCCTGACAACAACAACTTTTGATACTGTAGGGCTATCATGTGTGTGCGTGTGTGTGGACACCCTAGAATAACCCTTCCCGTCTTGTCACATCCCGTCCCGTCTTGCACAGCCCGCTGGGCAATAGGGCACTCTCCGAGTGATCCCTTGTACTGATTCACAGCCTGCGGGCAATAGGGCACTCTCCAAGCTAGAGAGAGTGATCCCTTGTACCGATACACAGCCTGCGGGCAATAGGGCACTCTCCAAGCTAGAGAGAGTGATCCATTGTACTGATACCCAGCCTGCGGACAATAGGGCACTCGCCAAGCTAGAGCGAGTGATCCCTTGTACTGTTTGTCTTGTCTTGTCTTCCTTGGGGTTTGGGGTTGGGTTGAGCGTGCTTACGGTAAGAGGGTCTGATCCCCCTCGAACCGTAAGGCGTGAACCCTTTCGTGTCTCACTTGTCTTGTCTCGTCTTGTCCCGTCACGTCCCGACTCGTCTTGACACCTGTAGGTTAGTCCCGTAGTTGGTAGCACACGCTACGACTACTACTTGTTACGCTTTACTTTCCTTCTATGTTACTTCTTTTGTTACTCAGTTATAATCCCAGCATGCTAATCATCCAGTAAATCGTTGTTTAAAAGTTGATACACTTACAGTTTGGTCTAACCCTTTTTGTAGACCTTACCTGACGTACAGTTCCTTCTTTTGGTGCTGTACATCAGGTGCTCAGCCAGAGTTCGTAGACGAGGCAGACTCACTGGAGTACGAGGAGCCGAGGACGTCGACCCAGAGTACGTGCCCGACGAGGACCAGACCTAGAGGTCTTTTTAGTCGACACTTTCAGAGGTTACTGCTTTTAGTTTGCTTTTAAATATTTTGTTGCCATGCTTAGGCTTCTTTTTTTAGACTTTGTACTCGTTGGATATTATATCTCTAATTTATCGAATGCAACTTCCTTTTCTGTACTTTCTGTTGTTTCGAACTTTATTAATGCAAGAACCTGAAATTTTTATAATGGTACCCCTACAGTCGCTTATTGGGTCCGAGCTTCTCAGCTCTGGCCTAAGCGGGCCTTAGTCACGCTTCGCCTCTGTATTTTTGGGAAGCGGGGCGTGACAGGTTTTAGTGGTGGCCCATGCAAATCATGCACAGGTTCGGAACAATAAAAGTACCGAATTCATTTAATATCCACGTACAAGTCTGAATTAGGTTCCCAGTCTTAAATGGTAGGAAGACTTAGGAGACGTCCCAATTTGATAGTCAGACGCCTTGGTTAGGAATTAGTCATCCTAGTCTTAGGATACCTTAGTAGCCCCCACTTGACTCTGACCGTGTTAGATTTCTAGAGCCTTTCTTTTAGTCGTTTGCTCGGGTCCATCGACTTCGGGCCCAGCAGAACTAACCTGGATTCTCTTAGGAACCTTCCCATTGGAATCCTAGTTACAGTCTAGCTCATTAGGAAATCTTAGTGCTGAGCTCTCCTGATCTTAGGCGACCCGAAAAATAGAATCCTTGACTCCTAGCGTCTTCCTAATCATTACCATTTTCGTGTTATCGACCGTAATGTTCCATTGTAGCTCTTCACGGTTCGTATCCTACACATAATCTTCAAGCGATCATTTTCCTGTCTCCTGATTCACGTGATCGTTTCCTGACGATTATCGTCGATTCTTTGAATCCCTTCCCTGACCAATTCTGCCTCCTATAAAAAAATTATTTTCAAAATTTATTATTAAGTTTTTCGCTCAGCTTAATTTTTTTGAAAACCCCGATATTATATATTTCAAAATTTCTTGTTTTTCGGTTGAGTTAAAATTCTTTCACTAATCTTGAAACATCACTGGACGTAAAATTATTTTACTATCTCGTACCTATTTTTAAATCGGCATCTTTCGTGTTTCAGTTTTAAACCTTGTTATCAATTCTTTAATCCTATATATAAACTACAAAATTTTATTGCTAATCACTTACCGCACGTACTTTTAGAATATTTTCTAAACCAAAGAGAACTTTAAATTCTTCTCGTATATGTATAAACAGCCCTATGTTTATCGTGCTCATACTTCAAGAATCCTTGTTTAAACTTACTTTCATTTGCAAAACAATCACTATCTCATCCTACTTTTATTTCTTCATCTAAAATTTTTTCCAAATCGTAAAAATTTTTTTTAACCATCTGCTCACTTTTCTCTACATATTTTATAAGTATAAAGTATACAATATCATATTTTACAAGTAAATCTCCTTCATCTATCTAGTTAACCTGCGAAATATTTTGTCTCATCCAACCAACTATCTCCTTACCCCGCCTTATTTGAACTCGCTCTTTCCGATCTTATTTTGTTTCGATTTTGACCTAGTTTTCTTTTCTCTCTATTATCTAGACATTAGTCCTTGTAGTTGTCCATGCTATCTCCAGTTTAGGAATATGCCCTTTGGTAGGTGATGTTGTCATGGTGCATAGGTGGAGTGTGTAGACCTGTATGAGTGTGTCATCGTTGGGATCCTGATGATTGCCCTTGTGTCTTGAATGTGTACTCAGTGTTAACCATGATATGATTGAAGTTGTCTGAATGACGGTATTCATACGTATATGAATAGGGTCATTGCAGGCAATTTCCTTAGACGTAGTTTTTCGCGATTATAGAATAGCTTATCTTTGACTGTATGTGATTGTATTAAAACTTTGTTTTTTTAAACCAAACCTTTAAAGTTTTTTTGAAATTAGCTCACAAGATCACAAATCAATTATCCTTCCTCATCCATTACCACGACTCCACACGTTTTTCCAAATGTTTTAAAAATGTGTCACTGGTTTTAAGTTTCCCTTTCTCTTCTCTCTCTCTCTCCATTTAGAAATGTTATGTTATGGTTGTTATAGTTTTGGGACTAGCTATTATTGTTGTAGGATTTTGTTTGCGGGTAGGCTCAGGGAGAGATGAGATTTGTTATAGCAAAGATTAACCGATTTTTGGAAAAATAGGATATTGGAAAAGATTTCTTTCGGATGAAAAGAATGGGCTGTCCAAGACTTATTTATAAAACAGAAGTGTGGCGGACTTAATGGAGAATTCTGGTTGAACAAGATTATATGCGTGAAGATGAGAACTTATCAGATTTGAGGCTTAGACGAATGGTAGATAGGGAAGGCTACAGAGTATGGTAGGAGTTAGGGTGATCATGAGATTGAGTAGAGCTTTTATTAACATCGAGACTTGATTGTTGAGTTGACGTGAGAAGACATTGGGAGTAACACGACGTGTTGAGATAAATGGATGGTTATGTTGTCGGATTTAATATTGGTTGAACATAATTATAATAAGTAGGAGGGATGTGATTTTGATAGTTCGATTATTTGGCAGATAATTTATGGGAAGATATGACATGGAATGTAGTGAGGACACGGCGATTGTTGATTGGTGAAGGTATTAAAGGATTGGACAAAGTTTTTGTTTTGGATTGGTGGTTGACTAGAATCTCATTTTGGAGATTGATTAATATTGGAAAGAGATCGAGAAATTTAAAAGATATTATTGAGCGGTGATGTTTGGCAGAGTGGTATGGTATGAGAAGATAATTATTATTCTTTTGTGAGAACTTGGAATTGGAAATTTGAACAGTAGTGATGGGTCTATAGTTATGTATTAGGAGGAGAGTTGGTCGTGGCATTGTCCAGTGAAAAGAAGGGCTATGATGGATTATTTGAGGAATGATATTGAAGCTATATGATTAGAGATCATCGTGTGGAAGATGGGAGTTATAGGCTTGAGTATTTATAGATGTTGTAATTATTATTAGTATAAGTGATTCCGAGGGCGGAATCATTTCTAAGGTGGGTAGAATGTAATGGTCACTTTCTGTCCGTACGTATTTTTAGCGCGTAGCTGTTTCGTGTGCGTTTTGTGTGTTTGATTTTTATTACTGACTTCCGTAGTTTAGACGCTCGACCATATCTCGTTTCCACAACCCTCTCGGAGGCGCGATCGCTTTGGCATTTTCCTTATAATTTTTTTGGATGTCTGTGGACTAATCTATTCATTATTAGTTATTAAAACATTTTTTATATACATAAATTTTGAATTCCAAATTAGTGTTCTGTACGTTTTAATAACCATATTATTAATTATTACACTACTTTAAAACCATACTGTCAACTCGTTTTCTAAAGGAAACAAAAAAAATTAAAAATAATACACTTAAACTAAGCCTAACAGACTTCCTTTACTTCTCCCCTCAATCACACGTCACAACCTCAACTTCCCACATAACTCTCTCTCTCACGTGCCTATCTCTATCTCCGGAACCCTACAAAGAGACCCAAGGCTAGAATAGCAGCCGCCGCCGATTATTAAAACATTAACACCCTAATATTTCCTTCTTCTTCTCAACTCTCTATCGCTGGAACCCGACCTCCAACGAGCTCCCTCCAACCCTATGGCAAACGTCAGTTGCGCAAAGCCTAGGCCTCCCCTCTTCACCCCGCACGAGGCATCAACCCGACGCCTCCCCTTGTCGATGCAGTTGCCATCGCGTGCGCAACCCCGCTGCCTTTCCTCCTCCTCCACCAACAGTTCAGTTTCCGGCCGTCCACTCCCCGTCGTTCCAAAATACAACAGATCCGACCTCCTGTAACCTATAGCCGTGGCCTCCACTTGATTGCCGGCTTGCCCCTTTACTGCCCGCCGGCCTTCTCTTCACGTGAGCAAGTGGCAGCAGTAGCAGAACCATCGCCGCTGCTGTTTTCCGACACCACCCCACCGCAAGGCTGCCCCACAGCCCTCCACGGCGACACCCCCTCACCGACAGTCCTCGGAGCCCCTGCCACCGCCTTTCCTGCGCGCAGCCACCGGGGTCGACTACAGCAGCAGCGACGGCGGCTGTTTTCCTTCCGGCGTGCAGTAGCCGCCCACACGAAGCAACCCGACGCCGTGGCCCTCATGCTACCCAAACTCGGTAGCGAAGTAATGCAGGGGTGAGTCGCATGTGAATGATACCATATTGATTATACAAGGTTGCAGATGGGGATATAAGTATTATGATATAGTTAACTTGTGCTTTAAATATTAAAAGTTGGTACCTCGGGGTTGTCAGTACATACATGTTTGGAACAGTAGCTTGCATAATTGATGTATAGGCTGAATGTTCTATCATATAAATAGATCCTTATAAATTTTAATATGGTTATAATATATGGGTCACCTAAGTTAGATTATTAATAACACGTGTATAAATCTATGTGTGCACAAGTTAGATCAATAATAATATTTTTTTTTCAGTTTTAGCTTAATATCGATAGCCGATTTTGCAGATAGATCCATGCTACCGCAGTCGGGTAACTGGAGCCGTGACGTGATCCGTAGCTGTTCCCAGATCCGACGCCAGATTTACACGTGACCATCACCGTAGGTTGGTGACCCTTGCTCGTAGCAATCCAAACCGTACGACATTGAAACCGTAATTAAAATCTGCAACTTAAATAACTAAATTTACTTTTTGCATCTTTAAAACATTATCCACCGTAGGAGAAATCGACGAAGAACTAATTTTCTGTGCACATAGGGTAGACGTCAACCTAGACTGAACAAAATATCAAGACGTGACTTTTTGACTGTTAGGGTAGTCCCGTCAATTTTAGAAACAACCCCTAATAGGATTTGTTGGAAAACGCGACCTGACACCGTCGCTGTGACCCTGTTTCAGACAGACTACCGCAGACGAGACACCTGGACGAGACGCTCTGGACGGACGACACACTCGCCACCGCAGGCAAGTGTATCCTACTTGCACTTTTGGCCGTGCTTAGGCCTTAGTTGGTTAGAACTGATAACTTTGAACAAATAGAACCGGACGTGAAATGATAGTGTCTGGGACGACCCCTGACGGCTCAGACTTGACGACGAAGTCTGAGCCTGACAACAACAACTTTTGATACTGTAGGGCGATCATGTGTATGCGTGTGTGTGCACAACCTAGAATAACCCTTCCAGTCTTGTCACGTCACGTCCCATCTTGCACAGCCAGCTGGGCAATAGGGCACTGTCCGAGTGATCCCTTGTACTGATTCACAGCCTGCGGGCAATAGGGCACTCTCCAAGCTAGAGAGAGAGTGATCCCTTGTACTGAGACACAGACTGCGGGCAATAGGGCACTCTCCAAGCTAGAGAGAGTGATCCCTTGTACTGATACACAGCCTGTGGGCAATAGGGCACTCGCCAAGCTAGAGCGAGTGATCCCTTGTACTGTTTGTCTTGTCTTGTCTTCCTTGGGGTTTGGGGTTGGGTTAAGCATGCGCACGGTAAGAGGGTCTGATCCACCTCAAACCGTAAGGCATGAACCCTTTCGTGTCTCACTTGTCTTGTCCCGTCTTGTCCCGTCACGTCCCGACTCGTCTTGACACCTGTAGGTTAGTCCCGTAGTTGATAGCACACGCTACGACTACTACTTATTACGCTTTACTTTCCTGCAACGTTACTTCTTTTATTACTCAGTTATAACCCCAGCATGCTAATCAACCAGTAAATCGTTGTTTAAAAGTTGATACACTTGCAGTTTGGTCTAACCCTTTTTGTAGACCTTACCTGACGTACAGTTCCTTCTTTTGGTGCTGTACGTCAGGTGCTCAGCCAGAGTTCATAGACGAGGCAGACTCACTGGAGTACGAGGAGCCGAGGACGTCGACCCAGAGTACGTGCCCGACGAGAACCAGACCTAGAGGTCTTTTTAGTCGACACTTTCAGAGGTTACTGCTTTTAGTTTGCTTTTAAATATTTTGTTGCCATGCTTAGGCTTCTTTTTTTAGACTTTGTCCTTGTTGGATATTATATCTCTAATTTATCGAATACAACTTCCTTTTCTGTACTTTCTGTTGTTTCGAACTTTATTAATGCAAGAACCTGAAATTTTTATAATGGTACCCCTACAGACGCTTATTGGGTCCGAGCTTCTCAGCTCTGGCCTAAGCGGGCCTTAGTCACGCTTCGCCTCCGTATTTTTGGGAAGCGGGGCGTGACACCGTGGTCCGAAAAAACCATCAGGATCTCGTCGATCTCCGTAGAGAGGTCAGGAAATCAGTTCTTCATCTCCAACCTACATCGCTCGTAGCCCTGATTATATAGCTCATCAAAATCAGGAAACGTATCCGTGAAATCACAGATCGCCTTCTCCGCAATGACTTCGGCCTCGACTCTCTCCTCTAGTAGAGCATTTCCCGTTCGCTCCTACAGGGCGATCTGCTTAGCCTCCCTCTTGCGAGACTCGCTTAGCTCGTGCTCGAGCTTCTGAACAACTAGCGACCTCGTCTCGGAGAGCTGGCCAAGTTTTTCAATCTTGGCATGTGACTCCTTCATTCTTGACATGACAGCTTCTAGGGTGACACCATGATCGGCCACCACCGAAGCTCGACGACGCAACACCGCGGTCATCATAAGAGGCTACATACAATGATCGATGATCAACTTGTGCACAGATAATAACTTCACTAGAGGCCCAGACGATCGTTACCTGGACGCAGACATAGACAGCTACTAACGCAAGCTGCTCGTTGTCGACCCTTTCCACGACTGCCCTATCCCGAGGAAGGGTCGCATTCTCGACAACACGGGAAGCGGCCCTATAATTTAGAAGAGCGGAATCCCCGAGCCTCAACAGGAATCTCGCACTGACAAGCTCCTCCTCGGAGCAGTCGAGAGGGGCCTGAGGAGTCTGCTCTACAAAAACATCGATCGAAACTCCTCAGGGATATCTTTGGGAAACCCTACAGAAGGAAACAGACCCCCAACGCCAGGAGTCCTGATGCACGCGAAGATCCGACAGAACCTGAGTCTCTGTCGAGCCTTCCTCGTGGGGCACATCGCTCCTTGGTCGAGAGGCCTGCTCTGTGGTTGTGTTCGAACCAGACGCTTCAGAGTCGCTGAGAACAAGCCTCTACCTTTTTTGGGCCCCTCCAGTGCAACCACTTCAAACTCGGAGGATGACCCTTTCTTCTTCGGTCGAGGACTAGCCACTGGGATAGTCCCCTCAACGATCATGGGCCGACCTCCAGATAGCTCGACCATTGGACTTGGTACGGTCAGAGCCCGGGGCGACAACATTCTCGCCTCCTCCTCCCTGATTGAAACCTCGACCACCTCCTTCAGTGTAGGATCTACCTGGTAATCTACACTGGTCATCCCTACTAGAACAACAAACAAGTTAGTCCGAGTGACGAAGGTCGAATAGTTGGCACGCACGGTCGAATCTACCTTTCGTCAACACGATCCGGCGTATCACATCGTCCGACCATAGCCACTCGACCGACCTCATGCCCTCTAGTAGATTCTTTAAAGTATCGACAGCCTTCTCCTCCTCAATGGTCAGTGGCTTATCCTCGATAGGACCCAGGTCAGGGGCGCCCGAACCGGTGCAGAAGCTTGCTTCCACCTGAAAGACCACAAACACAAACTCGTCCTTTCACTTGGGGTTGGAGGAGGGGAGAGCTTCTAGTAACTTCCTCCCCCGACGAGCCATAATTGTATACCACCCTGGGGTCTTGAGGGAAGGGATACAGAAGAAGTGGTTAAACAGGCTCAGAGATGGCTCGATTCCCTTCGTCACACACATAACTATGAATCCCATCAACATGCCAACACCATTCGACATCAGCTGGCAGAGGGAAATGTTCAGGGTACACAGAGAGTACAGTAGAAAAGGATGCGTGGGAAATCGAAGGTCCCGTTCGAAGGCTATGACGTAAACCCCACTTCCCGGTCGCCGGGACGATGAACCATCACGTCTCTTCCAGGCAATCTGATTTGATAATCGAGGCAGACATACTTCTTCTAAAGTGCATCGATTTGGCTAGCCTTGACGTGGGTCCTCAGATTCTCTAGCAAGCACGGCTCCATGACCCCTTCCTGATTCTTCTGGATAGCATTGACCACATTCTTTCCTGCGACGGAAGATGAAGCCATTGCTCTCGAGAGAAGGAGTATTCGAATCAAGAGAATAGAGAAGGTATGTCCGCACTCCTCCACTGGAACCGTCCTTTATGGGCGAAGTAACAACCGCATGATGGAGCACGTGTCGAAGATCCAAGGACCATTATGTCTTGGATTCCGAAGCGACAAGTCATCCGAACCGACGAGGCAGGCATTTTGGCTCCTCGAACTCGCGTGCTATTTTCTCGACTGTCCTGCCCCATTAATACGATGTAACATCACTTGACCTCGACAGATGGATCTGCCAAGGTCGTGCGACGGGGGCCATTGTCGATTCATTGGGCCATCACTCGAGGAAAATCGGTCGACAAATGGCCTAGGCCCACCAAAGCAACCCAATCGACCCTGTCAAAGCCCAAGTAGCCAGTCAACCGTTGGGTCCACTCCGCATGAACGTGGATTGAAGGCGGGCTCGGGAAACTCGGGGACGTGGGTAACATTTACTCCCATTTATGGTGGAAGATCATGGCCCCATTATGGGATACCGTTATCTCCCCAACGTCTCTAAAGGGACTCTCAACCTCTATAAATAGAGAGGGGAACCCCATCTTCAACGTACAAGATCTAATACATAGAACTCTATCTTCTTACTTTCTCCATTATTATTCGAGCTTGCGTCGTTAGTCTAGAGACGAACCTCCGTGGGTCGATCTCAGCTACACTAAGCTCCCTATCTTCCTTAAGTTCCCTACTAACTTAAGCATCGGAGGGGATTTGGGTCAGAACCCAGATCCGACCCCCCTAACGACTCCCTCTGGTGCAGGCCAACGATCGCCATCCAACTCTCAAGGTCAAAATTGAGTTCTCCAGCTTTGGACGACCAACGCAACGGTCGTTCTTAGGTTGATCGACGGTCATATCATCATCAACTACCAACTACCGACCCCGGTTCTTCCAACCGAGGGTACCCCTCCAAAGGCTGACTAGGCTTCAGCTCAGCGCTTCGAGTCTCCGTTAGCTTGACAACTGTCCTAGTCATATTTGGCCTTAACATGAGGTGAGTCAGAGGTGCATCGATCTTGGAGAAATCCTCGATAGACTTCTTGTAATATCCAGCCAATCCCAGAAAACTCCTAATCTTTGTGGCTAATCGCAAAACTGGCCACTCTCCACCACGGTAACCTTCTCTGGATCAAAAACTATCCCTTCTCTTGATACTATATACCCAAGAAAAGCGACTCTACATAACCAAAACTGGCACTAACTATACTTAGCATATAACTGATGCTGTCTTAAGGTCTCCAAGACGATCCTCAAATGTACAACATGATCATCCTCAGTCTTCGAATATACCAAGATATCATCGATAAAGACTATTACAAACTTATCCATGTACTCTGAGAAGACTTGGTTCATCGATCTAATAAAGGTAGTTGGTGCATTGGTTATGCCAAAGGGCATCACTAGGAACTCATAATGGCTGTAACGAGTTCGAAAAGCAATCTTCAGAATATCGGATCCTCTGACCTTCACCTAATGATACCCACTTCTCAAATCCAATTTCAAGTATACTTGAGATCCGCCAAATTGATCAAAGATATCATCAATACGAGGGAGAGGATACTTGTTCTTCACTTTGTTCTTCACTATAACCTTGTTCAACTCCCTGTAATCAATTCCCATTCTTCGAAATCCTTCATTCTTGTTTACCAAAAGCACTGATGCTCCCTACGGGGATACACAAGGACATATCTGCCCTCGCTCTAATAAATCCTTCAACTGAGTGTGAAGCTCAACCAATTCTTGTGTGGCCATATGATACGGGCCTTCACAATCGGTTGAGTGTCAGGTATCATGTCAATGGTGAATTCCAAGGATCTGTCTGGAGGAAGTCCATTAATATCATCTGGAAAGACATCAGGAAAATTTCAGACGACCCTTGGTAGGACTGACTCAGCCTACATTGCGATCACCACATTCTCCACTGGTTTTGCCTTGAACTTCGCAGGTCCAAGTGAGCTACTACCACTAATAAACTTAAACTCCAGATGATTTGGGATCTGGAAGACTACCTTCCTAAGTCTAAAATCTATGGTGAAATAAAACATCCCTAACCAATCTATCCCAAATATAGCTTTAAAGCTAGGCATCTCTATCATTAAGAAGTTGGCATATAACTCTCGCCCACAAATCTCCACGGGAAAATGGCAATAATTAGAGGAACTATGTAGTATTCCATTCCATGTGTGGATATTCCAACTAGTGGCAAAGGAGTCTACTACTATTGAATGTTTAGCCACGAATTGTTGGGACAAGAAACAATGAGAAGCTCCCGAATCAAAAAGTGATAGAGCAGGAAAAAAGGCAACTCTTACAATGCCTAAAAAAGTAATACAAGATGAGAATAAGAGGTCTAACATCCTAAACATATAGAATAGGATAAGATACTAAAGCAAGAATAGGAAGCCATGCAAACTAAAGAAAATGTTGGAGAAATACCAGTGATAACGCGTCCAATATTTTCTGCCTCCACATCTATCATGGTAAAAGCCTGACGCTTCGGAGCTGCCTTGTTGAAAGACTGCTGCTGAGCAGGCAATGACGATCCCCGAGGAGCTACAGTACTCGGACCTGGTAGCGCTGGAAGTGGAAGCCTCTACGAAGCAGGTGGAAGAGTCCACTGCTGCATGGGCCAATCTGCCACAGGTGTAACTGGTCCCGAAGAATGGCTCTGATGCAGGCAAAACTTACTGATATGTCCAGTCATACTGCATGTAAAGCACTACCTGGCAAGGGATCCATAATCCTTCTTCTCATGGCCAGGCTTGCCACAATGCTGACAACACATTCGTCTCTATGGGGCTGATGGAACTCCTAAGTCTCTTGAACTATACAGTCTGCACTGACCTATGGAAACTCTTCTGTTGCCTTGCTAAACATCTGTCAGCTACCATATGATCCTTCACCACACTCTTCACATGAGTCTCATGCATTCCCGCCACATTCAACACGACCTCATGGGTAGATAAGTCTAGCACAGACATGGCTGCCCTATACTCTGGATCAAGTCCCCATACAAAAACGACGAGCTATAGTGGCATCTGTCTTAACCAACTCCAGAGTGAACTTGCTCAATAATGATAAGTCACATCATTAGCATCCACATTCCGTCGTCCCTAAGTCAAGTGCTCAAAGAGCTGACACAACTCATCCTTTTTAGTCTCCAGAAGAAAGTGATCTTCAAAGAGTTCCTTGAACTGCGTCCAAGAGATATGTCATGTCAGGTGATGCTTCCGTGCATCCCACCAGTCTCGAGCCTGATGAGTTAGCTGTCTCTTTGCAGCATCCACCCAACCATCAATGTGGATATCCCATTGCAGTCAGATTATCCTCCGTGTGCCTCAGCCACTCATCAACCTCCAAAGGACTCTCCGTGCCTGAGAAGGATTTTAGATGCATTGCTCTGAACTATCTGAAGCCTCCCATCTTCTGAGTCGGGATATTGGCCAGCTTCTCATCCTACTGACTCAGGTGCTCTAGAATCCCTATCAAAACCTTCTCCATTAAAAAGGACTCGGAAGAGGCCATATCAGATGAAGGTGTTCGATTCCCAGACGTCCCGTTCCCGTCGTCCATACCATAGGAAGAAACAAAATAATAAGGTTCAAAACAAAATAACAGATTTATAATGTTGGATCTTCATCGGTACTATTCAAACGTATGTCACAGTGTGAGCTGATCTGCATGGGCCAGCACAAAAATCATGTCACACTCTGCTCTCCCAAATACGGGGAGATACATATCACGACAAGGCCGCAGTAGTATTTAGACTGCAGGATTTGAGCCCCTGGATTCCTAATATTACTAAGCATAATTATGATTAAATCAAACCATTCACGCAGGCCATTGCTACCGAAGAGAAATAATAAAAGTGCTCCAATAAAAATAAAATCCACAAACCACAGAAAGGAAATACAAAACATTATATTACATTGACACCAGATTACATTTATACATACGTCATACTGCACTGAGTACAAAAGTGAGTTAACAAAAAGAACTCCCACCCCACAAAATGAAAAGGTGTCCATACAATGTACAACCCACTCCCTAGTCTACCACTGGAAAGTCCAACTCAACAAAGTCACCCATGGTGGGCTCCATCTCTACCTTGGAACTGGGAGAGAACTCCTGAGTCAGTACCTGCTCTGACTGTGCTGCTCCTAACCCTGGAAAATATAAATGGGGCACTTCAACGCATGACCCAATAGGAAAGTCTAACTATGCTAGGTAGGGTCCAGTTTCAGAATCGGTCTACCTAATCAATGGTCTATCTACTGAGGGTACACATGTCCATAGGTTTAATGCATAAAATAAAATGAATCATATCATGCATGTGCTGAAGAGAAAAGCTGATGAACATTAAAACATTAAGTAACAGCATTCATAGATTAATGGCATAAGTATTGGAATCTTGCATTTAATTAAGATTTGGAACCCTGGGTAACTTGTAGAACACTAAGGAGCTGGGCTTCACCAAGGGTGGGTGAACAAGTGTTACCCCTATTAACGACACGAGCACTGTAGGGGCCTCTTGTAACTCTCCCGTTTTGAGAGTGAGATGGTGTTTTCTCTACCGCATGGCGCATCATGAATACACCCATAGGCCTCTCTAACCCTGCCCACTCCCCGTGCCGGCTGTCGGGAGTGCGAATGAGACTACTATTCATGTCCATTACTTAACGCCTACATTTTACACGTGCTTCCCACAAACCTGTATCTGGAATCTCACCCATCTTCGAATGGACCAAGAATTCCTAAAAATTATTAACTCTCATCTCACTTTCAGTTTTACATCAGCTCATAAGATATTCATTTCGGTGGCCTCCTTTATCGCATTCTCATTTCCACTTTCCTTTCCAATTTCATAGATGTCGGGATTAACCACGACCACCATCATCATGTGAACATTTTATTAAGTTCATTACTCAATTTCCGATACACATTGGCAAACATCCACATAACGTTCAATATATGAGGTACACCAACATGAAATGGAAATTCCAGAACATAATTACCATATGAAGCACATCATTGACATTGCATAAGACATAAAATTGACTTATGAAGCATGTCATTAAAAATGAGCTAGTTAAATAGAAGTTAGGTTTGAAAAATAAAGCACGCGGTCATTTCGGGTATCCCATGCGATCGCGTGGAACATATCATTCAAAAGCTCAAAGAAAATATCACAACGACACGGCTGTTTCGTAAACCACACAGTTGTATGAAAGGAACTCACCGCAAAGTGATTTCCATTCAACGCAGTCGTTTCAAAAATGACACGAGTGCGGTAGAAATTTTGGGGTCGTTTAAACAACCGTTTCCACGATCGATGCGACCGTGTTGACCTATGGAAAGTTACACACCCATGTCGACACGACTGGGTCTAAGTTGATGCGACTGTGCCAAACAAGGAAAAATTACGCAGCTTTAGTCGACACGACCATGTCTACTTCGACGCGACTATGTCGCTGCTACTACTGTCTATTTCTATGGAAATTCTACTGCAATTCTACACAGTTCTAAAAGCAAACCATAGCTAAAGTAGTTAGATAACCTACCTTTCAAGTCATTCTTTCAAAAGTCTTTGGCCCTTCTTCTCCTTGAAGACATTCTTCTAGATTCTTCTCCAACTGAAGCTTCTTCCCTCTCCTTCAAGCTCCAAAAGTGACTATTTGGGAAAGTTGGGGTTGTTATTGTTGTGAAGGGTGGTGGCCGGTCCGGTGGAGGAGATGGTGGTGCAAGGTGGTTGATATGGGTTGCTTGTGTGAGGGGGGAAGGAGGAGGAACGAGAGAATTTGATTTTTGATTTTAGGTTATTTTTTGGCTAAGCTTCTTTGTTGACTGGTTTTGCTAAGGCTTTGGCTCTTTCTTTGTTTTTCTTTTTCGCTTCTTTTTTCTCCTTTTTCTCTAAGTTTTCTTTCTCTTTAAAAAGTAATCCCTAGCCTCATCATCATATCTTTCCCCCTAATCAATCCAATTGTCCAAGTTAGGTGGGGATTAAGGATACCATGACACATACGGAGCATATGTGTCATATAGTGATTATTTTTTCAAAAATTATTTTTTTGGAAAATAGAAGTACCTAATTAATACCAAATACCTCATGTTATACTATGTATTTCATCCAATACATCACACATTATAATTCAAATGATGCTTAAAATTATTTAAAATTAATTTTGTCACAATAAAAATTAGGGAAAATTAATAAAAATACCCAAAAATTATACACGTACGAATACGTTTAAAAATATGTACATTATACTCGTATTTCTACATCTGGAGTTTTACAACATGCATGCCCATACAATAGATGGAATAACCTATAGTGACATGAAATGTGAGCAATGCGTCGAGAGTAGATATGATGTTTAAGCATGTGTATGTGCATGGATAAGTGTGCTAATTCTCAGCTAGTGGCATGATCACCAACTTCCTTCGAATAAAAAAAATTGTTTTTGATTTAAGGGTCTGGTGAAAATGTTCGTTAATTGTTTTCCGGTATCAATATAGTTAAAAGAGATATATTTCTTATCAACATGATCTCAAAGAAAGTGATGATGAATATCGATATGCTTACCCTATGAGTGTAGAACAAGATTTTTAGATAGAGATATATCATTATTATTACCACACCAAATGGTTTTTGGTTGGAAAGTAAGACTATAATCTCGAAGGGTTCACTTCACCGAAACAATTTGAGCACAAAAACAACCCGTCGAAACATATTCGGCTTTGGGTGTACTCAATGCTATAGAGTTTTGCTTCTGGGAAAACCAAGAAACTGGAGACAAACCAAGTAGTTGGCAAGTGCCCGTAGTACTCTTATGATCAGTCCTACATCTTGCAAAATCTACAGCACAATATCCAACAAGCTCACAAGGTGTGGAACAAGGATACCAGAAGCCAAAATCTAAAGTTCTCTTAACATATTGAATTATTCGTTTTACTAAAGATAGATGAGAATATTTAGGACATGATTGAAATATAGCACATAAACACATATTAAATATTATATTGGGCATACTAGATGTCAAATACATTAGGCTACCTAGAATACCTTGATACATGCGTTAGCCCACTTTCTTTCCCTTTTCGTCTTTGTCCACTTTTGCTGTAGTCGACATTGGGGTAGAGCATTCTTTTGCATTTTAAGCCCAAATTTCTTCACTAATTCCCTTGCATATTTTTCTTGGTTTATGAAAATACCGTCCTCACATTGTTTGATTTACAATCCAAGCATGAATGTGAGTTCTCCCATCAAGCTCATCTCAAACTACCAGGACATACACTTAGCAAATTCCTCGCAAAGAGAGTTGTTAGTAGCACAAAAAACATTATCATCAACATAAATTTGCACTATATGTATATCTATATTTTGATGTTTAACAAATAAAGTTTTATCTACCTTTCCCATGAAAAAATTATTTTGAAGCAAAAACTTACTAAGTCACTCATACCAAGCTCTAGGAGCTTGTTTGAGCACATATAAAGCTCGTTTAAGCTTGAAAACATAGTCCGGGTGGATGGAGTCTTCAAACCCAGGAGGTTGTTTGACATAGACTTCCTCAGATAAAATCACATTCAAGAAAATACTCTTGACGTCCATTTGGTAGAGTTTCAATTTCATGAAACTAGTAAATGCTAAAAGTATCCAGATTGCTTCCAATCTTGCGACATGAGCAAATGTGTCATCAAAGTCAATCTCTTCCTCTTGGCTGTATCCTTGGGCAACTAATCTATATTTATTTCAAATCAGATTGCCCATCTCGTCAAGTTTATTTCTAAATACCCATTTAGTACCTATGATTGTTTGTTGTTCAGGTTTGAGAACAAGTTCCCAAACTTGATTCCTCTCGAATTGTAACAATTCCTCCAGTGTTGCCATATTCTAATAAGAATCGTCCAAAGCACTATCAACATTCTTATGTCCTAAAATGGATATAAATGCAAAGTTAACCATTAAATTGTGGCTACTTCTAGTGCGTATACCTTCAGCAGTGTCTCCAATGATTTGTCCTTAAGATGATCCTTTGCAAATCACCAATCTTTGGAAGACCATGTGATGATGTTGCAGCTTCCACCTCTTCCATGGGTGCACTATTATTGATGTCCACTTGTTCATTGGAATTGCTGGTATGCATCTCCAATCCTTTAAGTTCACCTACAATGTCTGCAGATTCTGCACTAGAAGACATATCAATAGCACTTTTCTCATCAAATTACACATGCACAGTTTCTTGGATAATAATGGTTCTTTTATTGAATACTCTATGAGATTTGTTATGTGGTGAGTACCCAACAAAAATACCCTCATCGGGTTTCGCTTCAAATTTATCCAAGTTTTCGCCTACTTTCAAAATATAGCACTTGCATCCAAATGGTTTAAAGTGTGATAAGTTAGGAGTCAACTCTCTATAAAGCTCATAAGGTGTTTTCTTTAAAATGGGTCTAATTGACACACGAGTTAAAATGTAGTAAGAGTGTGTATGGCTTTAGCCCAAATTTATACTTGCAATTTGTAATCATAAATTATGGTCCTAGACATTTCTTGTAAAGTACGATTTTTTCTTTCTACCACCCATTTTTTTGTGATGTCCTCAGGACGGAAAACTTACGAGAATATCCTTTTGAAGGGCAAAAATCATCAAAGCTAGCATTTACAAATTCACTACCGTGATCACCCCTAACTTTAACAATGGAAACCCCTTTATTATTTTCAACCTTTTTACATAACATTTTAAAAACATCAAAAGTTTCATGTTTGCGTGTTAAGAAATAGAACCAAGTAAAATCGTCGACAATGACGAAGTAATAATGCATACAACCCAAACTAGCAACCTTTGTGGGTCCAAATAAATCCAAATGTATTAGTTGCAATGGCTTAGTAGTAGTAACAACATTTTATGGTTGAAACTACTCTTATGTTGCTTACTTAATTGACATGCATCGCATTTGAGGTAAACCTCTCACAAGCTTCTTACGAGCAAGCTGTGAGATTAGATCCATGTCGGCATGGCCTAATTTTCGATGCTATAGCCAACTAGTCTCATGTGATGCAACTAAGCATTTTAGATTTTTTGAATCACTAAGTTTGATAGTGTAGATGTTATTATAAGATGCGCCTTTGAGAAGAATATTATCATCTTTTAAAATATGTACTACGTCATTTCGAAATGCACACTAAAGCTTATAGAACATAGTTGACACACACTTAACAAGTTATGATCTAAACCATCAACAAAATTAAAATTTTCAATAACTACAAGTGCATGCTTACCAATGTTACCTTTTCTCAAGATTTTGCATTTCTTTCCATCTCCAAGGTTACCATCGCTTCATCTTTTCTTGATAATGACGTGAAGAGGGATTCGTTGCCCATCATTTGATTTGAGAACCGCTATCAAAGTACCAAATGCTATCATTTTGTACTTGAAGATGCACCTTTTAGTAACCATATCTTGGATCCATAATTGTTAGTACATTATTTTGGAACATAAATAAAATATTCAGGATAATATCGTGCAAAGCAATCATACATAACTTGACCTTTTTATTGCAATAAAAACAAGTAACATTCGAGTGCTTATAGTAGATGACATGTGATCGTTATGTATGCATGGTGGAGTGCTTGCATATCTAGCAAATTTCTGCTTCAAACTCTTCCTAGGTTTTTCCTTAGGTTGTTCCTTTTTGAATCCTAGACTATGTTTGCTAGATTAGTCGTTAAGCCCATTAATCATGTCATCAAAACTCCTTTAGCTACTAGTGAATATTTTTATAATCGTGCTAAGACTTTTATTTTCACTTTCTAGTTCACTAATCCTACCATTATACTTTTTCTCCTTTTCATTTTCTCTAATTCATTAGCTACGTTTTTTTTCCTTTAACTAAATTGGAATTTTCTTTTTCAAGCTCTTCTATTTTTTCTTCGTGGATAGAAACCTTTTGATTTAACAATTTAATTTTAGAGTCTTTATAATTAAGAGTGCTAATCTTTTCTTTTAAATCTTTAGCTAGAATGGAGTTATCAAGCTCTATCCTAGCCAATTTTCTGTTAGCATCTTTTAAGTCTAAGATTTTGATCTCTAGTTGCAGGTCATCTATGTTATATATTATTTCTTTTTGTTCTTTCCATTTTATAAAGAGCTCATCTCTCTCATATGTAATACTAGCTAATTGTTCCTGTAATAAGTCACATAAAATTAGGATCCATATCATGAAATAGATCTACATGATATTCATAAGCTTCCTCCATGTTAGAAAACAAGTGTGTTGGCTTTTGGGTTCAAGACTAATGTTGTTTTGATGATGATCAACATTATATTGTGTGCTAATCATCTCATTTGTTTTAGTCTTAGATTAACAATTTTGTATCTTGATGAGAAGACAAAACAAGAGGTAATGGGTTGATGGATTCAAGGCTATGGAGCAAAGAATTGCATGAAGCTTGAAGAATTCAAGTGTATTTTCATTTTATACTCTATGTAATTTTGCTTTTCTTACATAGAATATTTGTAGCCTTAAATAGATGCACACACTCATTTGCATCATTTCCATCTTAGGTAGTCTTACAGATCTTCTAGAACCCATCACATTCAGTCCTATACTCAAAACACACTTAATAATGCTTTTTGGAACAGGACAGATGCCTGGTGTAGGGTCACTAGGAATCTGGCGTGTCAGAATTTTAGATAGCACGACATTTCCATAAGTCAGTCGTCTGATGTTCAATGACCAGGCGTCTGCGCAGTCGGTTAGACGTCTGGGCAGTGAACACCAGTCGACTTAATAGAGTGGGTTATTTTTCATGAACTCTCTGTTTTTCTCACCCACAATTGTTAGCCATCTATAGAAGGCTTGCCAGACGACTGAACAGTTGATCAACTGTCTAATAGGAGTTCTCCAGATGTCTGATTATGTTGTGTTAGATTTTCTACTTTCTGTTTCAGTCTTCTAAACTCTGCTTGTTTTTCTACGATTGTAACTTCTCATCCATTTTTTGGCTCATTAGATTTCATTCTTCTTTATCTTTCCAACGCATATTGAATCACCTTAATCAGAGTCCAATTGTGTATGTTATGATTGTTTTGGTGATCTGTTGGTTTCTGGGTAGAGTCTATCAGATGCTGCATAATGCTAGACCATACGTCTTGTCATTCTTCATCAAACATTTGATAGGCCTTCATCAGACGTTTGATCGTCTCCCAAATCTAGCTGTTGGGATATTTTTGGTAGCCCTTTTTTCATCTTTTAGTGGACTGTTTTGAGGAGCTATTTAAGCCACTTTGATAGGCAAATTTGTGCACTCACTCCACATAAATTGACATCATATGAGAGTGCATTTGTGAGGGTTTTACTTGAAGATATTTTCATTTTCCTCTTTCTTCTCCAACATTCATGCATTGATCTAGTGGTGGTTAACCATATCTTAAGGAGAAGCTTCCAAATGCATTCATGCTCATCATCTCAAACACTTGGTTTCCACACTTCCATACCTTTATCTTCACATAGGTAATATCTATTCAATGCATAGGTAAGTGTGAATTTCGTGTTGTTTCTTTACAAAACCTAGTACTTGGTTTGTTAGTACATTGTGGAGGGTTTCTCCACCTTTAGAAGGGTTACTCCTTTAGAACATTGGAGGGTTATTCCTTGGTGTCATGGTTAAGGATTGTACTCTTATTTGAGTTTTTTCCCTGGTTAGGGAGAATTAGTGGAAATCCACATCTTGGTTTACGAGTGTGGGCCTAGAGTAGGATCGTCGGGTAGGGATCCGAACCAGGATACACCCTGTGTGTTTACGTTTGCATTGGCATATATTCTTTGTGTGGTTGTTGTTGTTGAGATACTTGTTTTTATTTCCACCATGTATTGCATTTAATTATTAGTAACTTTTTAATTATATGTTTTGCTTGTCTTTACATTATTTACGCACTTGTTAGGGTATTGTGTAGCCACAGGTCCCAACAAGTGGTATCTGATTCTTGGTTTGGTAGATTTTGCAAGCATGATGACTTTGTCTTAACAACCTCCACCTTATTATGTTGGGGAGAACTATGCTCAATGGAGGACTAAGATGATGTAGGAATATGATGCCCTCAAAGCCATTTATTCCTGTGTGAATAGCACAAACATCTTGTTCGAAATAACAGTAAGCTGTTTGGTAATAATTTATCTAAGTTATATTGTAATGTAGTTAACATTAGATATCAACTTAGGTAAAGTCCTGAGACTTTATGCAAGGTCAAACGGGTATCGAGATGAGCATCTCGATCATGGAGAAACGTTTGACCGTCTGTAGCATAAGTCTGGAATGGTTCGTGGTCGTAGATGCTTCGAGACAAGGATATCGAAACATCGGATAGACCATTGTGTCTTAGTCTTCACCGTTTAGCGGTGGCGATGATCTCATGATCGCTTGACTTGGCGAAGTCAAAGACGAGACACAGGTGCTCATTAGAATGAGTTCACTGAACGATCCACTAGAGTTATCATATGGTTATATTGACCAATCTGTCAGTGATAACTCTGAGTGATGATAGGATAGTTGGTCTTTTGACTTGAGGTCATTTTGACGGACCTATGCGTGAACGGTGCCACTTAGATCAATTGACCTAGCTTCGAGGCAAGGCCTGTCGAAAGGTCTTTTGATTGGGTGTCACTTGAAACGTACGAGGCGAGTAATGACCAAGAGAGGATTCGTCTCTCCCGGTCAATGGGAGTTAGTGTCGTAGAGTTAGTTCGGTCTTTAGTAAAAACTCTGCGCAGAGTATGTTGGAAGAAGTCCAACATTAGTTGACTAAAGATCGATAGAAACTAACCGGAGTCAAGTTATTGGGGTTGACAGTTTGACCGTACCCCAGACTTGATCCGAACGACATGATTAAGACGAAGAGACTATAACTGCGGAATTCATCACGGAAACAGTCAGGTGGTCCCGACAATACTCATGTCAATGAGTTAACCACATAATGATGATTCCTGAAGCAGGGACGGCAACCACTGCTCGTGGTCACTGCCGTATAGGGCTTCGAGCCCAACCTGTTGTAAGGGTCAGGCTGTAGGGTCTCACACAGAGTGTAACGCTTCGTCTAGTAATAGGTAGAAATTAGTTAGGGAGAATATTTGCATTTGATGCAAAAGAAGAGATAATTGCATTTGATGCAATATGATAATTTAAGCTTAGATAGGGACTACTTTGCATTTGATGCAAAAGCGATTAAATGCGTATTAAATTGTTTAATACAATATTTAATAAAATAAACGCAAGGAAAAGTTCACGGGTAAGACGTGAATGTCCCGGTCTACGCCCAGGTTCGAACGGCGTCCAAATCGGACACCAAATGCTCAAGTTAGAGCCAAAACAGCCCAACGAGTCAGACCAGGCAGACCCAGACCAATCTGGTCTAGTCTGCTGGTCAAGCCCAAGAAAGGACAGACCTGGACAAGCCCAGGCACTGGCCTGGACCTGCCCAGGGCCTGGGCGAGCCCAGGCGCGGACCTGGGCGCGCCCAGGCCGCCTGGGCGAGCCCAGGCGCAGCCTGGGCTCTGCCCAGGCGGGTTTTAGGCGCGCGCGGGTTGTGTGGGGCCCACCCATGGGCCCCACCTCTAGGGTTTTGAACCCTAAGTGTGCTGAATCAAATGACGGCTCAGTTTTTGCGAAAAACTAGCCTAGGGCTGATCTTTGGACACACAATTGGAGGGTCAAACGAACTCCGATTGACGAACCGTTTTTTTCCTATGCGTTCACCGTTGAACGCTTGTCGTATTGATAGGTTGTATCAATCCTGAAGCTCAATGGTGAGTGAGTTAAAATTCACGGAAGTTTGCACTTTGTGAAGTGCAAACTAACTTGATTTTAATTAACTCATCATTTAGTCCCGCATCGGATTTTGAGAAAAAGGGAGAGTCCGCCGCCTATATAAATAGGGGTCTCCCCCCTTCCTCAAAACTCGTCCCAAGCTCTAGATCTGAGCGGCTCTCGTAAATGTTGGAGCACGCTCGGATCTAGGCTTAAATAAATATTTCTCTATCTCCCAAATTTCTGCCTTACTCCTGAGGGCTCTGGCAAAGCCACAAAGGAGTTCGGATTCTGAATCTGAAATCTTGGCGGAGGTTTCACTCGCGTGAAACTTTCTTCGGCGCGTGGTTGGCTCGGCGGCACGGGGATTGATCGCCTCGGGATGCGGAGCGGTTCGAGGAGCAGTTCGGGGAGCGGTTCAAGGAGCGGCTCGGCGTGGGACGGGAGCAGCTCGGAAGACGGCGCGGAACATCTCGCCTGCTCCAGGGCTGAGATTCCGGGTATGTGGTTAAAGTATTTTTAGCATTAGTTTAGTTTAATCACAGTAGGCTAGATCCTTCTTGGGATGGTCAGACCCATCCCAAGTCGGCATAGATTTTGGCATAGGGTCTTGGACCTTAGGGCTAAGTTAGAAAATTGTTTTTAACTGCATGTTAATTTAGTTAACATAAGTTTTTCTTCCGCTGCAAATGATTTTTGTGTCTATGTTCCGTCCGACTTAGGACGGGACTAGAATTTTTGTGCCCTAAGGGACCGCCAATTCTCCTACAGTGGTATCGGAGCCTAGGTTTGCGTAGCGATCTAGGTACTGCGATTTGATTAAACGTGTTAATGCTTTTAAATACTTTCAAAAGTTTTTAAAGTTATGAGATAATATTTTAAAAATGTTTTAGATGTTCAAAAATTCTTTTTGATAAATTTTGAACATGGAAATTTTTTAAAATGACATTTTAAAATTTATGTGATAATTTTTAAAACCAATTTTAAATCTTTTAAAATTTATGCGATAAGTTTAAATTGCCTAAAATTTTTATTTGATAAATTTTTAAGCTTGAAAGTTTTTAAAATGATGTTTTAATTTTATGAGATAATTTTTAAAACTGATTTTAAAGATTAAAATTTTTATGCGATAATTTTTTTTTAAAGTAGCATGCAAATTTATGATTTTAAAATTAAGTTTTTATGAGATAAAAATAAAATAATTTCAAAATCATATTTTAAATTTAATTGTTAAATTTATGTTTGCATGCAAAAATTGTTTATGCGATAAACTTAGTATATTTAAATGTTAAATAGTTGTGCACTATCTTTATGCGATAAATTAGTGTAGCTTTATTTTAATGGCTTGTTTATCTTGTCCCTTATTTGATAACACAAGACAACCCTTTAGGTTAGCCATTAAAAATGATTAAAATTTATTACTTGAATTTTAATGACATGCTATGTTTTAATAAATCATTAACAAAAATATTGAGACCTAATTCCTGATTAGGGTAGTCCTTTAAATGAATTTTAAATTCTAATTGTTATAATTAATTTTCATTAAAGGACTTCGCTTTTAGCGTTGTTAATAATTTATTAAAATCCTAATAATGATTAGGGTAGCACGTGAACCTTATAGTTGATAAGGACTTAATAAAAGTTATTAAACAAATCCTAAAAATTTTGAATTTAAGGATTCAACTAGTTGATAGGATTAATTAGTTGTTAATAAAAGCTGTTTAGTCTATGGCATACATACAAAAATGACAAGCTTCATTCAATGGACCATGATCCAGTCAATGTGCTTGGCTAAGAGTTCTGGGTCAACCCTTGCTAGTCCAAGGGGTAGTGATCCTGGCTTAGTCAATTCCCTGGCTGAGTTCCGCTGGACCGCAATGTCGCGAATCATGATTGTATGACACCCTGGACTATATCTAAGTCAAATACGTTAATGATCTTTTTCAAGATTAGCCGTAGCCCTCCTTGTTTTAGGGGTTAGCAACTATAGGGCCCGTGTTATAGTTGTTGAGATACACTCAAGCTGTGACATGGCAATCCTGTAGAAACTAACTCCTTAAATACATAAGATGAAATCTTGACTAACCCTAACCGTCGTCTCGTACCCCGAGCGCCGGCGTAAGTTAAGTCAACGATGTAGTCTGACTTGATGTAAGTCTAAGACCTGACCCAAACCGACGTGTCGTGCATACACCGAGCTGAGGGGCAAGTCAGGCTAGACATGAAAACAAGGGTCCAACTAGACTAGACATTGTGATTTGGATGATCACACTCATGATCACGAATGGCTAGGGGCAAAAACCGATTAAGAGAGTCATATCCGATATGATCGATGAAGAGTCATCTTCCGATCACAGAGTCAATCAACTTGTTGAGCTACACTCAAGGTTGTTTAGACTCAAGGTGATTGGAACTCTTACCCATTAATTTTAATTCGATTAAATCGTTCGTTATTAAGCTTTAAAACGTTCGTAAAATTAGTGGGAGGATATAGATAGATAAACGCCAATCTACCTATATTTAATATTGAACACATGCTAAAACTAGGGCAAGTCTATGTTAACCGAAAGAATCAATTGATAATATTGGAATTAGTTAACTGGTCAACAGGTTGATAAATTGAATATCAAAGTTAAATTCTAGTTGATAGAATCAAACTATATTCTCGTTGACAAATTAAATGACCTTCTAAAGAACAGACTTAAGAAATATGATTTCATTAAGTTCTGGGTCCAACAAATAAATTAAAGCTACATGTCACTCGTCTCTATATGAGGCAGCTTGAACATATAGGACATTCAAAGTATGTTTCTCCCTACAACTTGTCGAGCTACCCTCAAGGTTGTATGGACAAACAATTTTGATCCGCAAAGTTCAAAAATTCGATCAAACCGTTTGACTCGAATACGAGTGCATGAGCGGTGCAAGACTATGTATCCCAACCGGATCTTGAGACAAGCAACTTCTTGAGCTACACTCAAGATTGCAAAGCTCAAGCGTTTGGATACATAAGTTGCTTGCATATCTATTTATTTATGTTAATATCTAAATGTGATTTAGAAAAGGGAAGAAGGCACTTCGGAAAGTCAATTGAGAAAGTTAGTTTAATTTATCATTAGTAAAGGCATAAGTAGGAGGAAATGAAAATGTGACATATTTTGATGTCACGATTTCAGAATGAATTGTTATACAAAAGACGTTTAACACTTTTTTGACGAATGTCGTCACATTGCTTCTGAAGTAATGTTTTGCGTTAAGTAATTTGTAAATAACTAAATATATATTAAATGTTAATATATAAATACACAAGATGTAGCAAACTTATATGGTAAAATTAGACTAGGCCGTATCTAGAGATTAAGCTTCACAAGTCACATAAAGAGGGGTCTGACCTCTCGTATTATGAAGTCTACGGACACTTGTGAGTCTTAGCCTCTTAGATACAATGGCCGAAACCCATCTGTGAGACAGTGGGAGAATGAGTTGTCGAACTCAGTCTCGTACATACTGATGTACCCGAGTCTACTTTTAACAAAATAAGTTATTCGTATATTTTATTAAGACACGTGTTCTTGATGAAACACAAGTCTGATAAAATAAAGAACGAAATGCCTAAAGTATTTAAACTGATTCGATTAGATCGAATGGTCAAATACTTAGCTACATAAAATCTTGTGTAATTAAAAGAAAATGTGATTTTCTCTCAGGTCAAGTCTGTTAACACATCAGTGTGTTAAAAGGTATGAATCACACTTAATTAGATTTAGTGTGATCCATTGTAAGCGACTCTGAGTTAACTCCTCCCTCTGGGTTAAGTCCCAGATAGTAATGCCTAGGTTTTGATAATGTTCTATAAGGACATTATCAATAATATATTCAATAAATCAATCGTAAGGAAGTTGTATCATTACTCGAATCTCGTGAGACAGATTGTCGAGTTAGACATCATAACTGATGATGACTTAGTCAACTTCTAGGATAAAATTCGTAGTAGTAACTCCGATTTAAAACTTGATGCAGGTCCGTGTGCGTAAATAAATTTGAGAATTTAGTTTACGTGCCCAAGGAAAATGTTTCCTCACTTTCTGCAAGTAAATCTTTAAGTTGAAAGATTGGTGCAGAAAGAAAATAGTGAAGTACAATCTTGTTGGACGAGAACGTTTTTCATCCTAATTTCTTTAAAACGGATTAGTTGAAACCGTCTCGCCAGCAGATGTGTACAGATCTACTCGGACCAAGCTCGATGTAAAACGTTCATGTTGACCATGAAAATTTGGGCATTCACTTATAAGTTCGTTTTTCTAAATATGATTTAGACGGACCAACTTATATGAATTGGCCAGGTAGTTTTCAAGGTCAGTGGGAGCGTATAAATTACATGCGAGACATCAAAGAGATGGAACATATATTTTGATTAAGTAATCAAAGAGTTTGATTATTTATCAGAAATGAATATGAACCATTTGAAATGACCAATAACTAATTTGAAATTATTATCGTAAGATACGATGAACTGGATAAGATCCAGGGAAATAAAGTATTATAGATTCCGACAGACCAAATGAATTATTTGAATGAGATTCAAAAGGTTGGTCTAACATAAACATAGAAACCCCTTAAGTCTATAGTGTAGACGGTTTTAGCAGATCCACTCACGAAGGCTCTACCACATGAAGTCGGGAAAACTTATGTGTAAAAACGATATTAGATATCGAGATAAATGGGCCTGAGTGCAAGTGGGAGATGTAGGAATATGATGCCCTCAAAGCCATTTATTCCTGTGTGAATAGCACAAACATCTTGTTCGAAATAACAGTAAGCTGTTTGGTATAATTTATCTAAGTTATATTGTAATGTAGTTAACATTAGATATCAACTTAGGTAAAGTCCTGAGACTTTATGCAACGTCAAACGGGTATCGAGTTGAGCATCTCGATCATGGAGAAACGTTTGACCGTCTGTAGCATAAGTCTGGAATGGTTCGTGGTCGTAGATGTTTCGAGACAAGGATATCGAAACATCGGATAGACCATTGTGTCTTAGTCTTCACCGTTTAGCGGTGGCGATGATCTCATGATCGCTTGACTTGGCGAAGTCGAAGACGAGACACAGGTGCTCATTAGAATGAGTTCACTGAACGATCCACTAGAGTTATCATATGGTTATATTGACCAATCTGTCAGTGATAACTCTGAGTGATGATAGGATAGTTGGTCTTTTGACTTGAGGTCATTTTGACGGACCTATGCGTGAACGGTGCCACTTAGATCAATTGACCTAGCTTCGAGGCAAGGCCTGTCGAAAGGTCTTTTGATTGGGTGTCACTTGAAACGTACGGGGCGAGTAATGACCAAGAGAGGATTCGTCTCTCCCGGTCAATGGGAGTTAGTGTCGTAGAGTTAGTTCGGTCTTTAGTAAAAACTCTGCGCAGAGTATGTTGGAAGAAGTCCAACATTAGTTGACTAAAGATCGATAGAAACTAACCGGAGTTAAGTTATTGGGGTTGACAGTTTGACCGTACCCCAGACTTGATCCGAACGACATGATTAAGACGAAGAGACTATAACTGCGGAATTCATCACGGAAACAGTCAGGTGGTCCCGACAATACTCATGTCAATGAGTTTACCACATAATGATGATTCCTGAAGCAGGGACGGCAACCACTGCTCGTGGTCACTGCCGTATAGGGCTTCGAGCCCAACCTGTTGTAAGGGTCAGGCTGTAGGGTCTCACACAGAGTGTAACGCTTCGTCTAGTAATAGGTAGAAATTAGTTAGGGAGAATATTTGCATTTGATGCAAAAGAAGAGATAATTGCATTTGATGCAATATGATAATTTAAGCTTAGATAGGGACTACTTTGCATTTGATGCAAAAGCGATTAAATGCGTATTAAATTGTTTAATACAATATTTAATAAAATAAACGCAAGGAAAAGTTCACGGGTAAGACGGGAATGTCCCGGTCTACGCCCAGGTTCGAACGGCGTCCAAATCGGACACCAAATGCTCAAGTTAGAGCCAAAACAGCCCAACGAGTCAGACCAGGCAGACCCAGACCAATCTGGTCTAGTCTGCTGGTCAAGCCCAAGAAAGGACAGACCTGGGCAAGCCCAGGCACTGGCCTGGACCTGCCCAGGGCCTGGGCCCGCCCAGGCGCGGGCCTGGGCAAGCCCAGGCCCGCCTGGGCTCTGCCCAGCGCCTGGGCAGAGCCCAGGCGCGGGCCTGGGCCCGCCCAGGCGCGGGCCTGGGCAAGCCCAGGCGCGGGCCTGGGCAAGCCCAGGCCCGCCTGGGCTCTGCCCAGCGCCTGGGCAGAGCCCAGGCGCGGGCCTGGGCCCGCCCAGGCGCGGGCCTGGGCAAGCCCAGGCCCGCCTGGGCTCTGCCCAGCGCCTGGGCAGAGCCCAGGCGCGGGCCTGGGCTCGCCCAGGCCGCCTGGGCGAGCCCAGGCGTGGACCTGGGCGCGCCCAGGCGCCTGGGCGAGCCCAGGCGCAGCCTGGGCTCTGCCCAGGCGGGTTTTAGGTGCGCGCGGGTTGCGTGGGGCCCACCCATGGGCCCCACCTCTAGGGTTTTGAACCCTAAGTGTGCTGAATCAAATGACGGCTCAGTTTTTGCGAAAAACTAGCCTAGGGCTGATCTTTGGACACACAATTGGAGGGTCAAACGAAGTCCGATTGACGAACCGTTTTTTCCTATGCGTTCACCGTTGAACGCTTGTCGTATTGATAGGTTGTATCAATCCTGAAGCTCAACGGTGAGTGAGTTAAAATTCACGGAAGTTTGCACTTTGTGAAGTGCAAACTAACTTGATTTTAATTAACTCATCATTTAGTCCCACATCGGATTTTGAGAAAAAGGGAGAGTCCGCCGCCTATATAAATAGGGGTCTCCCCCCTTCCTCAAAACTCGTCCCAAGCTCTAGATCTGAGCGGCTCTCGTAAATGTTGGAGCACGCTCGGATCTAGGCTTAAATAAATATTTCTCTATCTCCCAAATTTCTGCCTTACTCCTGAGGGCTCTGGCAAAGCCACAAAGGAGTTCGGATTCTGAATCTGAAATCTTGGCGGAGGTTTCACTCGCGTGAAACTTTCTTCGGCGCGTGGTTGGCTCGGCGGCACGGGGATTGATCGCCTCGGGATGCGGAGCGGTTCGAGGAGCGGTTCGGGGAGCGGTTCAAGGAGCGGCTCGGCGTGGGACGGGAGCAGCTCGGAAGACGGCGCGGAACATATCGCCTGCTCCAGGGCTGAGATTCCGGGTATGTGGTTAAAGTATTTTTAGCATTAGTTTAGTTTAATCGCAGTAGGCTAGATCCTTCTTGGGATGGTCAGACCCATCCCAAGTCGGCATAGATTTTGGCATAGGGTCTTGGACCTTAGGGCTAAGTTAGAAAATTGTTTTTAACTGCATGTTAATTTAGTTAACATAAGTTTTTCTTCCGCTGCAAATGATTTTTGTGTCTATGTTCCGTCCGACTTAGGACGGGACTAGAATTTTTGTGCCCTAAGGGACCGCCAATCCCCTACAGATGATTGATCACCTCAAGAGCAACAATCTTTAGGAAGCGGTGTATATGGCTACTTCAAATACCGTGAAGGACGCTCAAGCCTAGAGGATTTTGTGCATCTCCACCTTCGATTATGAGTTCGACGAGATTTCATGGTTGGAGACGGCACATGAGGTTTGGAGCTATCTTGAAGCCAAGTACATCTATGTCAATGTGTTTAAGGAGGATGATGTCTCCGAGTCAAACGATGTTGAGGTATCTCAAACATAATCTTCTTATGAGAATGATTTTGCTAGTTATAATTATTAATTGCTCATAAGTGTAGTGCACATTCACATCATGATAACACACATAATTGAATTACTTTGCATGCTTCTGATGTGCATTTATATTTCATATATTCACGCAAGTCTTCCTTTGTGTTTTTCCGTTATTTTCCGACGTCTCATATCTGTTTTCTCGTATTTTCTCGTTTTCTTTCACTTTTTCGTGTTTTTGTATGTTTGCAGGAGTTTGACAGCATAGGGGACACGTATCGAAGATATCATAAGTCCTCGGAGCAACAGGAGGAGCCACGCGTGATCCAGGGGGTCAAACGACCAAGATTGCCACTTTTCAACCCCCACCCGATTGGTTGGACACAGCCAACCGATCGGGTGATGCACGCGTGCACCACCCGGACAGCTGCTGAAGCGATGTGGGCATCAAGAGACCGGGTCCCCGACCGGTTTAACCCGATGAACTTCTCGGGAAATTGGAGCTGAAATCCAACCGATCGGGTGATCTTCACCCGATCAGTTCATCTGTAGCCGTTTCCTCGAAGACACGACCCGGACAGCTCACCTGACCGCAAGCAGACCGTGCCAAAACGTCCGAAGTTACTGTCTTTTGGGCGATAATTCCAACCGATCGGTTGATTTATCAATCGATCGGTTCACCCGACGATGCCAAGATCCAAACGGCTATGAGCTTCCGCCAACCGACTGTGTCGCCTGACCGGGTGAAGTCCTGAAGATCAAAGTTCGCAGCAGGTCACCCGATCGGGTGATCTCGTTTTCTATATATAGAAGCCCTAGGTTTCCAGAAACGGGGGAGCTGTAATTTTTTACTGTTTTTCTCTCTTGTGACGGCTGTAATTCCTTTGTTATTTGTAAGTGTTCTGATCTTAACCAAACTTTGATATTATCTTAATTGTATTGCTATTACTTCATTCCAATCGTCTGATTATGTTTTTAACGGTCGATTTTCGTTTAGATCGCTTTTTACCCAAAATGTGTGAGTAGTTCCCAAATCTGGGATTTTGGTGGAAACCCCTTCGTGGGTTCTCCCTAATGCGTCCATAGGATTAGGAAATCGATAGGGATTAGGAATCTATCGGTTACGCGGGGTGTTTCATTGTCATCGACAGGAAAAAGACCGCCTTTGACCGTTGGGCCAAGGGGGAATAAACTTGGCGGTTGACTCCCTAGCCATAGCTCACGCCCTTAGCTTAGACATCGAATCCTAGCGCGCGGGATCGGTAGGATGCGATGTTGGGAGTTATCGTTGCGAGCTTAGTGCTCCCAGAGTCGGTCAGTGTTAATGGACATGGGAATGCTCACTGACCGAACCCGGGTAGTCCGACGTATGATCCTGGGCACCGACCGGAATATCGGGCCCATGGGACGCTGGTATCACTCTTAGAGGCAACGTCTCACCATTAGACCCTAATTCCGACCGTTATCCTATCCGTCGGCCATATTGGAAAGAATCACATGATAGGGTGGAAACCAAAGTCCTAGGTTTCCTTTATTATTGTTTATCCTCATTTCTGTAATTCGTGACAACCCATCTACCGATTCGGGCTAGCTCACCCATGGGGTGACTTTGGTCCTCTCTGACACAAGCACAACTACGCCTCCCTGAGTTCGACCCCCAAGCCACACTACAACACCGTGCGCTTGCGGTTATAAATATTTAAATCTCACGCCCCCAACCACATATTATTGCACATCAAACACACATCACAAACATGGGGGACGTCAAGCTCTATGGCGCCGTTGCCGGGAGGCAACGTGCTTGTTATTTTAGGATCTTATGAACCCTTGAGTCAAGCTCCCACCCCTATCTCGCGATAATTTTCGCGTTCTTCTTTTTCATTTTTCATTTTCAATTTTATTTTCCTATTTTTATTTTCTATTTTATCTGTTTCTTTCCCACTTTTCGCTTCATGGGTGTTTGTTGTTTTTAATGCGCAGGAACACAAGAAGTCTTGACGACTTGACTCCTGTTGATCCTGAGATAAACGCCACCCTAAGGCGTCTGGCCGCAGAGAAGAGAAGAAGAGAAGAGCCTGAAACCATGGGAGAGAACACTCCACCTCATAAATCCCTGCTGGAGTACTCGATGCCTTCCCTCGAGTCCACCTCCGCCATCCGTCCTCCTGCAATTACGGCGCAGAGCTTCGAGCTCAAGCCGTCCTTAGTGACGTGGATCCAGCAGGATCAATTCTCGGGGGCACCCATGGAGAGCCCCATCAAACTTTGGACTCCTTGGAGAAATGTGACACCTTCCGCATAAATGGTGTCACAACTGAGGCGATCCGTCTGAAGCTATTCCCCTTCTCTTTACGGGATAATGCCAAGCTGTGGCTTAGGGGGAAGGACCCAAATACGTTCAACACTTGGGAGAAACTTTCAAATGCTTTTCTGACAAAGTTCTTTCCTCCGGGGAAGACCATGAAGCTGAGGAGTGAGATCTCCTCCTTCTCCCAAGCCAGCCACGAGTCCCTGCATGAAGCTTGGACGAGATTTAAAGAGATGCAGCGAAGATTCCCTCATCACGAGCTTCCCAAGTGGTAGATAATTACTTTGTTCTACAACGGATTGATGGATGATTTAAAATATTTGATGGACGCCGCGGCTGGGGGGTCCTTCATGTCTAGAAGTGAAGAAGATGCCGGGAACATATTAGAAAACATGGCATCGAACAATGAGCGATGGTGTGACGAGAGAGCCACATCTAGATCTGGGGGTATCCACTGGGTCGAGGACGTCGACAGATTATCCAGCAAGTTTGACTTGCTGTCGACCCAGATCTCAGCGCTGATGGTAGGAGCCGGTGGTTCCGGTACACAACATATTATGGCGGTGGAGTCCGAAGTCATTGGAGACTTCGAGGGTGTCACCTCTGTTGGACCAAGTGAGCGTACTATTCTACAATCCTACGGAAAATGCGCCGTACCCTCCACGGACTAGCTCCAATCCGGCCTACTCTCCAAACAAATGGAACCACCCCAACCTTAGCTACCGGGCACCGTATCAGCAGCCACCACCTCAGCAGCAGCAACAACAAATATATCAGCCGGCTAGGCCTCAGCAACAGCAATTTCAACAACAGCAGCAGCAACCTCCACAACAATATCAACAATACCCTCCAAGGAACCAGCAGCCCTTTTAGCAGCAGCAGCAGCAGCATCAGCAATATGGTCAACTAAGGGCAATCTCTCCGGTTGAGTCCCTCTTGACTCAATACATTACCAACCAGGAGAAGATAAATTTGAAGCTGGAAATGGGGCAAAGGGCTCTCATGGACCAAGTAACCCAGCTGGGGTTACAGGTGGTGAACCTTCAAAGGTCGTAAAATCTATTGCCGCCACAACCAGAAGTGAACCTGAGGGGAGCAAATCAGACTTTGGCACTCACACACGAAAATGCGAATGTGTTCGCTATTGTATTGAGGAGCGGAACACAAATCCCCACAAGAGTGCCCCCAAAGGAACCGGAAGCACCGTTGGTCGTAGAGCGACAAATTGAAAAAGCCAAAACATCGGTGCTTTGTCGCCAAAGCCAACGACTCCGGAGGGAGTCCCTAAAGAGGAGAAGAAGAAGGACGAGGAAGGGTGCCTCAAAGTGTTCAAGCCCGTTCTGCCTTTTCCACAATGGCTTGCCTAAGCCAAGATAGACGAGAAGTATGGCAAATTCTTTGCCATGGTCAAGGATCTAAGCTTGCAAATCCCATTCCTCGAAGCTATCAGACGATTCCCTCCTACGTAAAATTTCTAAAGGATTTGGTGACAAGAGGGTCAAGAAAGGAGAAGGTCGAATTGACGGCGGAATGCAGGGCTCTCATTCAGAGGGCAAATCCACCTAAGCTTAAAGACCCGGGGAGCTTCTCTATCCCTTGTGCGATCGGGGAGGTAAAGATCCATCGCGCGCTTGTCGATCTTGGACCGAGTGTCAGTTTAATGCCCCTGTGCTATATAAGAGGATAGGGATGGGTGATTTGGACCCCACCGATATGACCCTACAGCTTGCAGACCGATCGGTCAAATATCTAGTGGGTGTTGTAGATGACCTCCCTGTCAACGTAAGTGGGGTGCATGTGCCAGTGGACTTCGTCGTCATGGACATGCCTGAAGATGCGCACACCCCCATCATCCTTGGACGGCCTTTCATGGCCATTGCCGGCGTTTTAATAGATGTGAAGAATGGGAAGCTTTCCCTTAACATCGGCATCGAAAAAGTCGAGTTTGACTTGGGGTTGTCAATGAAGCACCCCAATCTACCGGATGATCCAAGATGCAATATGCTGGAGTTAGAAGAAGAGAGAGGTGTGGAAGCAATCTCCTGGGAAATTCTTTTAAGAAATCCCCCCGATAGCTTGGGGGACTTAGAAGAACATGTGGGCCCGAAGGCAGATGATGTTGCTGGGAAAGCAGATGCGGTACATACGGTCCCTCCCAGATTTCAGAAAGCTCCTCCGACAAGGAGGAAAGGGAAAGAGCCCATAGGGCTCACCGGAGATGAGATCTGGATCCTGACACGAGTGGCGATAGACGCCAATTTAAGGGAGAAGCCTCCGGATTCCATCAACGGAGGGAGAGTCATCGAGCAAGTTTTGTTGTCACTGTCGACGACCCCAAAAGCCAGCAACTACAAATCTGAAGCGATGCCGATCTTAGGGCATCACCCCCATCCGCCTTGAATATCATCTACGGGCGTCAAGCAAATGACGTTAAACAAAAGCGCTTCATGGGAGGCAACCCATGCTCTAAACTTTTGTCTTCGCTTTTAGGATTATTTTTAGCTTTATTTTTTCTATTTTAATAATTAAATCCAGCCGCAGGAACTTCGGTTGAGAGACTTAGGCCATTTGTGAATTTTTGCAGGAAACAAGCCCTCACCCGATCGGGTGACTAGTCAACCGATCGGGTGAGACGTATCAGACAATGGCCGTATCTGTTCTCCCACGAACCGGTCGGGTGAAGCAATGTGAGACTGGGTGGAAGACCGTGTGAGCTGGCCCGAAGTCTCGGAAAATTTTGGGATTTGATCAACCGATCGGTTGATACGAAGAGTGGTCGTGTGAATGACCGGGTGAGCTGTACTAAACTTTCGGGAAAAAGTGTGAAGCGACCACCCGATCGGTTGATGTTGATTTCTCAACCGATCGGGTCGCCTATAGCCAATTTTCAGCAGTATTTTCGACCTAATTGTCAACCGATCAGGTGAGTTTTCACCCGATCGGTTCGACTTAAAACCTATAAATACAACAGCACCCCACCCGTTCATCTCCCTCGTCCGATCTCGATTCTCTCTCGCTATTTCGACTCCCTCTCCCTCCAACCGGCCTCGTTTCCCCCTCAACCGACCATACAACCATCTCAATCGATCTCTTCTCTCTCTTTTTCCATCTTTCCATCGATCTCTCTCCCTTTCTCTTCGGTTTCACACCATCAAAAACTCTAATTTCCGCCCAAACCCCCCCACTTTCGAAATTTGCTCAAAAGAGGCGCCGCGGCTTCACACTTCTGCCCATTGCGTTGCGTTGGGACATCTACGAGCAATGATCTTCATCTCGCTTGGGTAACTTTGCTCCTTAGCTTAATTTTATATTTTGCCCTAGAATTTCTATTTGCTTGATTGCTTGTGTGTGTGTGTGCATTCATCACAATTCCGCATTCACTCACACACACTCTCTCTCACATGGCCCAGGATCAAGATAAGGGTAAGGGTATCATGCGAGAGGAGGGGTCATCTCGCAAGAGACGTAAGACTACACATCCACCACACTCACGACCTCCTCCTGCACAGCCTGCACAACCCCAACCCCAACCCCAGCCTATCGTCCCAGTTGAGGACCCACTGATGGGCCTGCGTGGCTACCGGTTTAGGAATCAAAAGCATAAGGATTTCTATCATAGGCTTGATGCGAGACGGCATCTATCGACCAAATTTGCCCATACCCAAACGCTTATCGATCTCGGTGTATTCACCGAGGTCGAGACTCTCTTCGCAAATTTAGGTTGGTTAGCTTTCCTAAATGCCTCCGCGGTGTCCTACCCCTCCCTCACACTCGAATTTTTATCCACACTTGTTAATGAGTCGGGGTCGATCGTCATCTTTCACGTCCGTAACAGAACCATTCGCACTAATCTGAACATCATTAATAACATCTTTGGTTTCCCCATCCTTGGGGACGATGCTATCCGTCCCTACGGGTATCCCCCCGAATTTGACGTCGATCAGTTTTGGTTCCGCCTCACCCTACACGACCCGTATCCCCGAGGTAAGGCCAATGCCTCCTCCATCATTCACCCCATCTTCCGTCTGGCCCACCGAATCATATCATGCACGTTTTTCCCCAGGGATGAGTCAGGTACCGTGACCATCCCTGATCTCTTCATTCTTTGGGCCATGACCTTTTCTTTTGTTCGCGGGGATGACATGATTTCTTTTAGGGCCCCAGTTGTTCCCGTCCATGCAGGTGCTTGGCTTATTCATAAGCTTCTTGAGATTAGCCGTGCCGGCAAGGGCAAGCTTTGTTGCGGGGGCCTTATCACGATCATAGCTTCTTCTCCCCAGTTCAACATTGTCATCTCCCGAGATCTGCCACTACCGCAGGACCCTCACGTCTAGATCTCGACGTCCTGCGGCACATTCACATGATTAAGCCCCGTCCCAATGGCCGCTTCACCTTCCATTACGGGCACCCCCTGTCTCCCTATACCATTCTGTCCAACCCCGCTCACATGACCATCCAGCTTGTGGGAGACTGGACTTTCCCACCTGATCCTGAGTTTCTTGCGGGGTTGCGCCTTCCATTCATCCCGGGCACACCTAGACCACCTTCCCCTGCCTCCCACTTAGGCGAGCAGGACATTCCTGCGTCCCGAGGAGACTCTGGGGCTGGTCCTAGTCATGTCATCCCTGCTTCTGTCCCAATCACCACTGTCGCCACCTCTTCGATCCATACTACCACCACCTCCTCCTTTCGCCGACCCACTTTCGCTCGTCTCGCTCTCGAGACTGAGCTGGCTTCGCTTCGCGCTGTCGTTTTGTCCTCCACCCCCTCGGACCCATCCTCTTCCATCTTCACTCACCGACATTTCCTCGCACTTGAGAGGAACGTGGCCCCCATCCTCCGCCTTCTCACACACGTCCACGGACCTCCTCCACCCACACCCCACCCCTCACCACCACCTTCACCCCCTCGACGATTTTCACCTCCCCCATCACACTCCTCACCTCCACCATCACCCCCTAGGCGACCATCCCCTCCCATCACTACTTCCATCCACACTACCTCATCTACTCCCACTGTTTCCATTCCCTCCACTGTCGCCCCCACAGCTCCACTACCCTCCACTTCCGTCACTCCATATGTGCGCCGCAAGAAATTGCAGGTGCGATCGCGATCACTTCCCCCCACCATCCTCTTCTATAGCCGTATCCACCCCATTCACCGCCGTTTCTACCCCATCTACCACCGCCTTGGTCGCCCCTTCAGTCCCACTCACCATCACCACCACGACTCCACCTATCATTCACACCTCCACACCCACTGATCCATCACCCCGACCACTTTCTCCACTCATTCGTACACCAGTCGCCTCTCCCACCCACTCCCCCGCATCCCCCACATCTTCCACCGAGGAGGACGAGGATGTTTCCTCTCCTGCTTTTTGATTTCATTTTTTTCTTCTGACCTCCCCTTGCATATATTTGCATTTTCACGATCATATCATTTCGCTAGCATTGTGACGTCTAGCTTGGGGGAAGTCAATTTTTCTGTGTGTTGTCATGTGATGTTTTTCTATGTGTGTTTGTTTATTTGTCGTGGTGTGATTTTCTATTTTTATTTTCTGTTTATATGTCGTGTGGTGTGATCTTTATCTTTATTTTTATTTTCAGTTTCGTATGTGTGATTTTCTTTTTTTTCATGTCTTTTTGTGTCGGTGCGTTTCCCCCCATTTTCATTGCCCTCCCGTATTCACTTTATTGCATTGAGGGCAATGCAAGTTTCAACTTGGGGGAGTCGCACTTCGTGTGTCATTTGTGTCTTTTTCTTCGTTTTGAGTCGTTTTTATCGTGTTTTTATTTTTTATTTTCTTCTTTTTATCTCTTTCTCTTAGAGATAAACCCTATGATGAATTGCCACAAAAATCACACACACCTAGCATGGCTTCAGTAATCACATTCACTAACCCTAGGAAGTCGAGTCCCCTTGCATTTCATGCATCGTGGGTCCACTTAGCTTTTTTGTGAGTCGTGTGTCGTGCTTAGCTGTTTGGTGTGCTTCTACTTTGTGATTGAGTTTTATATACCTGTCCAGGAATGACCCTTAGATTATCATGCTTCGATTTGAATATGCGGTATTTGCCTCTCTTATCTGCTTCTGTATGCATGAATATATATATCGTATGCTTCATTTCGCATGTGTCGGGATTCCACAATTAGGACTAGGATAACCCATTTTAGCCTATGCTCTGATTAGCGAAATATCTCCTTTGCCGAAGTGTTTAGAATCCGATTTATTTTATATTTTACTTGGTGCAAATCCCCTCGTCGTGTACCGTTCTCCCACTTGGGAGAGTACACACGTGTATATACCCCAAAATCCAAAAAAATCCAAAAAAGGAGAAAAGAAAAACCAAAAAAAAGAGAAAAGAGAAAAGAAAGAAAAAAATACATATGTATAGCCAAAATCCAAAAAAATTCATATATCCAAAACCCCAAAAAGTGTGTGTGAATATTTTCCTACCTGCCGAGAATAAAGGTAAGGCGAGAGTTTGCACCGAGTATTCTACTCCACATCATCTCAACCCCCATCATTTTCGAAAACATTCAGCTTAGGAACTTTTTAGCTATTATCTAGGCTATAGTGTGGCGATTTCCTTAACCCTAGTTGTGGAGTCCCTGACACATGATATGTTTCGATTCTCACTTTCTTCCCATGCATGCTTGAGCCATATGTTCACCGCTTATTCCAGATCGAATCGATATTTGGGTCATTTCTTGGATTTGTGTATATGGAGCTTATATCACAATGTAGATAGCGACACCGTCTGCTAGCACACGACCACACTCACTCGCGCTTCACCACGTGGGCCCACGACACTTGTCTGGACTCGTATTCCTTGGTTTAGTGATGTGATTTGGCGTTTGCTTGCTTGGTGTGTCGTTTTTGATTTTGTTGGCCCCGACGGGCGATTTAGGATTTAGAGTTCTCTTTTTCCCTCTTTCTCTCTATTTTCTCCCTCCGAGCTCCTACTCTCACTCATCTTCCTCGAGGACGAGGAAGGGTTCAGCTTGGGGGATTTTGACGTGCGTTTATATTTCATATATTCACGCACGTCTTCCTTTGTGTTTTTCCGTTATTTTCCGCCGTATCGTATCCATTTGCTCGTATTTTCTCGTTTTCTTTCACTTTTTCGTGTTTTTGTATGTTTGCAAGAGTTTGACAGCATAAGGGACACGTATCGAAGATATCATATGTCCCTGGAGCAACGGGAGGAGCCACGCGTGATCCAGGGGGTCAAACGACCAAGATTGCCCCTTTTCAACCCCCACCCGATCGGTTGGACACAGCCAACCGATCGGGTGATGCACACGTGCACCACCCGGACAGCTGCTGAAGCGATGTGGGCATCAAGAGATCGGGTCGCCTGACGTGCGTTTATATTTCATATATTCACGCACGTCTTCTTTTGTGTTTTTCCGCTATTTTCCGCCGTCTTGTAGTCGTTTTCTTGTGTTTTCTTGTTTTCTTTCAATTTTCCGTATTTTTGTATGTTTGCAGGAGTTTGCCGACGTAGGGGACATAAAACGACGATATCATGAGTCTCCGGAGCAACGGAAGGAGTCACGCATGATCCAGGGGTCAAACGACGAAGATCGCATCTTTCACCTCCCCACCCGATCGGTTGGACACAGCCAACCGATCGGGTGAAGCACGCATGCACGACCCGGTCAACCGCTGAAGCAAGGAATGTATCAACCGACCGGGCCGCCGACCGGTTCAACCCGACCCCTCTCTCTGGAAATTGGAGCTGAAACATATTCACCCGATCGGTTCACCTGTAGCCGTTTCCCCAAAGAAGACGACCCCGAAGAGCTCACCGACCGTCAGCAGACCGTGCCAAAATGTCTGAAGTTACTGTCTTTTGGGCAACAATTCCAACCGATCGGTTGATTTATCAACCTATCGGTTCACCCGACGACGATCAAGATCCAAACGACGAGCAGCTTCCATCAACCGACCGTGTCGTCTGACCGGGTGAAGTCTCGAAGATGGCTGCCGAAGTTCGCAGCAGGTCACCCGATCGGGCGATTCTTCACCCGATCGGGTGATGTCGTTTTCTATAAATATAGGACCTAGGTTTCCAGATTCGAGAGTAGTTATTTTTGCCTATTTTCCTCTCTCTTGACGGCTGTAATTTTTCAGATGTTTGTAAGTTGTCTGATCTTTACCAAACTGTAATCTAGTGTTATTTGCATTGCCCTTACTACTTTTCAATCGCCTGATCATGTTTTAAGGTCGATTTTGATTTAGATTGTTTTTTAGTAAATATGTGTGAGTAGTTCCCAAATCTGGGATTTTGGTGGAAACCCCTTCGTGGGTTCTCCCCGATGCATCCATAGGACTAGGAAATCGATAGGGATTAGGAATCTATCGGTTACGCGCGGTGTTTTATTGTCATCGACGGAAAAAAAAGAATGCCTTTGACCGTTGGACCAAGGGGGAATAAACTTGGCGGTTGACTCCCTAGCCATAGCTCACGCCCCTAGCGTAGACGTCGAATCCTTACGCGCGGGAGCGGCAGGATGAGATGTTGGGAGTTATCGTTGCGAGCTTAGTGCTCCCGGAGTCGGTCAGTGTTAATGGACATGGGAATGTCCACTGACCGAACCTGGGTAGTCCGGCGTATCATCCTGGGCACCGACCGGAATATCGGGCCCATGGGACGCTGGTATCACTCTTAGAGGCAACGTCTCACCATTAGACCCTAATTTCGATCGTTATCATACCCGTAGGCCGTATCGACGAGAATCGTACCGAAGTCCCGGGTTTCCCTTTATATCATTTATCCCTCGCATTCTATTTTCCGTGACAACCCATTTACCGATTCGGGCTAGCTCGCCCATGGGGTGAATTTGGTCCTTCTTGACACAAGCACAACCATGCCTCCCTGAGTTCGACCCCCAAGCCACACTACAACACCGTGCGCTTGCGGTTATAAATATTTAAATCTCACGCCCCCATTCATATATTACACACATCTGACACGCACATCGCGGGGACGCCAAGCTTTATGGTACCGTTACCGGGGAGGCAATATACTTGTTATTCTAGGATCTCATGAACCCTTGAGTCTAGCTCTCATCTCTATCTCGCGATAATTTTCGCATTCTTCTTTTTCTATTCTTATTTTCTTTTCGTATTTTTATTTTCTATTTTATCTGTATCCTTCCCATTTTTCGCTTCACGGGTGTTTGTTGTTTTTAATGCGCAGGAACACAAGGAGTCTTGACGACTTGATTCCTGTTGATCCCGAGATAAACGCCACCCTAAGGCATCTGGCCACCGAGAAGCGAAGAAGAGAAGAGCCCGAAGACATGGGGGAGAACACCCCACCTCACAAGTCTCTGCTGGAGTACTCGATGCCATCCATCGAGTCCACCTCCGCCATTCGTCCTCCTGCTATTACAGCACAAAGATTCGATCTTAAGCCGTCTTTGGTGACGTAGATCCAGCATGATCAATTCTCGGGTGCACCCATGGAGAGCCCCATCGAACATTTGGACTCCTTCTTGGAGAAATGTGACACCTTCCGGATAAACGGTGTCACAACTGAGGCGATCCGTCTGAAGCTATTCCCCTTCTTTCTGCGAGATAAGGCCAAGCTGTGGCTTAGGGGGGAGGACTCAAATACGTTCAACACTTGTGAGAAGCTTTCTAATGCTTTTCTGACAAAGTTCTTTCCTCCTGGAAGACCATGAAGCTGAGGAGTGAGATCTCCTCCTTCTCCCAGGCCAGCCACGAGTCCTTGCATGAAGCTTGGACGAGATATAAGGAAATGCATCAAAGATGCCCTCATCATGAGCTTCCGAAATGGCAGATAATTAATCTGTTCTATAACGGATTGAGGGATGACTTGAAATCTTCCATGGACGCCGCGGCTGGAGGGTCCTTCATGTCCAGAAGTGAGGAATATGCCGGGAACATTCTAGAAAATATGGCATCAAACAATGAGCGGTGGTGTGACGAGAGAGCCACAGCTAGATCTGGGGGTATCCACAGGGTCGAGGACGTCGACAAATTATCCAGCAAGTTTGACTTGCTGTCGACCCAGATCTCCGCATTGATGGTAGGAGCTGGTGGTGCCGGTACACAACATGTTGTGACGGTGGAAGCCGAAGTCTTTGAAGAATTCGACGGTGGTGACATCTCACCACCATTGGACCAAGCGAGCACACTATTCTACAATCCTACGGGAAATGCGCCGTATCCACCACGGACTAGCTCCAACCCGGCCTACTCTCCGAACAACCGAAACCACCCCAACCTTAGTTACTAGGCACCGTATCAGCAGCCGCCTCCTCAGCAATAGCAGCAGCCAATGTATCAGCCGGCTAGGCCTCAGCAGCAGCAGCCTCCACAACAGTATCAGCAATATGCTCCCAGGAATCAGCAACCAGTTCAGCAGCAGCAGCAATATGGCCAACAGAGGGCCATCTCTCCGGTTGAGTCCCTTTTGACTCAATATATCACCAACCAGGAGAAGATAAATTTGAAACTGGAAATGGGACACCGAGCTCTCACGGACCAAGTAACCCAGCTGGGGTTACAAGTGGCGAACCTTTCAAGGTCGCAAAACTTATTGCCGCCACAACCGGAGGTGAACCCGAGGGGAGCAAACAAACTTTGGCACTCACGCACGAGCATGCGAATGTGTCCGCTATCGTGTTGAGGAGCGGAACGCAAATCCCCACAAGAGTCCCCAGAAAGGAACCAGAAGCACCATTGGTCATGGAGCGACCGATTGAAAAATTGAATGACACCGGTGCTTCGTCGCCAAAGCCAACAACTCCGGAGGGAGTTCCTGACGAGGAAAAGAAGAAAAACGAGGAAGGGAGCCTCAAGGTATTCAAGCACATTGTGCCTTTTCCACAACGGCTTGCCCAAGCCAAGATAGACGAGACGTATGGAAAATTCTTTGCCATGGTCAAGGATCTAAGCTTGCAAATCCCCTTCCTCGAAGCTATCGAGACGATTCCCTCCTACGCCAAATTTCTAAAGGATTTAGTGACAAGAGGGTTCAGAAAGGAGAAGGTCGTATTGACGGCGGAATGCAGCGCTCTCATTCAGAGGGCAAATCCGCCTAAGCTTAAAGACCCAGGGAGTTTCTCTATCCCTTGTGCAATCGGGGAGGTAAAGATCCATCGTGCGCTCGTCGATCTTGGAGCGAGCGTCAGTTTGATGCCCCTGTCGCTGTATAAGAGGATATGGATGGGTGACTTGGAGCCCACCAGAATGACCCTACAGCTTGCAGACTGATCGGTCAAATATCCGGTGGGGGTTGTAGATGACCTCCATGTCAACGTAAGCGGGGTGCATGTGCCTGTGGACTTCGTTGTCATGGACATGACTGAAGATGCACACACCCCCATCATTCTTGGACGGCCTTTCATGGCCACTGCCGGTGTTTTGATAGATGTGAAGAATGGGAAGCTTTCCCTTAACGTCGGCAACGAGAAAGTCGAATTTGACTTGGGATTGTCAATGAAGAACCCCGATCCCCCGGATGATCCAAGATGCAATGTACTGGAGTTAGAAGAAGAGAGAGCTGTGGAGGCAAGCTCCTGGGAAATTCTTTCAAGGAATCCCCCCGATAGCCTGGGGGACTCAGAAGAGCCAGTCGGCCCGAAGAAGAATGATGTTGCTGGGATAGCGGATGCAGCACATACGGCCCCCCTGGATTTCAGAAATCTCCTCCGACGAGGAGAAAAGGGAAAGAGCCTATGGGGCTCACCGGTGACGAGATCCGAATCCTGAAACGAGTGGCGGTGGACGCCAACATGAGGGAAAAGCCCCCGGATCCCGTCAACAAGGGTAGGATCGTCGAGCAAGTTTTCTTCTCACCGTTGACGACACCGAAGGCCACCAGCTCTGAGTCTAAAGCGATGCCGATTTTAGGGCATCACCCCCGTCCGCCTTGAGTATCATCCACGGGCGTCGAGCAAACGACGTTAAACAAAAGCGCTTCATGGGAGGCAACCCATGCTCTAAACTTTTATCTTCATTTTTAGGATTTTTATTACCTTTATTTTTTCTATTTTAGTAATTAAATTCAGCCGCGAGATCATCAGTCGAGAAACTTAGGCCATTCGTGAATTTTTGCAGGAAACAAGCCCTCACCCGATCGGGTGACTACTCAACCGATCGGGTGAGACGTATCAGACGATGGCCGTATCTGGTCTCCTTGCGAACCGGTCGGGTGAAGCTAAACATGACCGGGTGGCAGATCGTGTGAGCTGAGCAGAAGTCTCGGGAATTTTTTGGAAATGATCAAGCGGTCGGGTGATGCAAAGCATGGTCGTGTGACAGACCGGGTGAGCTGTACTAAACTTTCGGGAAAAATTTTGAAGCGGCGAACCGATCGGTTGAGTTCTCAACCGATCGGGTTGCTGTTGGATATGGACGACATAAATACACCCATGAGGGGATGTATGAGGGTATACGGACCTCAGATGTCGCGTGCACGAAGGCGTGCGCGAAGGGAACCTTTTCTCGTGTGAAAAGGACCACTCGATAAGTGGAAAAAGCCACTCGATAAGTGGAAAAAGCCACTTTATAAGTGCAAAATGGCACTTGATAAGTGGATAAAGAAGAAGATTAATGAATGTGCTAATATAGGCTAATAAGCTTATAATTGGTTATTTCCTACAATAACCACCCCTAAAGCCTATAAATAGGACCCAAGGGTAAGGCATTCATTCACACTTTCCATGCCATAAGTTTGCATAAGGCATCTTATGTTCTTCTTCTCCCTTCCATTAAAATCCTCTTCTAGTTAGAGATTTAGGCGGTGAAACTCTGCTTTGATCCTCCGTGACGAAGTATCGACCGTTGTGGCGAATCCGAGGGCGAAGTTCCGAGATTACCGTGCCGCGTACGCAAGCGTAAGTCTCGACTTCATTTATTTCGATCCTAACAACGCTGTTTTGACATGATCCCACATTGGTATCAGAGCCATACGGATTCGCTCCGGTCAGACCGTCGCCCCGTCGAAACTATGAACGAGTCGTTGTCTTTTTCACGAATGGGTATCCTACCATTATGGATATGGTAGGAACGCTTCATGACGGAGAGAACACAGAGGTTGTTCTTTTCACGTTAGGGTCTCCTACCATTACGAATATGGCAGGAACTCTCCGTGACGGGAAGAACCGATCGTTCATATCATCAAACTCACTCTCTTCATGGATGCTGAGTCTCCATTCATAGGGAATGGGCGCTCTCTTCATGTGGAGCGTGTAGTTTACGAATTTTTGAAGTGGGTTATTTTTTTTGGCACACGGCCATTAGAGAATAACTACTTTCTCGACAAACGGGTGCTTCATCGACGAACGGGTGCTTCACCGGAGAAGAAGATGGTGGTTATTCCCATCGGGGAAGATGACTTTTGGTGCATGAAATCTATGGCCATATGGTCAATGGAGGCAATGCATTCCCCCTCCCCATGCGGAGGGGGTTGGCTACGGCCAATAACGATGAAAACCACCGCGACCACCCCATCAAGGGTGAGGAGTGCATGCGGCCACCCCATGAAGGGGGGAGACCAGCCATGACCAAAGGGCCATGGCTGGTCAAGGCCAATAAGCCATGGCCCCCGGCCAGGGCCAGGCCGGTCCCGGCCCTGGCAGAGGCCAGGGCCTGGCCAATGGCCGGCCCTGGCCGCTGCCAGGGCCACGGCCGGCCCTGGCAGCGGCAAGGGCCTGGCCGAGGGCCGGCCTGGCCGGCACTGGCCGGGAGAAGTTTCAGACCATTAGTATTGGTCGACCAATTCGGGTGTTTTGGTCGACCAATTCGGCAAAAGTCCTTGGTCGAACACGAACGTGCCGACTAGCCCATACGGGGCCAAACGACAGTCGTCTGCGCCAAAATTCTCTCATACGGGGGGAACGCTTGGATCCATGCGGGAGTCGGTGACGATGGCTTGCAGAAAAATCTCCTAAAGGGGGGATCCGACCTTGACACGGCAACGGCTTAAACCTGGCAATGGCCAGGGATTGCCGAATATTTCACTAGTATCATAAGGGTACTATGTTGAAATATATTTTTGAAAAAATACGTTTTCATACGTTTTGAAAAATACGTTTTCAAAAACGCTTTTCCGCTGTGAAGTACTATAAGAGTATGATTATTTGATAAAGTGATGGGAAAATATTGAAAGTTGCTCTAGATGGTGATTGGAAACGTAGTGACTTTTCCGATTCTAGAGTAACATCTTCAATATTTTTCGAAAGTAACTTATCAAATTATGAATATCATTCCAAGTGGGTGTTGATTTTTGAACTATCCATATGGGATATTCTATTATCATTTCAAGTGGGAATTATATCTGAAAAATACGTTTTCAAACTCGTTTTTCCGCTGCTAGTACTATAAGAGTACTATTGTTTGATAAGTGATGGGGGAATATTGAAGGTTGTTCTAGATGGTGATTGGAATCATAGAGACCTTTTCGATTCTAGAACAACATCTTCAATATTTTTCGAAAGTAACTTATCAAATATAATATAATTCCAAGTGGGATTTTGAATTTTTAGAACTATCCAAATGGGATATTCTATTATCATTTCAAGTGGGAGTTATATTTTAAGAATTTTTATGCAATGTTTTGATCAAACCTTCGGTTTTGTGTCTTTTGCAGCATTTTAAAAGTAAAATTTCTTCCGCTTCAAAGAATATCGTCGCTGAGTTAAACAGAGGTGAAAAACTTAACGGCGATAATTACAAACTTTGGTCCATCAAGATACAATACGTTTTAGAGGAGCAAGAAGTGCTCGAAACTCTAAAGAACGTAATGATTGAACCCGAGTTGGGCACTACGGCCCAACACAGATGAGACAAGGAATCTTTTGATGCTTGGTCTCGGAAGAATAAGATAGCCCGCATTATGTTATTGAGCAGTATGGCCGATGACATAATGCGCATCTTCCGAGAGCATGACTTAGCCATGGACATATGGTCCAAGCTAGAAGAGAAGTTCGGTGGCACATCGGTGTCCAAACTTCACGCCTTAACTATAAGGTTCGATTCATATAAGAAACGTCCAGATCATTCCATGGGGAAACATCTGCGACATATGGCGAATCTTATCTCGGAGTTAAAGGACGCAGGTCATGTGCTCACTGATGAGCAACAAATCCAAGCAGTCATACGTTCCCTACCAAATGGGTGGGACCAAATGAAGATGCATCTCACTCACAATGAGAGCATCAAGACTTTCAGCGATGTTTCTAAGCACCTCGAATTAGAGGAAGAGCGGCTTGTGGTTGCCAAGCCAAGTGCAGAAGTGCACATGGTTGCTAGTTCCTCACACGAGGGAAAGAAAAGGAAAGATCGTTCGAAGTCTACCAATGAACGCAATAAGCAACCGGAGTCTACCAAGAAACCCAAACATAAGGGTGGGCACAAGAAATGGCACAAGAAGAAAGACTTGAAGTGGATCAAGTGCTTCAAGTGCAACAAGCTCGGTCACTATGCTCGTTCGTGTATAAGTGGAGGTGACGAGGTAACTTGTAAATATACTAGTTACATATGTGTTTCTAGTTCAATATTTCTTGTGGAATCTAATTCATTTTGGATAATTGATTCAGATGCCACCGACCACATAGCAAGGGACAGGCGGTCCTTCGTGGAGTATCACCGGATACCCCAAGGAATGAAGTGGATCAATGTAGGAAACAACACACGTGTTGAAGTGAAAGGCGTTGGGACTCGCAAGCTAGTCTTGGACAACGACCGCACTCTCCTACTTTATGATGTTCTCTTCATTCCATATATTCAAAGGAATATTAAAACTGTGGTCAATTTAATGGGTCTTGGTTATAGTTGGTTCCTTCATGATTGTAATATGGACCTATTTTGTAATAATTCCTTAATTGGCACAGGGTATGTTTTCAAAGGATTTATTGTAATAAGTACAATGTATGATTCCTCATATAATGAAAATTTCCTTCTGACAAATTCTTTGACTAATGAGTCTAATATAATTTGTTGGCACGCAAGGCTTGGTCATATTGGACCAACGCGTATGGATAGACTTGCCAAACGTGGCCTTCTATCCAATGTTTCAAAGGTCGAAATGTCGACCTGCGAACATCGCCTTGTGAGGAAATCTTGTCGCAAGCCGTTTGGAACCGGCACAAGGGCCGAGGTTCCATTACAGCTTATCCATTCGGACATATGTGGTCCGATGAATGTCAAGACAAGACGCGGGAAGTCCTATTTCATCACTTTTATTGATGATTTCACCCGATTCGGACATATCTATTTGATATCCCACAAAAGTGAAGCATTAGCTTGCTTTAAAAACTATATGAGTTTAGTGGAGAATCAATTAGATCGCAAGATTAAGGTCTTGCGAACCGATAGGGGCGGTGAATATCAATCAACAAGTTTTAAGGAACTTTGTGATGAAAAAGGCATAGTACATCAGGTAACTATGCCTTATACTCCTCAACAAAACGGTGTTGCAGAAAGGAGAAATAGGACTTTAATGGAAATGGTCCGTTCAATGATGGCGCAAGCTAACTTGCCAATCACCTTTTGGGGTGATGCATTATTGACGGCCGCTTTCATTTTAAACCGCATACCCTCGAAATCAGTTAGCTCCACTCCTTATGAGTTGTGGAACCAAAGGTCTCCTGACTTAAACATTTTGAAACCTTGGGGTTGTGCATTCTACGCACATATTTCCTCCCATAAGTATGGCAAACTTGGGCCAAGGGAAAGGAAATGTATCTTTATACGATACGCAGAAAACTCCAAAGGTTATGTTTTTGTTAGTCAGGAAGACAATGGTGGGCTAATTGAGTTTGAGTCGAGGGATGTCACTTTCTTGGAAAACGAGTTTCCAAGACAGGGCGAGATAAGTTAGGACTTATCTCAATTTGAGATTTATGATCAAGAAGGATTACCTCATTCGAGTGGGAGAATTCTTGGTGAAAACGAAAATATGTTTCAATCTTCACCAATGGATTATACGAATGACGATTATCCTATTCCATACGGGAATAAATATCCAAGTGGGAGCAATTCTAACGACATTCCAATTGGGAGTGATATTAGAATTGATCTAAATTCGAGTCAACAAGGACTTGAAGAATCTCAAATACGACGTAGTAGTCGTACAAGGTTGGCTCCTCTAAGATTTGAGGATGAATTTCTGCAAACCTTTATGACTTTACTACAAGAAGATGACGAGCTTGCTACTTTCAAACAGGCCGTATCTGCCCAGCTAAAGACAAATGGATGGAAGCGATTCAAGAGGAGTTAGAATCCATGAAAGTTAACCGAGTCTGGGACTTAGTTGACTTACCCAGAGGACGTAGAGCTATTGGGAACAAATGGGTTCTCAAGATCAAGCATAAGGCTGATAGCTCTATTGATAGATATAAAGCTCGCCTTATCGCAAAAGGTTTTTTGCAACAGGAAGGGATAGACTACGAAGAGACCTTCTCACCTGTTGTTTGTTTTACCTCGATTCGCCTCATTCTGGCAATGGTAGCTTGCTTAGACCTCGAATTACATCAAAATGGATGTAAAAACTGCCTTTCTCAATGGAGAATTGGACGAGGAGATCTATATGGAACAACCAACAGGGTTTGTAAAAGAAGGAAACAAACATAAGGTTTGTAAAACTTCATAAGTCCATATATGGTCTTAAACAATCCTCGAGGCAATGGTATATACGATTTCATAAAGTTATCAAATGGTTTTACCATGCTTGATGAAGATAACTGAGTATATATCAAGAGGATTAAAAGCAAGTATATTATCATGTCTCTATATGTAGATGACATTTTAATAGCCGGAAATGACAAGGGCTTTGTGATGAGTATCAAGGCTTGGCTTTCATCAGTATTTGAGATGAAAGGCATAGGAAAAGCCGCATATATCCTTGGAGTTAAGATTTCAAGGAATCGTTCGAAGAAACTTCTTTCTCTCTCAGGAGACTTATATAAAGAAGGTTCTAGAACGCTTTGATATGCAGGACTGCAAGTCCATTGATATTCATATAAGCATATGCGATAATTTATATCTGGAATCGTGTCCAAAGAACCAAAAGGAAAAGGAAATTATGGAAAAAGTTCCATATTCCAGTACAGTTGATAGTCTTATGTACGCTATGGTGTGTACGAGACCGGACATCTGTTTTGCCGTTGGAAATGGTAAGCCGTTACCAATCCAATCCAGGGCAAGTACACTGGAAAGAGGTTAAGAGGATAATGTGTCTTGTAAGATCAAACACATTGATATCCGATACGAATTTGCAAATGACTATGATAAAACCAAGAAGGTAGACATAAGGTACATATCTACGCATGAGATGATAGAGGATCCGCTTACGAAAGCGATCCCCAGAAATGTGTTTTATAAACACTTATCATCCCAAGAATTGCGTAAGAGCTGAGTTGTACCAATATATATTCCCATGTCTGAGAAAGATCAAATTTAATAAAAGATTAAGTTCTTTTTCAAACATTGCATATGAAATTCTTGAGAAATGTTTGTGTACATTTTTGAAATCTCAGCTAAACCTTTTAATATGTCGGACAGATTGAGGTTGGCTCTCTCACATGAGCAACCGCCTTATTCTATCAGACGGATAGAATAGAGATGAGACCTGTTTAAAGTCAAAATCATCCGACGGATGATTTAGAGTCATGACTTAAACAAAATGGTCGAATGAAAGATCTGCATCATATGGATGCTTTCAAAAGATCTAAAAGGATTTTGAGATCCTATCTGTCTTATGCGGGATGTGGGTCCAGAAGATTATTTGAGTAGTAAAGGGACCCAAAGTCAGACATTGTGGTGTCTGATCATCATCCTTACAACATCATTGAGACATACACTCCCTGGGAAAGGAGCGATGTTGTAATACGTATTCATACTACGTATGCATTTTGACCATTGGGTTAGAATAGTAATTGTGTTTACTATTATGTGAGACCCAAAGACCACATGGGTCTTAACTAGTTACCCTTATGGACTCTAATTGGTTCCTTAAGATTTGACTGGGTGATTGCTATCTTAGCATGTTGCTTATGGACTATGGTTAATTCGGTCCGGCGGGGCATGTTAGAAAAGCGAGTCAAGTCAAGATCAAAAGGATCACAAGAAGAGGAAGATTAATTTCGCATTCACATTTGGACTTTAAAGATTCAAAGCTGGCCAGCCAATTGTAATCCAGATGGGATTCAATTGTTGAATATAAAGTATAAGAAATGTGAAGAAATAAATCTAGGGTAAAGCATGCGTTGATCTACTCAATTTTGCTCCTCGAGGAGTGTTGTGTATCTCTAACAAGTGCACAACAGCGGACTCTATGCGCATGACGGTCACACGGCCTATTTCTCGGTATGACAAACAGAAGAGTTAAAGGAAAATATGTTTCCTTACAAATCCCCTCAAGTGTGAGTGGGAGATGTTGGATATGGACGACATAAATACACCCATGAGGGGATGTATGAGGGTATACGGACCTCAGATGTCGCGTGCACGAAGGCGTGCGCGAAGGGAACCTTTTCTCGTGTGAAAAGGACCACTCGATAAGTGGAAAAAGCCACTCGATAAGTGGAAAAAGCCACTTTATAAGTGCAAAATGGCACTTGATAAGTGGATAAAGAAGAAGATAAATGAATGTGCTAATATAGGCTAATAAGCTTATAATTGGTTATTTCCTACAATAACCACCCCTAAAGCCTATAAATAGGACCCAAGGGCAAGGCATTCATTCACACTTTCCATGCCATAAGTTTGCATAAGGCATCTTATGTTCTTCTTCTCCCTTCCATTAAAATCCTCTTCTAGTTAGAGATTTAGGCGGTGAAACTCTGCTTCGATCCTCCGTGACGAAGTATCGACCGTTGTGGCGAATCCGAGGGCGAAGTTCCGAGATTACCGTGCCGCGTACGGAAGCGTAAGTCTCGACTTCATTTATTTCGATCTTAACAACGCTGTTTTGATAGGATCCCACAGTCGCCTGTAGCCCACTTTCAGCAAAATTTCTACCTAAAAGTCAACCGATCGGGTGACATTTCACCCGATTGGTTTGACTTAAACTCTATATAAGCCCGACCCCCTCACCCGTTCATCTCCCTCGCCTGACCCCGATTCCCTCTCGACCGATTCGACTTCCTCTCCCTCGCTCGACCTCGTTTCTCACTCAACCGACCACAAACCCCTCCCAATCGATCTCTTCCATATCTTTTTCCATCTCTCCATCGACCTTTCCCCCTTTCTCTTCGATTTCACCCCCCACACAAACCATAATTTCCGCCCTAACACCCTCATTTTCGAAAGTTTGCTGAAAGTAGTTGCCACGGCTTCACACTTCTCCCCGTTGCGTAGCATTAGGACATCTACGAGCAAGGATCATCATCTCGTTTGGGTAACTTCGCCCCTTAACTCAATTTCATATTTTACCCTAGAATTTTGATTTGCTCGATTGTGTTAGTGTGCATTCATCGCATTTCGCATTCACCCACATACACACACTCTCACATGGCCAAAGATAAGGATAAGGATAAGGCCATCATGCGAGAGGAGGGGTCGTCTCGCAAGAGACGCAAAACTACACATCCACCACACCCACGCCATCCTCCCGCACAGCCTGCACAACCCCAACCCCAGCCCCAACCTATCGTCCCACTTGAGGACCCACTGTTGGGCCCGCATGGCTACCGCTTTAGGAACCAGGAGCACAAGGACTTCTACCATAGACTAGATGCTCGGGGGAATCTATCGACCAAGTTTGCCCACACCCAATCGCTTATCGATCTCGGTGTATTCACTGAGGTCGAGACCCTCTTCGCAAACTTAGGTTGGTTGGCTTTCCTAAATACTAACGCCGTGTCCTACCCTGCACTCACACTCGAGTTTTTATCCACACTTGTCTTTGAGTCGGGGTCGGTCGTCATATTTCGGGTCCGTAATAGAACCATTCGCACCCACCTGGATATCATCAATGACATATTTGGTTTCCCCATCCTGGGGAACGATGCTATCCGCCCCTCCGGGTATCCGCCCGAATTTGACGTCGATCAGTTCTGGTTCCGCCTCACCCTTCACCCTGACTATCCACGAGGCAAGGCCAAGGCCTCCTCCATCATTCACCCCATCTTCCATCTGGCCCACCGGATTATTTCTTCCACGTTTTTCCCTAGGGATGAGTCAGGTACCGTGACCATCCCTGATCTCTTCATTCCATGGGCCATGACCTTTCCCTTCATTCGGGGTGATGACGGGATTTCTTTTAGGGCCCCCACCGTTTCCGTTCATGCCGGTGCTTGGCTTATTTCCAAGCTTCTGGAGATTAGCCGTGCCGGCAAGGGCAAGCTTTGTTGCGGTGGCCTTATCACGATCATAGCTTCTGCTCCCCGATTTAACATTGTCATCCCCCAAGATCTTCCCACTGCCGCAGGACCCTCACGTCTAGATCTCGACGTTCTGCGACATATTCACATGATTAAGCCCCGCCCCGATGGCCGCTTCACCTTCCATTACGGACACCCCCATCTCCCTATACCATTCTGCCTAACCCCGCTCGCATGACTATTGCTTTGGCGGCAGATTGGACATTTCCTCCCGATCCCGAGTTTATGGAGGGGCTCCGTCTTCCATTCATTCCCCAGGGTGCTCCGAGACCACCTTCCCCTGTCGCCCACTTAGGCGTACAGGATATCCCTGCGTCCTGGGGAGATTCCGGGGCTGGTCCTAGTCATGCCATCCCGGCTTCTGTCCCGATCACCACCGTCGCCACCCCTCTGGTCCGTGCTACCACTACCTCCTCCTTCCGTCGAGCCACTTCTGCTCGTCTCGCTCTCGAGACTGAGCTGGCTTCGCTTCGCGCTGTCGTTTCTTCCTCCACCTCCTCGGTCCCAACCCCTTGGATTTTCTCTCACCCATGTTTCCTCGCACTTGAGAGGAACATGGCCGCCATCCTCCGCCTTCTCACTCACATCCACAGACCACCACCACCCACACCACACCCCTCACCACCACCTTCACCACCTTGACGATCGTCACCTCCCCCATCACATTCATCACCTCCACCATCACCCCCTAGGCGACCATCACCTCCTATCACCACTTCCATTCCCACCACCTCATCTACTCCCACCGTTTCCATTCACTCCACTGTCGTCCCCACAGCTCCACCACCCTCCACTTCTGTCACTCTATATGTGTGTCGTAAGAAATTACATGTGCGTTCTCGATCACTTCCCCCACCATCCTCACCTACCCCCATACCCCAACCATCCTCACCTCCACCATCTACCACCGCACTGGTCGCCATTTCACTCCCACTCACCGTCGTCACTTCCATTCCACCCATCGTCCACACTTCCTTCACACCCACTGATCCATCACCTCGACCACTTTCTCCGCTTCACCGCACACCTGTCACTTCACCCACCCACACCGCATCCCCCACTTCTTCCACCGAGGAGGACGAGGATGTTTCCTCTTCTGCTTTTTGATTTTGATTTTGTTTTATTGACCTCCCCCTTGCATATCTCTACATATTCATGATCACATTTTATCACTAGCATTGTCATGTCTAGCTTGGGGGAAGTCAAATTTTTGTGTGTGCTGTCGTGTGTCGTTTTTCTTTGTGTGTTTGTTTATTTGTCGTGTCATGTGATTTTTTATTTTTATTTTCTGTTTTTATGTCGTGTGGTGTGATTTTTATTTTTATTCTCCTTTTCAGTTTCGTCTATGTGATTTTCTTGTCTTTCGTGTCTTTTTGTGTCTGTGCGTATTCCCCCCCATATTCATGCCCTCCCGTATTTAATTCTATTGCATTGAGGGCAATGCAAGTTTCAGCTTGGGGGAGTCGCACTTCGTGCATCATTTGTCTCTTTTTCTTCGTTATTTGAGTCGTTTTCCATCGTGTTTTTCTTTTTCTTTTCTTCTTTTTATCTCTTTCTCCTAGAGATGAACCCTATGATGACTCTCCACAAAAATCACACACACACCTAGCATGGCTTTGATAATCACATTCACTAACCCTAGGAAGTCGAGTCCTCTTGCATTTCATGCATCGTGGGTCCACTTAGCCTTATTGTGAGTCGTGTGTCGTAACTAGAGTTGGGTGTGCTTCTACTTTGTGATTGTGTTTTATATACCTGTTCAGGAATGACCCCTAGATTATCATGCTTCGATTTGAATATGCGGTATTTGCCTATCTTATCTGCTTCTGTATGCATGAATATACATATTGTATGCTTCATTTCGCATGTGTCGGGATTTCACAGTTAGTACTAGGATAACCCATTTTAGCCTATGCTCTGATCAGCGAAATATCTCCCTTGCCCAAGTGTTTAGAATCCGACTTCTTTTTATTTTTACTTGGTGCAAATCCCCTCGTCGTGTACCCTTCTCCCACTTGGGAGAGTACACATGTTTATATCCCAATATCCAAAAATCAAAAAAAGGGAGAAAAGAAAAACCAAAAAGAAAAGAAAAGAGAAAAGAGAGAGAGAGAGAGAGAGAGAGAGAGAGAGAGAGAGAGAGAGAGATATATATATATATATATATATATAGCCAAAAATCCCCACGAGCGTTCGTGGGGGGTCCTGCCAATCTACCGTTTGATAAATTGCCTCAAAGGCCTTTTGTCCCAATTAACTTAAACCCAAGTAGAGAGAAAAAGTCCTGGCTCGATGTTTGTGCGGAGAGACGCTCATATGGGGAGAGCTTGTCTATGTCCTTGATCCCACCTACTACTATGGAAGATGGTACTGTTCGGGCGAGGGTCCCAGGCCCATTGGTTGAGAGGGGTGCCGAACGATGGAAACATACACTTGTGGGCTACGTTTTGGGTGATGTCCCGTACTATGGACAGATGGTGTCATGGGTGGAGAGGCTCTGGAAATTGAGGAAGAGGGTGCAGGTGTATAGCAAAGAAAACGGTTTCTTCTACTTTAGATTTGAATCACCTGATGAGTGTGAGAGGATATTGAAAGGTGGTCCATGGCTATTTGATGGTAGATTGGTGGTGCTGAAGAAATGGAGTTTAAATCTTAGACATGATCGGGATATACTCACATCTGTACCTGTCTGGGTTCAATTGCATGGCGTCCCTCTCTATATGTGGAATTTGGAAACCCTAAACATCATAGCTTCGGTGATTGGAACTCCTATGTGCCTCGATCGCCTCTACTGCTTTTCTTCATAGGATATCCTGTGCGAGATGCCTAGTTGAGGTTGAAGCAACGACGGCGTTGCGTAAGTCGGTTTGATGTTGAGTTGGATGGAGGTGAAATCATCACTATTGAGGTAAAATACGAAGGTGAGCCTCCGAGGTGTAACCAATGTGTTTGCTTCGGACACACGGATGTGCAATGTCCGGTTACGATTGAGCCCCCTTCAATCCAACCAGGTTTGACAGGGCATCGGGATTCGGAGAAACCTATTGAGGATTCATTGCAGTTTAATTCCGAGGGGTTAGGAAATAATAATATCCTTCAACCAAACAGTACTGCGCTTGATGGCACTTCTTCAGCATTGGGGGGGGGTTTGTTGACAGGGTCAAATCCCCAGGCGGCTGTGGGCCAGGGGAGTAGGTGAAGCTGGGTTGAGTAATGAGGCCATACCGCAAGTCAATGAGACTTCTGTGCCTGCATCTACTACAATGACTATTCCGGTCATAGCATCGAGTAAATTAAATGCTGCAATCGCTGATACCCCACCATTCACTTCACCTGCTACCACATCAGCATCTCCTATAGCATCTAATACTGCTAATGAATCCGTCCCATCTCTTATTGCTGATCACAGTGAGGAGGATATGGATAAACTGCCTGAAGTCCTAGCGGTTGATAAACCCAGATTGGGTTGCTGAGGAGCATGGTATTATTCAGCAGGCGGGATGAGTGCAGAAAAGGGAAAAAGAAGTCTGATACCCAGGGGGGATTCTTGTTCCAGACGGAGCTCTAGATTGCAAGGGAGCTCTGTCAAAAACCAAACTCTCCATTAATGACTATTCTCATTTGGAACACTCGGGGATTGAATAATTTGGTTCGGCGTAGGGATTTACGTGATAGAGTAACCTCAATAAAGCCTTCCATTATCATCCTGCTGGAGACAAAGTTAAAAGACTACAAGCTGCAATAAAAGACCTGTTCTACCTTCTACTTGGGTATCTTTTAATAATTTTGATCTAACCTCTGGTGGGCGAATCTTGTTGGGGGGTAGATCCCACTGTTTGGTCAGCCACGCTTACTTCCGCATCTGATCAACATTTAACCGTGTCTTGCACAAACACGGGTGGCTACTCATGCTCTGTAACTGGGGTGTATGCTCGGAAACACTATGAGGGAAAGGATGGTGTTGTGGGATCATATGAAAGCGGATGCTGCTATGTTGTCCCGTGGGTCGTGGATCGCAGGGGGGGATTTCAACAGTGTGATTAATGCTAAGGATAAGGTGGGGGGGGCGGAAGCTGGATGACAAAATGTTCTCTGACTACTCTGATTGTATTGGTGCCATGCAGGCTCATGGAGCTTAAAAGTACAGGAAGCAAGATGAGTTGGTGCAATAACAGGGTCGGGAGCGGGCGGATTTCTGCCCGCCCTCGATCGGGTCTTCGTTAGTAGCAGTTGGCTGGACCAACTACCGGGCTCTTTTTTTGGAATACCTGGACCCGCACACAAGTGATCACTCCCCTATGGTTATTCGGCTACATTCTCAGGTACCTTCGGAACCTAAACCCTTCAAGTTTTTTAATTACTGGTCAAAGTGCCCAGGGCTATGTGATATTATTGCGGAAAGCTGGGGGGCTATATACAGGGCACTCCATTGTTCCGAGTGTGCCAAAAATTGAAGATGTTGAAGCCAATAATTCGCAGATGGGCAATTTCATATAATGCTTCCATGCTGGTCTCCACTCTCAGCAACAACCTGGAATCAATTCGTAGGAATCCTAAGCTCCAATCTGATCTTTCACTCCAGGCTCTTGAGCAATCAGGATTAAAGGCATTGGCTATTGCTATGAGCCTTGAGGAAGAAATGTATCGTCAGAAAAGTCGCCAAGATTGGTTGACCCTGGGGGATCGCAATACCAAGTTCTTTTATAATTCCATGAAATCGAGGCAAAATCACAACAATTTGAATCACCTAGTTGATGAGCTTGGTGGGCAGAATAACTCTCATGCAGATCTAAAAAAGGAGCCGATTGCTTACTATGTTGGATTATTTAATCAGAGTCATTATGGGAGCACATTTCAAACAATTATTCCTAAGCGCATTCTTACGGAGGAGGCTTCTTCCTGGCTGATTAGGAGAATATCTGATGAGGAGGTCAATAGGGCGGTATATCAGATTGGCCCTGATAAGGCTCCAGGGCCAGATGGATTCAATGGGCATTTCTTCCAACATTATTGGAATATTGTGGGCGAGGATATTATGACCGCTGTGAAGGACTTTTTCATATCTGGTCACCTTCTTCGGCAGGTAAATCACACTAATTTGACACTCATTCCTAAGAATTCTAACTCTTCGGGTCTTGGGGATTATAGGCCTATTGCCTGTTGCAATTTCTTGTATAAGATCATTAGCAAAATTATTTGCAATAGGCTAAAGGAAGTCATTCATGAAACTTATTTCTCCGAATCAAGCTGCATTTCTAAAAGGGAGGTTGTTATCGGATTGTACTCTAATTGCCCATGAACAGATACGGGATTTTAGTAACCCTATGGGAAGGCGGGCTTGTTTAAAGCTAGATTTGAGGAAGGCGTTTGACAGTGTAAATCGGGAATTTGTATTGTACTTCTTGAAGCAGATGGGTTTCCCTCCTACATTTATTGCATGGATCAGAGAGTGTATAACCACTTCCTACTTTCTCTATTATGATAAATGGCTCGCCTGTGGGATATTTTGATGGCAACCGTGGCATAAGACAGGGTGATCCCCTCTCACCATATTTGTTTGTAATTGTAATGGAAGCCTTCTCCATTCTTGTGTCTAAGGCCTTGGGTAGGGGCTCTATTCAACCTATGAGGCGATCAGGATCCATTTCCCACCTCCTATTTGCTGATGATCTACTGGTATTCCTTCAGAGCAAGTAAGAAATCAATCTCTGGCATCAAATCTCTACTGAAAAGATTTTAATGACTACACAGGCCTTCATGTCAATTGGGACAAGAGTAGTGCCATATTCAGTAAAGGGGTTACAAATAAGCCTGAGTTGGCGGACTTTTTTGGGCATCAAATTATCATCTACTATTACCACTTATCTGGGGCTGCCTTTATCATCGAAATACCCTAAATCTCCTATGTACTCCAGATTGGTGGATAAATGCAGGAAGAGAATGACGGGGATGGGTCGTCGTCATTGCTATCTATCTCAGGGAGGATTGAGCTTGTAAAGACAGTTATCTATGGAATGGTTGCCTTTTGGATGCATTCTTACCGTATGCCGTTCTCCATTCTCCGTACTATATCCTCCCTTTGTAGGCGATTTATCATGGGTCCTTCAAGGTCTTGGGCGTGGGAGGATATTTGTACTCCCAAATCAGAGGGAGGGGTCGGCCTCCGTTTATTAGAAGATCTTAATTTGGCTTCGGGCCATCAGACTTTCTTGGCGGTTTCTTACTTCTACTGGCCTATGGGCAAGATTAATGCGGGAGAAATATGGTGGGACGTGTGGGTTCTTCGCGGCTAACGGCTTGGCAGGGCAATCAGGTACATGGAAGCATATGTTGAAAAGTAGAAGAATATCCCAAAAACTCATCAGGAGAGTTGTGAGAAATGGTCGCTCCACTCTCTTCTGGCAGGACAATTGGCTAAATTGTGGGCCACTTAATGATATTGTTGTTGTTCCGCATGGTGCGTCATTGAAGACTGTTAATGATTATTGGGAGAATGGGAGGTGGCGTGATGATGCTGAGCTCACCCCTCGTCAGGCCGTTTCTTGCTCACGTGTCTTTGACTACTGGATCCGATGGGTGGGCCTGGCTTGCTCCCGTGCGAAATGGCACGTCCAATATTCCGGTGCACGCGGGGGCAGCTTCGACTGGATGCACTATTAATCCGGTTCCTCAACACACTTCGGCAGCTGGGCGTGTTATTTCACCTACTTGTGGGGTCTTTCGGTTTAGGGAGGCATGGGAGGGTGTTCGAGTACAGGGCACTACCTTCAAGTTCAAGAATCTCGTCTGGTATCCAGGTCTTATTCCGAAATTCTCAATCACTCTGCTCAGGGCTTTCAGAGGTAAGCTACCAACTAGAGACTTGATCAGTAGATGGGGGATGAATACTCCATCGCAATGCGTATTATGTGATGGTAACAATGTGGAGGATATTAGCCACCTTTTCTTTGCTTTGTGATTACTCAAACTACATAATGAAGAGAGCTATGCTAAAACTAATAATGTAAGAGATCAGCTTGATTCAGATCTCCAAGAGGTGGGTGAGTACTATATTCAACATTTCGGGGGTAAAAAGATCTTAAGCAGGTTGGCTAAAATAATTCTATCTGCCATGGTGTGGCACATATGGAGGGAGAGGAATAGAAGAATATTTGAAAATAAAAAGAAGATGAAAACATCCCTATTTGAGGAAATCTCAGCAGATGTAAGGGTTGCCATGCGAGATCAGGAGCCAGAAACTACGGATGAGGTGGATGTGTTTGCAAATTGGGAGCTCAGAGATAAGGGCTAAATTCATTTTATACTTTTTTGGGATGGGGATAACAATATTAAAGAGTGACGGCGCCTGTGCCCTATCCTTTTTATATTGTCATCCCATGCCCATCTTTTGTATAACTGTACATTTTTTGAATAAGATTGACTAACTTTCCATATATATATATATATATATATATATATATATATAGAGCCAAAAAATCCAAAAAAAAAATACATATATCCAAAACCCAAAAAAATGTGTGTGAATATTTCCCTACCTATCGGGAATAAAGGGAAGGCAAGAATCTGCACCGAGTGTTCTACTCCACATCATCTCAACCCCCGTCGCTTTCGAAAACACTTGGAATAGGGAATTTCTAGCTATTATCTAAGCGATAGCTGGTGATGTCCGAGTCTCTAGCTGTGGAGTCCCTGACATATGACGCGTTTCTATTCTCATACTCTTCTCATGCATGCTTGAGCTATATATTCACCGCTCATTTCGAATCGAACCGATATTTGGGTCATTTCTTGGATTTGTGTATATGGAGCTTATTGCACGATGTAGATAATGACACCGACTGCTAGCACACGACCACACTCACTCACGCTTCACAACATGGGCCCACGGCACTTGTCTGTACTCGTATTCCTCGGTTTAGTGATGTGATTTGGCGTTTGCTTGCTTGGTGTGTCGTTTTTGGTTTTGTTGGCCCTGACGGGCGATTTAGGATTTAGAGTTCTCTTACTTCTCTCTTTCTCTCTATTTTCTCCCTCCGAGCTCCTACTCTCACTCGTCTTCCTCGAGGACGAGGAAGGGTTCAGCTTGGGGGATTTTGACGTGCGTTTATATTTCATATATTCACGCATGTCTTCTTTTGTGTTTTCCACTATTTTCTGCCGTCTTGTATTCGTTTTCTCGTGTTTTCTTGTTTTCTTTCACTTTTCCGTGTTTTTGTATGTTTACAGGAGTTTGCCGACATAGGGGACATAAAACGACGATATCTTGAGTCCCCGGAGCAACATGAGGAGTCACATGTGATCCAGGGGGTCAAACGACGAAGATCGCATCTTTCAGGCCCCACCTGATCGGTTGGACACAGCCAACCGATCGGGTGATGCACGCGTGCACGACCCAGTCAACCGTTGAAGCAAGGAATGTATCAATCGATCGGGTCACCGACCGGTTCAACCCGACCCCTCTCCCTTGAAATTGGAGCTGAAACTCAACCGATCGGGTGATATTCACCCGATCGGTTCACCTGTAGCCGTTTCCCCGATGAAGACGACCCGGAGAACTCACCCGACCGTCAGCAGACCGTGCCAAAATGTTCAAAGTTACTGTCTTTTGGGCAACAATTCCAACCGATCGGTTGATTTATCAACCGATCGGTTCACCCGACGACGATCAAGATCCAAACGACGAGCAGCTTCTATCAACCGACCGTGTCATCTGACCGGGTGAAGTCTCGAAGATGGCTACCGAAGTTCACAGCAGGTCACCCAATCAGGTGATTCTTCACCCGATCGGGTGATGTCGTTTTCTATAAATACAGAACCTAGGTTTCCAGATTCGAGAGTAGTTATTTTTGCCTTTTTTTCCTCTCTCTTGACGGCTGTAATTTTTCAGATTTTTGTAAGTTGTCTGATCTTTACCAAACTTTAATATAGTGTTATTTGCATTGCTCTTACTACTTTTCAATCGCCTGATCATGTTTTTAACGGTCGATTTTGATTTAGATTGCTTTTTAGTAAATATGTGTGAGTAGTTCCCAAATCTGGGATTTTGGTGGAAACCCCTTCGTGGGTTCTCCCTGATGCGTCCATAGGACTAGGAAATCGATAGGGATTAGGAATCTATCGGTTACGTAGGGTGTTTTATTGTCATCAGCGGGAAAAAGGCCTCCTTTGACCGTTGGGCCAAGGGGGAATAAACTTGACGGTTGACTCCCTAGTCATAGCTCACGCCCTTAGCGTAGACGTCGAATCCTTGCGCGCGGGAGCTGCATGATGAGATGTTGGGAGTTATCGTTGTGAGCTTAGTGCTCCCGGAGTCGGTCAGTGTTAATGGACATGGGAATGCCCACTGACCGAACCCGGGTAGTCCGGCGTATCATCATGGGCACCGACCGAAATATCAGGCCCATGGGACGCTGGTATCACTCTTAGAGGCAACGTCTCACCATTAGACCCTAATTCCGATCGTTATCCTACCCGTAGGCCGTATCGACGAGAATCGCACGATAGGGTGGAAACCGAAGTCCCGGGTTCCCTTTTATATCGTTTCCCTCACATTCTATTTTCCGTGACAAACCATTTACCGATTCGGGCTAGCTCGCCCATGGGGTGAATTTGGTCCTTCTTGACACAAGCACAACCATGCCTCCCTGAGTTCGACCCCCAAGCCACACTACAATACCGTGCACTTGCGGTTATAAATATTTAAATCTCACGCCCCCATTCATATATTGCACACATCTGACACGCACATCGCAGGGACGCCATCACCGATCGGTTCAACCCGATGAACTTCTCGGGAAATTGGAGCTGAAATCCAACCGATCGGGTGATCTTCACCCGATCGGTTCATCCGTAGACGTTTCCTCGCAGACACAACCCGGACAGCTCACCCGACCGCCAGCAGACCGTGCCAAAACGTCCGAAGTTACTGCCTTTTGGGCGACAATTCCAACCGATCGGTTGATTTATCAATCGATCGGTTCACCCGACGACGCCAAGATCCAAACGGCTAGGAGCTTCCGCCAACCGACCGTGTCGCCTGACCGGGTGAAGTCTTGCAGATCAAAGTTCCTGGCAGGTCACCCGATCGGGTGATTCTTCACCCGATCGGGTGATCTTGTTTTCTATATATAGAAGCCCTAGGTTTCCAGAAACGGGGGAGCTGTAATTTTTTACTGTTTTTCTTGCTAGTGACGGCTGTAATTTCTTTGTTATTTGTAAGTGTTCTGATCTTAACCAAACTTTGATATTATCTTAATTGCATTGCTATTACTTCATTCCAATCATCTGATTATGTTTTTAACGGTCGATTTTCATTTAGATCGCTTTTTACCCAAAATGTGCGAGTTGTTTCCAAATCTGGGATTTTGGTGGAAACCCCTTCGTGGGTTCTCCCTAATGCATCCATAGGATTAGGAAATCGATAGGGATCAGGAATCTATCGGTTACGTGGGGTGTTTCATTATCATCGGTGGGAAAAAGACCGCCTTTGACCGTTGGGCCAAGGGGGAATAAAGTTGGCGGTTGACTCCCTAGCCATAGCTCACGCCCTTAGCATTGACATCGAATCCTAGTGTGCGGGAGCGGTAGGATGAGATGTTGGGAGTTATCATTGCGAGCTTAGTGCTCCCAGAGTCGGTCAGTGTTAATGGACATGGGAATGCCAACTGACCGAACCCGGGTAGTCCGGCGTTTCATCCTGGGCATCGACCGGAATATCGGGCCCATGGGATGCTGGTATCACTCTTAGAGGCAACGTATCACCATTAGACGCTAATTCCGACCATTATCCTATCTGGTAAGAATCACATGATAGGGTGAAAACCAAAGTCCTAGGTTTCCTTTATTATTGTTTATCCTCATTTCTGCAATTCGTGACAACCCATCTACCGATTCGGGCTAGCTCACCCTTGGGGTGACTTTGGTCCTCTCTGACACAAGCACAACCACGCCTCCCTGAGTTCGACCCCCAAGCCACACTACAACACCGTGTGCTTGCGGTTATAAATATTTAAATCTTACGCCCCCAACCACATATTATTGCACATCAAACACGCATCACAAACGTGGGGGACGTCAGCTTCCTTACATATCATTGATTGAATCTTTGCATACCGAGAAAGAAGGATTTATTTATTAAATTCGTGAGTTGTGAGAAGAAAATTCTTCTCTCAGTTATCGGTTGGACGATGCTCATGTTTCGGATTGTGACTCTATCATTCTTAAGAAGAATTCTCAAATTGACGCTGTGAGAAATGAGAAATTGACTCTGTCAAACTAACTCTGTGAGCAATTTTTTATTGGAAAACATAATTTCTCAACGTGCACAATGGGCCAACGAGCTGCCCGTTGTGCGCATTGAGTAATTTGTTTACTGTCTAAAAAATTATTCAACGTGAACAACATCTGGCACGGAACCCTCTTCTGGGGATTGACGAGATATCTTCTGTATATTCACGAGCACTCCTCTGTAGAGTCACGGTCACTCTTTTATAGACTCATCCTCATCCATGTACAGTCCAATTCGTATCTAAATTGCATCCCTATCAACGAGCCCTCATCAATTCACAACAGCATCTACACTGATTCTAACCGAGACTAACTGAATCTAATTATACAGTATTTTTATTCAACATGGTTTTTGTGTTCATAACTGATTCTTCTTCAATACAAAAAGATGGCCAAGATACTAGCGGCAAGTGATGTGATGCAGGAATCAAATAGCGGCACGTGACGTGATGCAAAAATTGAATATATGCACTCTAAGATTTAGAGCTCCTGCAGATGTTCTGTTCAGCTTCCTTACCTTGCCAATAGGTTCAGGTGCCCTCATGGATCTTCTCAAAAATGGCATCTTGCTTGCGTTGTTGAGAAGATGATTACTGTTCAGAAGATGTGAATTCCAAAATGTGAAGTTTCATGTTGTGAATCCATGAATCCATAGTATGCAAACTTGCCATTTCCTTCCATTACACCATGTATGCGTGACATAACTGCAGTCCCCCTTGCTCATAGGAAGTCTGGATGGAGTGTATAATATCTCCATTGCCTCCGTAGGATATGTCGATGTGCTTCACTCGACCGAAAACAGAATTGCTCAATGTGCACAACGGGCCAACGAGATGTGAATTCCAAAATGTGTAGTTTCATGTTGTGAATCCATGAATCCATAAGATAGTCTCGTGATTGAATTTGATACAAGTTTCAAAATGTGAAGTTGAAAACTGTTAAGTTGTATTATCTACTTTGTTGTGTTATGTACATTTGAATGCATTTATGTTGTACTATGATGGAATACAGACCGTAATACATAGTCATTAAATGACATCATGCTTGTACAAAAGCATTGAGAAGTTGGGTAATGGTGAAATATGCGTTTAAGGACCTCAAATGATAAAGTTTAATTGCAAGCCATAAAGTCCATAAGTTGAAAGTTTCATGTTGCATGTATCAGTTTGTACCAGTTCACCAAATATTTAATTGAATGAATCGTGATTATTTGGTCTATCAGATTGCAAGAATTAATGATAGTTCATAGAAGTCCAAACTGATACATACATGTAGCCTGTTGTGGTGCGCATTGAGCAACACGTATTGCTGGGCATGTGAGTTGAACAATTTTGTTATTGGCTAACATAATTTCTCAACGTGCACAACAATGATGAACTTATAGTTGTTGTGCGTGTTCAGCAATTTTGTTAGGCAATAACAAAATTGCTCAACGCGCATAACTGACAAAACGTATCGCTGGGAGTGCATGTTGAGCAATTTTGTTAGCCAATACCAAAATTGCTCAACGCGCACAACCGACAAAACTTATCGCTGGGAGTCCATGTTGAGCAATTTTTTCAGCCAATAACAAAATTGCTCAATGTGCACAACCGGCAAAACTTATTGCTAGCCGATGTTCTGCCTTAAGGGGTATTTTCGCTAGTCCCAGATGTGCGCTCAGCATAAATGTAAGTATTATTATTTTATTCGTCGTGACGGAGTAATTTCAAAAAGCAGACGTGTGCAGAGCAAAACGGTACGTGTGCATAGCAACTCCCTTCCAGTAGCTATAATTGGTTCCATCTAAACAAGGCGATCGTAGATACGATTGGCCTTCTTTTGTGTTATGGGGATTATTGGGATACGTATATGGAATTTTTACCATCGGATCGAAATTTCACTGGACTTTGAGTCCAATGAAATCCCGCTCTGATACAAATTGAAAAACACCCTGGGGGGTGAATAGGGTATATGGTAAAAATTAAAAATTTAGCGCGGAATCAACGACCCAATAATCATAGAATCACACACAACATATACTTTCAATGGAGTGGCTCCCCACCTCGGCTCCCTGCTGCTACTGTGACCCCAACTATGAGGATTTCAATCCCTTTTATAACCAAAAAGAAAAAACTCATTGATCACACTTCTGGGTGGTGATTGAACCTTTCAAGATAACGATTAAGAAATTCTCGCTCAAAGATAGCTCCTGAGTAAAGCTATTCGACAAATATAATCTCTCACCAAAACCTGAAATTAAGATCAAAAAATATCACTGTGGTGAAGATTGTGTCTTGATGATCTCGTAGGCATAAACTATGCTCAATTCTGACATCTGTAAAGAAAGATATCGCCTTTTCAGCTTCATGTGTGCAAATATTCTTCATTGATTAATCACTTGAAGCTTGGATAGAGAAGGTGAAGTTGGCTAGCAAGGAGGAGGATGATCTCTGGAAATTTTTGTTAGATGCGCACTTTTCCAAGGTATGGCTCTATCTCTTTTATAGAAGATTTAGAGTTTCTCTTCAATTAGAATCCTTGATCTTAAAATCAACTTCAAAATTTTAATTTAAATCCTTTGATTAGAGTAAATCCTTTTTATTTAGAAACTCCCAATAGAGTATGTCTTCAATCTCAATAAAACTCCTCTGAATTGATGAAAGTCAAATCTAGGCGTTTGATTGGTCAAACTGGTCAAATCTGGGTTGAATATGAAGGCACGATATTTGGCACGGCCGTGAGCCAATCTGCACGGGCATGTCATGTGAACTTTTGCCTCTTCCTATCTTCTACAAATGTGGCATGACCATGTGCTAATCTGCATGGCCGTGTTGGTTGAACATTGGCTTCTTCATAAATTTTGCACTTGTGACACGGTCGTGTGACGTTTTGTACGGCTGCTTAGGCTCTTCACAGAATTTTCACAGACTTTCACAAATGTGACACGGCCGTATGAAGCTTGACATGGCTGTGTTAGCTAAAGGGTGAATTTTCTTCAACATCCACAATTGTGACATAGCAGTGGCAAGCTCGACACGACTGTGTCACTTAGACCCTTCTTTGACACCAGCCAATCTGATACGTATAGGCGTGTCGACTGGCATGCACGGCCATGCAAATCCGGTTTTTGAACATATTAATCTCGTTTGACTTCCGTTCAACTTGAGATTCATTAAATAGATACATTAGATCCACACGACTTGTTTGGTATCATCAAAATTAAGTTTTGACCTCAGTGAATGGGCCAAATTAGGCCAACAACACATCACACACACACACACACACACACACACACACACACACACACACATGTAGAGTGATATGTATATGTGATGTTAGCGTAGGAAAATTTCATGAGCCGAGTCAAGGAAATTAAAAAATTTCGAAATTTTTTGGGGTTGTTGCATACATTCATTCTAAAACTTCAAAAACCCAAATATGGGTGAACCCTAGGACAATTGACTCTCGATCCATGCATTGTAAAAAATTTTGTTATTTCGAAACTATTAAATTTATAATGGGTAAATCGAGGGTCAAATAACGTTGGATTCACGGGGTGATCATACATAATGTGTAGAATATATTCCAAAAAAATTTCAAATTTTTTAAAACTAATTCATACTGACATCATATGAAATTTTTTGCAATATCAACACGTGCACACACACACAAGAGAATAATGTATATCATTTGACATATGAGGCTGAAATAAATGGTTTTATTGTAGGATCTACCTGCTATACTAAACAACACACTAGGTGGTGAATAGTGTAATGGCAATTTAAAGCCAATTAAGAAAATTCTTGCAATTCAAAATTATAAATAGCAAGATAATTAGCAAATCCATAGAGAGACAATACAAATTAGGGGTGGCAATTCGGGCCGGCCCAGTCTTATCGGTCGTGCCAGCCCGGTCCGTTTTTCTTAAAGGACTGGGCCAGCCCGGCCCGATAAGACTTCGGGCCATTCCGAAGAGGCACATGCACGGTATGATAAAAATTCGGGCCGCCCGGCCCGGTCCGATAGGGTTGAATGAATTATGTATTTTGACAATATTTTATAATATTTTTAAACACAAACTTGTCTCATATGCTTAAAGATGAATCGAAATGGAGCATGAAAGAAGAGGATTAAGTGGGTTGCATAAGGTGATGTGTCCTACAATGTTTTCATTTATTTGGCAAGATGAAGTAACATGTTTGGTGGCTCTTTGTCTCTTCTCGGAAACTGAGATCGACCCTCAAGATCCGAAGACATCAAAGTTGGCGATGGCAGGAAGTTGTTAAAATTTATGATATTTGGACCTTGATCTGATAAGATTCAAGACAATGGACTCAACACCATAAATGAATGCACATTACTGAAATCCTATTTAGATCAGTGTGTGGTCAAATTGAAGTGGGGCGATCAAATGCTTTTCGTGCCGTGCCGTGCCACCCATGGGCTGAAAATCTTGGCCCAGGTCCGGCCCGAAAATGAACCGCCGGGCCGGCCCGGTCCGATAAGGATTTCGGTCCAAAATTGTTGGCCCAAGCACGGTCTTATCGTGTCGCGCCCGTGCCGGGCTATCGTGACGGGCCAAAAATTACCACCCCTAATACAAATGCAAATAACACAATGTATCCTGGTTCGGCTACACCTATTACAGTTTCACACTCTTTCCAGAGTATTATGGATTTCCACTATAAAAGCCTTTTCCAAGGTAAAGAAAATACAAATATCTTCCGAGAAACAATACACTCTTTTCCAAGAGCCACACAATCTTTTTCAAGAGTGCACACTATCTATTCTAAGATAGCACACCACTCTTTCCAGAGAGACACTCCCACAACCCGAGAGATAGGTTTCACAAAAGAAACGAAATAAGAAATACACTCTTACCTATGTCCTTGATTAAATGAACTTACTAATGTAGTTCAAGGCAATGTAGAGTAGCTGTCCAAGTGCTGGAATGCACTTGGATTTTTCCCTTGAGCATTGGAGTTACATGCAACAAACAAATGAGCTCAAAGAGGAAAAAGAGAGAGATGCGATAATGCAGCTTTCTCTTAGATATTGGCTCGAAAAAATTGGTCTCTATATGAATCAATTGATGCTCAAATCTCCCTCACAATCGGGCTAAAATTGCCTCTCAAAGATGCATAGAAACCAAGAAAAAAGACCAAGAGAAACATAGTCTAACGGCTATAAACATGTAGATTTCTCAGGTAATCAGATGGTTGAAGAATGGTTTTTAGACAACTGATCAACTATTTAGACGTCTGGGAACTCAACATCAGATGGCTGACACATGGTTGGTCAAGAATAAACAAAGGGACCAACTCTAAGCATACAGACGTCTGGAGTTCACCATTCAGATGGCTGGGACACTGTTCAGACGTCTGGCACACCTATTTCAGATGGCTGAAACAAAGAAGTGATGAAGATACAACTATCAATGAACTTTAATGAAATCAAATGGCTGGAGTTCACTACTTAGACGTCTAAGAAACTGGTCAGACGTCTAGCTGTGTCTGATAAACATAAAATCAAACATATCAGACGTCTGGGAGTCTTTCTCCAGACGTTTGGTCTTGATCCAAAAGCACAATGAAGAGTGTTTTGGCCATGGAGCCTATTGGGATGGGTTCTACGATACTCCTATGGTTCTCTAAAATGGTAAATGTCATGAATGTGTGTGTGACCATCTACTCAAGGCATACATGTATTCTACAAAATAAAGAGAAAAATACGTAAAGAATCAAATAAAAATACATTAACCTTCTTAATTCTTCCTGCTCTCTATGCTTCAATGCTCCATACCTTGAGTCAACCGGTCCCATCATCTCTCTGTTTTGTCTCCATATTGATATAATCATTAATAAAGCTGAGACTAAAACAATTAGAGACATTAGCCGCACATAATGTGGTGGTCATCATCAAAACCATATTAGGCTTAAAGGCTAATATTTAACAATCTCCCCCTTTTTGATGATGACACACATTATGTGAATATAATAAAAATAAACATTAAACATATGCTAACGGCTCCAACTACTTATATGCTACCAATTGAACATACCAATTGTAAGTACAGTAAAGACAAAATGCATATAATTGGCCATACGTAAAACAAGATGCTTAAATGAAATAAATCAAGCACATGCACGCATAGATTTTTACATAATCACCTCTCTTCCACTTGCCATTATCCAAAAGGTGGACATAAAAAATCTTTCACCACAAATACATGACAATAGACATGAGATTGAGAAATATATGATACCAAATAATCAAACATAAAGTGGGTATCAATAACCATGCCATGCTCTCCCTACATCATAGAATGGGTCAAAATTTGACTCTATGAACTAATTACAAATATGGAGACATGTATCTAATAAGTATCAATCTAGTATAAAAAAGAGGGCCTTTGTCCTACTAGGACAAACCCAATAGGACAAAGGATTGGCCTAGGCTTTTGCCAACTCATCATGGTGGAGGCCACTTGGGGGTGGGTAGGATTTTGGGCTTGCTTTTAGGTGTGGCTTTGGGGAGTAGGGTTAAATGCCCACCCCAATTCCCCTTATTTTCAAGCTTGCCATTGCTTCTTCATCAACCCCAAATGCCATTCCTCTTCCACACATGTATGGGGTTGCCATTGGGATTGCTGCACTTTGTCCCTAAGGTTTTTTTGCAGTTTAGCACCAGATTTTCTCCTTTTTACCCCCGACGATGCCCCTACACACATCCACACTTCTCGCTCCTTCTTCGTTTTGTGCGTGCACCCCATCTTTTTCGTGTGGGGGGTTTTGGCATCGTGCACGGTGTCCATGGTTTATTTCTAGTGCAATGACATAAGACATCAAGCATGAACATTAACAGATGATATTGCTAATGAAATAAATCAATTAAAAATGGCAACATCAAGATGTTGATATTAAAACTATATCCAATAATGAATGGAAGGATTTCAAAATCAACAAAAGAGTAAAATATGCTTCAAATTATTTTTAATCATATAGCATATACACTCCCCCTATGTCATATACATGGATAATAAATTCATATATGACATAAATTCCCCCAAGGTCCTATTTTCATAAAAAATTTTGATTTTTTTTAAAATACATACAACTGACACATATGATGGGCTTGCTAAAGACAAATAATAAAGCATAATACCCATGCAAGCAAACATATAGGTGGAGACCTAAACATTAGGGAACCAAATCCAAGAAGAGTTTGACTTCCTTACATAGTCACATGATGTGATCACTGAAGAATTTTAAGCAAGCTTTCATAGGAATTTTTCCATCGTCTAGCCCAAGTCTTAACAGATGTGGGAAGCAGCGAAAGAAAAGAAAATATAAAAAGTCACATTTTTATGAAAACGTCCTACGAAAATAAATTAAACCCTTGCAGGATCTATACTATATAAGGAGAAGGGCGAACCGATCTCGCAGAGATAGATCTAAAATTTAACTAAAAAAATAAAGAACATACCTTATGTTTTAGTCGTCGCAAAAACTATTTCCTTAGGGTGATGTCCCTAAGCGATTGCAACGCCTCGTCTTTGAGCCGACCACTAGTCCCAAAAAGTTTCACTTTATCTAAATCCCTACTTCAAGCTTCAGATCAGATTCGAACTCCCTTCAGGTTTTTCTAGAACCTGAAAAAGGGAATACAGAGGAAACGAGAAAAAAATATTTGGTTGCCTTTTAATCGAAGTTTTCACAAATAGTTTAAGAAAAGCTCATTTGATTAAGGCTTGGTGTGTAGCTTAGGAGGAAGAGGAGAACTCTGTTTATATGGTGAGCTTAGCCTTCAGCGTAGTTTCACATCTGATGTGGTACTACAAAATAGAATCCAAATTAACTCAAGTTTCTCCCCTTTCAAGGACAAAACTTTGAGTAATTAATTCGTCCTCTCTGTTAAGCCTACGAATCAAAATGATAAATCATTTCAAAGAGTTTTCGATGTAAAATGACACTTAATTCCAAGGTCATTTGGCCCCTCAAACGAGCACTCAAAGTTTCCCCCAAAACTGCACAAACGAGTGCATTTTTAGGTCTACAAAAAAGTAAACACACAGACCCCACCTATGGGCCCCACTTAGCTAAGCATGCCCTGGGCTGGGCACCCAGGTCCAGTGCCCGCTCGGGTTGGGCGCACTGGGCGTGCCCGCTTTGGGCGAGCGTCCGACTGGGCCCAGGCGTTTGGGCGCCCAGGCGCAATAGTCTTTTTAGCCCATGCTGAGCTCTGGCTTAGCCAAAGTGGCACTCGGTTAGCCCGAGCCCATGCTCAGGCCAACGCAGATGGATCCGAGACATTCCTGGACATTGGTTTGGGCATTTTCTATGCTTTTCAAGGTTTAATCTTTACGTCACATCATATGTGAACGAAATCCTCTTTGAAACTATTTGCGACCATTCCTATTCATCATATGCATATTCCTTGTATTATTTAGACAAGGATCTCAGCATGTGTGAGACCATATAGCCTGCCCCTACTACTTGTGTGACTCATAGCCCCCGTACGACAGTAATCGCGAGCAACAGTTGTCGTCCCTAGTTCCGTATCATCATTACGTGGTCTACCTTTTGACATAAACATTATCAGGACTACACTTGGCTATGTCAGTGATGAATTCCACAGTTTTAATTCCTTCGTCAAAACTATGCCGCTGCGAAGCATAGGGTTTGGTTGACTGTCAACCCCTAATAGTTTTGCGATCATCAGTATTGTTCAGTCTTAGCTTGTCTTTGTTAGATCATATCCAACACACGTCGGCCAAGGATTTCTGCTAAGGACCGTACTAATTCTATGATAATAACTCCCCACATACCAGAGTGACAAATCCTCTCTTGGTCACTACTCTCCTGGTACTCTTCAAGTGATACTCAACATAAGACCTTTCAGCAGGCCCTGCCTCAAAGCTAGGTTAGAGATCTAATTGACACAGTTCATGTAAATGCTTGAACAATGACATCTAGTTAAAGGACCAGCTTACATATCATCACTTGAGAGCTACCATTGATAGTTTTATATGCATTGTCCATGTAGTAGCTCTCGTTGGGTCGTTCAGTGAACTCATTCTCCAATAAGAACATGTGTCTCGTCTCCGATTTCTCCAAATCGAACGATCATGAATTCATTGCCACCAACACTTGATGAAGACAAAGAACACTATAATCGATCTGATGCATCGATGTCCTTTCTCGATGCATCTACGACTACGAATAGTTTTAGACTTATGCTACAAACGGTGAAACACTTCTCCATAATTGTTATCCTCATTTCGATATGTGTTCGACCTCGCACAAGTCTCAGGATTTTATCTAAGTATAAAATGCAGACAAACATTTATAATTATACTCAGATAAACGTTACCAAATATCATACTATCATTTTAAATAAGATGTCGCAATTATAAATAATTGGCCTTTAGGGTATACATTTCCCAACAATCACATCCCTAACCAAGGTGTTAATATAAGTGTTCTTCTCTTGTACACTAACATTAGTGGGTATCCATAGATCGTTGAATTTCCTAGGTAAGGATTTTACCTTAGCAAGATGGAAGGATATGGCATGCATACGTGTAGAAATATTTTCTTGGCATGCATAGAATGATGGGCTTGCCTCTTGGCATAAAATGAAATATTTTCATTTTGCCTTACCACCTTGTGGTGTATATGCTTCATATTGATGTTATTGGTGTATAAGAAAGCATGATGTTTCTTTGTTTGTGTTTGGATAATTGGTTTTGTTTTTGCACCAAAAGAAGATGCATTTGGAAACCACACTTGGCACATAACCCAAACCCATTCTATGATTTGCCAGATGTCGTTTTCCAAGCAAATCATGAAGGCAATCCCTAGAACTAACGAAGTTTTTGGGTTTACGAGATTTCTCTTTGCACTTCAACAAAAGTTGTTAATTACGAGATTCTAAGTCAAGATTTTGAACTTTCAATTTTTTATTTAATGCATTCAAATCTTTAACTTGAGAGAGTAGTATGTCTCTCTCACTAGTGCCACAAAAATGCATAGTATTAGCATTCACAGGAGAAGACTCATACTCATGCAATTTAAGAATAACATTCTCATATTTAGATTGTAATGAAACATGAGATTTCATAAGTTTAGTAATACCTTTGGCTAGCTCGTCGGTGTGAAAGGTAAGCTCTTCATTAGATAATTTGGGTCCATCCTCACCTTTATCATCACTCTCTTTGTCGCTTTCTCCATCGCTAGAACTTGAGAAGAAGATGCTTCAACTCGAATTTTATGAAAGCCACATGCTCGAGTGGTGCTTTGGTGTTGAGCCATCCTTCTACTTCCTCTTCGGATGAGCTAGAAGAAATTCCATCTTCCTTCAGCATGAAGCATATATGGGCCTCCTCATTCTTGGATCTACGCTCCTCTTACTCATCGTTGGAGTCGTCAGATGAAGATGAATCATCCCAAGTTCCCACTAGGATCGGGTTCTTCTTATTATTGTACTTGGCCTTCCAATGTTCCTTTCATTTCCCCCTTATAATTATCTGTTTTGTTGGAATAATCTGTGGAAATGTGACATATCCCCTGACACTTAAAACAAATGCTAGATTTGTCAGTATTTTTGGCAAAATTTGACAAATATTTACAGTGAGCTTTCTTCATGAATTTCATGAGGTGTTTTGCAATCTTCACTACATCTCCATTGACCTCATTGTTCTCATCATCACTTCCTTCACCTTCGCTAAAGGAATATACATGCTTCTTCTTCTTCCTCTTATCCTTTTCTTTGAAGGCATTGAGAGCTATTTCCTTGTCCTTTTGCTTTGTCTTCTCATTGAACCAAGGGACTCCAGTGCTTTCCTTCTTGTGTTGAAGCCTCACTTCGTATGCCATTAGGTTGCCGATGCAATCCTCAATTGTGTACCTAGACATGTCGTTGGATTCCTCAATACCATTGGCCTTCGATTCCCATTCTGGTATTAGAGATGACAAAATCTTCGTCACTTTATCTTCCATCAAGATGACCTTTCCAGGGGCTTCAAGTGCGTCCACAATCTCCGTGAACTGGGTGAACATCCCTATGATGTTTTCTCCTTCCTGCATTTAAACATATCATATTTAGATTGAAATACACATTGTTTCGATCTTTTTACCTTTGAAGTTCCTTAGTGGGTGACTTGGAGAATATAGCAAATTTCATTCGCCAGTTTGCAAGTTGAAATCCGATTAAATTCGTTGGCATCCACGGCTCAATAAGAGCGTGCATCGTCTTAGCTTTGCTCTTGATCACTTCCTTCTCTGGCGTTGTTCTCTGCTTTACGAGCTTCGTGATCTCCTCATACTCCTCCTTGGTGACATTCTAAAGGTCTTTACCTCTTAACTGTATCATCATCTTCTGCTTCTAATATGGGTATTTAATGTTGGTTTTTTGAATTTCCACCCAGTGGTTATTTTGATGATGAACAACATATTGTGGTACTAATATCTCCATATTGTGTATAGGTATTGTGCCATTAAAGATATCATATGGCACATTGAAGATTAACATATGATAGCCAAGCTATTGGAGTACTCATAAGCATAATAGAATTCAAGAAGAAGTACTCAAGGATGGTGTGATGAGCTAGCAAGAGCATGAACCATTGGAGCTAAAGCATAGATGAAGATTTGGACTTCAATGTATTTATTTTTATGTATTTTCTTCATCTTATGTAGCTTTGTAAAGCCTTGCAAGAAGCGTGTGCGTGTGCACACACACACACACACACACACACACACACACACACACTAAAATAGCACCAAAACATTTTTAAAAGTTTTTAAATCATATTTCCAAGGTATACAATTATTTTGAAATAATTTCCCAAATTTTTAAAGCTTAAAACCCCCATTTCAGTAAAGTATTCGACTGATTTTTGATTTTAGTCGATTGATTTGAATGAAAGAAGAACTTTGCTTTCTAGACCCCAAAAGTAATCGGCTAATTCTAATACTGTGGTCGACTAGTTTTTGATTTTAGTCGACTAATTTGACTTGACGACAGGTTCACAGCCCAGAAAAAGTTCATTTAACCCTTCTTTTCTAGACCAAATCATGGTCCAGTGAAGGAAGCTAATTATTCATATCTGTGCCATCGATTAGAATTGGCTTCATTAAAAATAGTTAATCCTATCAACTAGTTGAATCCTAAAATTTGAAATTATTATGATTGGTAAATAACTTTTATTAATGTCTTTATCAACTATAAGGAAGTTTAGGGTGCTATCCTAATCACGTATTAGGCATTTAAACAACTTTAAATCATAGCATGTCCCAAAATTATCTTATTATTTCCTGAAAGGTTTTAATGGCTATCCTAATAGTTTTTCTTGAATTATCACATAATCAATTATAACTAATATAACCATTAAAAATATCAACTAAACAATTTAGCATAATGACAAAGCAATAAAAAAATTATCTCAAATTTTTTTGCTCTGCACCTTAAATTTTATCTCATAATTTAAAGTTACACAAAATTAATTATCTTCATATAATAATTAAGATCTAATTTTACAATTATCCAATGATTTTAAAATTAAATCTAATTTTCAAAAACAATTTTCGAAAATAAAAACATTAGTAGGGAACGACTGTTTTAATAGTTTAAATCACAACCTCCATCTTATGGAGAAACATGCTGTATCACATACATTTTATAACTGCAAAACATAGATCATGTAGACATGGCTCTAATACCACTGTAGGTATTACTCTGATATCATTGCAATGCCATTAAGGCCTATCATCCATGGCACCTTAGACCCGTCACAAGATCCCTCACGAACTTGTTTTACGGCATGCCTCTCGACAACGCCCAACCCATCATAAGATCCCCATCTTATCGGGACTTGGTACGGTAAGAGCGATTACTTCAGGTCAGCTCATTACCCGAGAACCCGTACTCAAGAATTAACAAGCTATAATACCATTGTAGGATTTTCTGGGTCCTTAGGGCCATAAAATCGACGTCCGGCCTAAGTCAGATGAACGACAAGATCGAATTATGCAGCGGAAAAATTAACTTAAAACTATTTTAAGTCTAGCCCTAAAGAGAACAACCCTAGCCAGAATATATACTATCCTAGGGTTGGGTCCGACCAACCCCTAAGGATAAATATATTTAACATTTGCAATTATAAACGCATGAATATTTAAACTACATACCTTTCACTTCGTTTCCGCAGAATACGAAGCGTAGTTTTAAGCAACATTTATCTGGCGCCACGCCACTTCTCCCAAGCTGCACCTTGTCCCAAGCCGCACCTTGTCCCGAGCCGAATCGCTTCTCAAACCGCTTTCCGAACCGCATCGCGTCCTGAGGGGAGCAACACCCTTGTCACCGAGCCAACCATGCGCCGAAGAAAGTTTCACCTTGAGTGGATCCTCTGTCAAAACTTCGGATCCGATCCAAACTCAGTCGTAGATTTGCTAGAGCCCGATCAGGAGCAAGGAAGAATTTAAGGGAGAAATAGTGAATATTTACTTTAAGCTCAGATCCGGGCTTACTTACGTTTAATGGAGCTTCTCAGATATGGAGCTTGGGACGACTTTCAAGGAGGAAGGTTGGCCCCTATTTATATAGGTGGCTGACCCCTCCCCTTTTTGCATATCCGATGTGGGACTAAAAATTGGAGTGGAAAAATCAATTTAAAGTTGGCCTTTCACAAAGGCCAATCTTTAGTGAATTTTTCCTCCCTCACCATTGATCTCCATGAACGATGTTACACATCGTTGCGATAGGGTTGAACGGTGAATGCGTAGGAAAAAACGGGGACTCATTCTGAGTTTGTTTAACCCCTCAAACAAGGCTCCAAAGTCAGCCAAAACATTATTTTTTTGCAAAAACTGCAGTCGCCATAAGATGGGCATGAAGCCATATGCCGTGGGGCCCCCACCCGGGCCCCACGTGCTCTGTGTGCACAACACAGCACAGCGCACGCACCCAACAGGCACGTGCACGCAGGCGGGGCGCCTGAAGAGGGCGGGCCCTGCCTCGGGCATGCACCCATCCACCCTGCAGGCTGGGTGGCCCACGGGTCAGGCACCTGCGGGTGCGGGCCCCGACCGAAATGCCCTTAATGGGCCTGATTCGCTGTTTTGGCTCTATTTTGTGCGTTTGGAGTCTGTTTTTGACGCAGTTTGAACCTACGTTTAGACCGGGACGATCTTGTCATACATGTAACACTTTCCTCGTGTTTATTATATTAAATATGCTTGTAAGAATTTTACGACACATTTAATTCCTTTTGCATCATATGCAAAATTCCTGCATCTAATATTAAAAAACCATTTGCATCAAATACAAATTAACTGAGAGCATACATCCCTCAGCATGGGCTATTGAGAAAAGTACAATAGAGGTTGCAACTGTGTTGATCTTAGGTCGTTTGTATGAAGACATGCACCCTTTGGAGTGCATCCATAGCATTTGGTTATTCACCTCTTGGGATTATTCTAGTGTAATGTACGGTGGTTCAAACATCTTGATGTGAGTACGTTATTAAATAACTTGATTAAGAAGTTGTGATGGTTTAGGAACATTGTTGGGATGATGCGACTATCTGAGGTCATTGTTATGGGGTGGTAATGGCTAAGTGTTGTTAGTGGGAGGCTGCGATAACTGCATATTGTTAATGGGATGGGTTGACAACTGGGTTCTGGTCAATAGTAAATAGAGATGACGTGGACTCATTCGATGAGGTAGAGCCTCGTCAACTGTTGATGTGGGACCCTCGGTTGATGGAACCAGGGTCGAAGAAGGCTAGGCTTCGTGCTTCAGGTTGGAGCTCGACCAATCTCACGGTTGAATATGACAATCGTTCGATCTTTCAGCTGGTCGTGCCTTGAATGACCTGCACCATAAACAATTGTTAAGGAGTCAGATCTGGATTCTGACCCAAATCTACTATGATACTTAAGTTAGTAATGACTTGAGAAAGGCTCAGATCTATCAAGATTGACCCAAGGGAAATCATCTTGATTCAGGCACCTCAAGCTTTTGGAGGAAGAAATATAAGAGTGGAAAGGATGAGTTTGTCAGAGTACCTACTATTCTGTACCTCTAGAGTCCCTTTGTATAGTTTTTCTTCCAAGTATTTATAAGAAGTGGCGTCTCCTTAATGCTGGTAGCATACAATGATCACCCATTATGGCGGCACGATCGTTCCTAAGAAATAGGCATAACGTTGTCCACTCATCCCTCCATTTATCAGCCCATAATCAACTACTTCCTTAGCTTCGGGAGCTCAATGGGTAAATTAAGTTTGGGCCTTGACCAAGCTAGTGATTAACCTTTCCTACAAACTTTGCAGGCCTAGTGGGATGGGTTATCCTTCCTTCGGGCTTTACAACCTCACTGAGAAAATATTCTCTCTCCTCGAGGGCCGGTCCATGGACTCAACAATGGTCCCCATCACTTGGCATTAAACATTTTGACGATTGAAGTCAAGTGATGCGATGCCTCATTAATGGGGCATGGCAGTCGAGGCGAGGGTATTTGAGTTTAAGCACCAAAACTCCATTCATCTGATTTGGCTATTGCGTCAGTTCAAGGGTCGAGATACGGACATGTATAAATCATTAACACGCGTCCCTCTATGGAAATAGTCAGTCGAGTTCATTGTGTGATTCCATAATAAAATGACAGAAAAGGGGGACTCAAGTGTATTAGGACTTTCATAACAGAACTTCATCTTCGAAAATTTCCACCATGGCTTCTTCCTAAATGCCTCGTGCTTCTACTGGGACCTCGATCGATATTCCTCAAAAAGTCTTGGAGAAAGTCATTATTCCTAATGCTGTTTCCAATCAAGCTTCCCGAGTAACGACATATCAAATCCTTGATTTCCAAAAGAAATATACAAGAGGCGACTATCCGATTAGATTGCCAAGGTAAGAGAATAGGATCTGTTTCCCTGGCGATCGTGAAGTAGGTGTGTATGTCAACGCCCATCACAAGCTTCGATTCCCTATGCATCGATTTATGCTCTGTGTGTTGAACACATAAGGATTCCTCTCTGTCAGCTGGTGCCAAACTCTGCAGGCATTCTAGCCAGCTTTATCGTACTACGCATGCTGAATGGCGTTGATCCATCCTTGGAATTGTTCAACTTCATCTTCAAAGTGTCGCCTTTCCTATCCCCGGGCTGGTTCATGATCATCACATGACGAGATAGGATATTGTTCAGTGATCTCATCTGGCTGGCATTGACTATCTTAACGAGCTTATCGAGTTGCTCCTGAGACACCATGCACACGTTTGGTACATCTTTCGACGAAGATCCATCATCATCCTCGACGTTCTGTATCTCATCGTTCACACCTAGGATCGGTCCTGTATTGATGGGATTACTTGACATGGCTTTACAGTAGCTTTGGGTGTTGACTGATGTTGTTTTCCACACACTGCACCAACTATTGACAACTGGGTTCCTGTCAACAGTAAACGTAGCTGACGTAGACTCCTTTGATGAGGTTGAGCCTCGTCAGCTATTGATGTGGGACCCTCAGTTAATGGAACCAGTGTCGAATAATACTGGGCTTCTAGCTTTGGGCTGGAGCTCGACCAATCTCGCGGTCGAATATGATGATCGTTCGATCTTTCAAATGGGTCGTGCCTCGAACGACCTACACCACAAATAATCGTTAGTGGGTCGGATCTGGGTTACGGACCAAATCCCCTTCGATACATAAGTTATTAATGACTTGAGAAAGGCTCGAAGCTTTCAAGATCGACCTAAGGGAGATCGTCTCAATTTAGTCACCTCAAGTTTTTGAAGAAAAAAATATAAGAGTGGAAAGAATGAGTTTGTCAGAGTACCTAGTATTCTGTACCTCTGGAGTCCCTTTGCATAGTTTTTCTTCAGTGTATTTATAAGTTTTTGCATCTCCTCAATGCCATTGGCATACAATGGTCACCCATTATAGCTGCACGATCGTTCCTTAGAAATAGGCATAACCACTATCCACTCCTCCTGCCATTTATGAGCCCATAATCAACTACTTCCTTAAGCTTCGGGAGCTCAACTGGTAAATTAAGTTTGGGCTTTGACCAGGCTAGTGATTAAACCTTTCATACGAACTTTGTAGGCCTAGTGGGCTGGGTTATCCTTCCTTCAGGCTTTACGACCTCACTGAGAAAATATTCTCTTTCCTCGAGGGCCGGCCCATCGACTCAACAGGATGTTACGGTGGTCCATGGCGAGTGTTGACATTATTGTTATGGTGGTCCATGACCATTGTTGACATTATTAGTGTTCTTTCCTAAATTGAGAAAATGAGATTATCTTCTGGTAGGATCATACAGCTTCTTAGCTCAGATATGTCATGGTTTATGCTTGAATTCCTATAAATGATGCTAATGTTAATACAAGTGCATAGAATGGAAGCTGAGTGGCCATTCATTTGATCTTTGATTAGATCTTGTTGGATGTGGAAATAATTTTATCCTCACTTGAGGCATGCATACAAACAGACAAGAGCATTTGCTGAGCCAGTTACAGGGTAAGACTAGCTGATTTGGCTCATCTGACGCTCAAATTAGCACTTGTCAGACACATGCGAGATAAATAGTTTTAAGTAAGAAAGTATAAGAAATAAAGAGGTTAGAAACTCGTATCTTACGTGAGGGCTATATATATCTAAGTCATTCCGAAACGTTTTAGTGTTTCCCTCTAGCATATTATCATCTTTAATACTTGAAGCGTCTTTGCAAGGCTCATTGTTGAGTTAGGTTATCCTCGAGCTAGGCAGGCCTCATGACCTTAGTATAGCATGCCAACAAAGGAATTGTGCGTATTATCTCTGTCCATAAGCCTACATAAACCCGTAACCTTTGGATCAATGTATCAATCAAGAGTTAAGTATTCAGTGAAAAGAGATAGAGATACGCGAACCGTGATAAGTATTAAACATGATCCTTCTATTTTTATTGGGGAATTGCTACGTGCACATAATGAATTACCCTACTCACGTCCGCTTTTTGAAATTACTCCGCGTACGATGAATAAAATAATAATATTTACGTTTCTATTGAGCGCACATATGGGCTACCGAAAATATCCTTGAAGGCAGTCGGCGATAAGTCTTGACAGTTGTGCACGTTGAGCAATTTTGTTATTGGCTGACAATATTGCTCAACAAGCACACCCAGTGATAAGTCTTGTCGGTTGTGCACGGTGAGCAATTTTGTTATTGGCTGATAGAATTTCTTAATGCGCACATAGCAATAAGTTTTGCCGGTTGTTCGCATTGAGCAATTTTGTTATTGGATAACAAAATTGCTCAACGTGCACAATAACTTTAAGTTTGACCAGTTGTGCGTGTTGAGCAATTTTGTTAGTCAATAACAAAATTTCCCCAATCCCATGCAATTCTCGATAAGTGTTGCTCAACGCGCACCACAATAGGGTACATGCATGTATTAGTTTGGACTTCTTCGAACTATCATTAATTCTTGCAATATGATAGACCAGATAATGACGATTCATTCATACTAAATATTTGGTGAACAGGTACAAAAAGATACATGAAACTTTAAAAATTCAAATTATGGACTTCAGAACATGAAGTTAATCTTCATCATTTAAGGACCGTAAACGCAAATTTCACCACTACCCATGTAACGACCTGTTTTTGTACGTACGTATTTCATACGTTTCCCATTAGTAGATTTATTTGAAATATTGTCTCATGATTTTATTATTAATTTCCATAGCTAAATTGCATGATCGGACCACATGACCACATATTCGTGATCCTCACGACTTAGGATCACGTTGGTATCTTCTTCATAACTTTCGTTTGACGTTGATTGCAAGGGAGAGATCGTATAATCCGATTATCCTAACCAGTGATTTTCCTAACCTAATCTTAGCTGCATCAATGTCCTAAAACAGATCGTGATCGTAACGAATCCTATGTCGTAACCAAATCAATCCCCCGAATCAATTCCTGATTAGATCGATTCTCCGAACCCAATCCTAACCCAAGATTTTAAACCAAATCGATTTCCAAATCTAATCCAAGTCCTAATAAGTTTTGACATCTCGATCAAATCTAAACCAGTAATCTAAAGATCATATGCAATAATCGAATTGATCTCCCTAACCGTGATATACCCAACAAAATCCTCTCAATCAAATCCCAACTATATTGATCTTTCTAAATCTTAATCTTACCTTAATGAATCAAAATATTTTAACTGAACTGAACCAAAATATCTAATTTTAATACTAATCACCTAAAAATCTTAATTAGATAGATTTTATTTAATCTTAATTAAATCCTAACAAGATCAGATCCTAACCATAACCCACTCACACAACAGCCCCGCAAACAGGCCCATTCGTGCCCACACGTCACGCACACAACTCAGGGGAGATCCAAACCGACTCTTCTCTCCCCATGCACGAGATTCATGCGTGATACCCCTACAAACCCGCACTCTCATTCTCCCACGTTCTATTCCTCAAGCCCCGCACGTTAGCTTGTTCTCCTCTTTTTTTTAAACTCATGCAAACTCAAAAGAACTCAACCCTCTCCTCTTTTAACTAGTGACAGCCTTCAAGACCCCGCACGCCAACGATTCGAACTCCCTCCTGACACCGCCTCACCTAGCACCCAGTCACCGCCTTCTTATCCCGCCAGCCCTCCTCCCATCGCCTCCGGCACCCTCTCACCATCCACCAGCCCACAACCCAAGCTCAGATTCTTTGACCTCTAGCCCTCTCCTGCACAGCCACATCCCCCTCGAACCCCAGCTCCCTCCTCCCATTTTCCACACTACGGCAACCTCAGAACGTCGATGCCTCCCTCAACCACTCAAAACCCCCAGCGCCTCCCTCCCAGCTCTCTCCGTCCTCCTTCGAAGTTCCGGTGATCCCATCCAACCCTCTGACCACTGATCACCTCTCCCTACCTCTGTCAACCACCTCCAACCTACAACGCCTCCAACTCAAACTCTGGCAAGCTCTCGCTGCCTTCCCATAGCTCCGAGCAGCCCATCAAATCACTTCCACTCCATCTCTGAACTCCAGTACCCTCCGACCTTCAGCCTCCGAGCTCCGGCAAGGACCCATCTCCGAGATCCCTCTACCCTCGTCACAACAACCCAGTGAACCTCTCCTCCGCCCTCACCCCACACTGCACCGTCTCCTCCAACCCCTGTTAAGTTCCCCATCCCAAACTCACCCTCACAGTTCACTGCTTCATTGCCTCAACACCTCGTCGCCTGCTGCCCTAGGCCATCACCCTCTCCGTCTCCTGATAGCGCTAGCACCATCGTAGCTCGCCGTTCACCACCGCCGTACCACCGCTCTGTCGTTGTTCAGGCCATCGTCTGGCGCTCCGCCTACACACGCAACGACAACGTGGAGTACACGAACTATTAACTGTGAGTTATAGTTTTAAATAGTAATATTTATTAATATATATGTATGTATGTATGTATGTATGTATGTATGTATGTATGTATGTATGTATGTATGTATGTATGTATATAAAATGTGTAAGTGAGTATATATTTTATGAGTATACATTGATAGTTAGAGTACGTGAACAATAACCCATATTAATTATATACATACATACATACGTACATATATACATACATACACACACACACACACACACACACACACATATATATATGTATATATGTATTTATGTATATATATATATATATACATACATACATACATATATGTATATTATATACGCAGATGAAATGTTTTAGGCCTCTAAAGTTATAAATGTATGACAGTATATACATATATAGTATATGGTGGAGATTATATAAGTTTAGATTTAAGTTATTATATTAATTAAATCTTGTAGCTTAATATTGGAACCCATGACACAGGTAGACTATGCATCATTAATATTGTCGAACACCCAAACTCACGTCGTTTCAGGCAAGCATTATCACCTACAAATTTTAAGATATCAAATATTATGTTATTTTAAAAAGTGTATATAAAATGTTATGATTGCTTGTGGTAACTATCATTTGTGTTTTGAATTGTCCACTTTAATTGATTGTGATATTGGGCCCTTGGGCATGCATTGAACTATACGGACACTACTGGATTGCACACTATTGATTGATAAATTCGACCGTAGCCCGGATGGGGCCGGTGAGTACAGATATTGATTACTAAATTCGACCATTGCCCTGATGGGGTCGGTGAGTACATATATTGATAGATAAATTCGACCGTCGCCCGGATGGGGTCATGAGTACAAAGCCACGGGTAGTTCCCGTTGGTTTGCATGTAATTGTTGTTTCTTCCGCCCTCAGACAATGGGCTTGTCACTAGATAGGAGATTGAATGATGCACCCTTTTACCCTTGCTATTGGGAATTGTGTAATCTGCTACCTTTTCTTACCATGTTCATGTACTACGGCCATGCTTATTACTCTGTACACTACACTTTGCCTGTTCACAGCTTTGCACACCTTACTTGCTATACTCACCACTTGCATACCACATTTGCCATGTTTACTATATGCACCACACCATTACTATATTCGCTACTTTGCGCACTACACTTGCATGTTCACTACTTTGCACACTACACATTTAATGCTCACTACTTTGTACACTACACCTTGCTACACTCGCACGTTTTTCTTACGCTACTCATGCTTTACCTTATTGCAATTATATTGTTCCACTCATCTTCAAATCTTTGTAAACTATAATATTATCTTGCCGAGGGTCCATTTTTCTAACATTTTAACTTGCCGAGCGATCCTCGCTGACGTATATTTCCCTATTGTTTATCTTGTGAAATATACGTCAGGTGCTGAGACAAATTTTGTAGAGGAGTATAACCTGAGGCAGAGCTAGCTGACCAGGAGTTCCAAGGCACTGAGATCCACTGTTGAGGAATGACTGGCTTTCGAAGCGCTGCAATAAATCTAATATTGTTGTTGTTTTTCATTCAGGGTATTTCTTATGTGTAACTGTTGTAATGGCCATGCTAGGCCTAAATTCTTTTATATACTTGTAATCTGGACTTGAAGCTGTAATAATGATATTTGTGTTGTTCCGATATTTGCAAGTAAGAATCTGTCAGGCTTATTACACAGATGCTTATTGTGTTTAAGTCAAAGAAGGAAGAAAAAAGAAAGTACTTCTTCTTTGCTTTATGCACATGCAGACCCGCTTGCGTTCTCGCTTCATAGTATAATGGGAAACAGGGCGTGACAGGTTTTAGTGGTGGCACATGAAGGTCTGCATTCTGCAAAATAATCAGAACCATATGGATGCCATTATTAGCTAGACTGTCTAGATAAATCTTGTACGTAAATGTTTACTCTATTTCCTTTTCAGCATGGCAGGGGGACCGAACACTCGGAACGGAAATGGAGCCAATGGGAGTGGCGATCCCGACATCCGTGTACTTATGGGTGTCATGAGAGGGATGTTGGAAATTCAACCGCAGCTGATTCAGCATGGACAACAGCTTGCCACCTGCACCGCCTCCTCCTCGAGCTGAACCTGGAGCCAAGAACTTTCGGGAGCTGAACCCAAAGAGGTTTTCTGGAAAGGAAGGCCCACTGGAAGATGAAGAATGGGCTCAAAGCACAGAAGATGATCGGAGTCTTTCCCGCATCGACCAGTCAGGCTGGGTAGAAGTTGCCAAGAAACAGCTGACTGGTAATGCCCTGAACTGGTGGGATACTGAGGAAGCACGTATGGTTAAGCCTATTAACTAGACAATCTTCTGAGAGCGCTTGGATGCTCAGTACTTCCCAGATCCACTAAGAGAGAGCTACAACAACGTTTCGTCAACTTAGAGTAAGGCAATCGGACTGTTGACGAATACGAATCAGAGTTTTCTATGCTTAGTCATTTCGCCCCTCATTTGGTGGAAGATCCCGATGACCGTGCATATCAGTTTCTCTAGGGTCTGGGCCTGGACTTTCAGGCTTCGATGTCTTCATTGAATCTGACTACAAATCAGGGCGTATTGGATGCTGCTAGAAAGCATGAGCTCATTATGAAGCAGAAGAAGGCACTACAGACTGTAGGAAGCCAGTGCCTGATGGAACCGACCCGAAATGAGTTTCGACAGACTCAGACCACCAACTTCAAGAGGCTTGCAACCCCAACCAACTCGAGACCTACCTTGGTGTGTCATCACTGTAACCGAATGGGGCATGTCAAGAAGGATTGTCGTGTGTTGTTGAACCAGTGTTTAGTATGCAGGGCACCTGACTATATCATAAGGAACTGCCCTCGTCACACTGACAATCCAGCGATCTAGACTACGATAGCGTCAGGGTTAGCCCAACAAGGACCACGTTTGGCTTCTCAGCGTCAAATTCCCTAATAGGCCAAGCCAAAACACAGTCGGTGCCAAACTTACCCAATGGTCCCCGAGGAAGTTAGGGACGACGAGCCTGTGGCAAATGTTGATGTCTGAACCTTGCCCCTACCATCGCATTTAATGGTTCATATCATAAATGTGCTTATCCTCGTTTTGTCACATTTTATATGTATCTTTTGTTTTTATTATTGCTATTTCGCCAATCCGGTAGTTCCTCATTTATTACCCGACTTAAGAAATTCTGAGGACGGAATTTTTATAAGGTGTGTAGGATATAACGATCTGTTTCTGTACGTACGTATTTCGTACGTGTTTCCATTAGTAGATTTATTTGAAATATTGTCTCATGATTTTATTATTAATTTCCATATCTAAATCACGTGATTGGACCACATATTCGTGATCCTCATGATTTAGTGATCATGTTGGTATCTTCTTCATAACTTTCGTTTGACGTTGATTGCAGGGGCGAGATCGTATAATCCGATTATCCTAGCCAGTGATTTTCCTAACCTAATCTTAGCTGCATTAATCTTCTAAAACAGATCGTGATCGTAACGAATACTATGTTGTAACCAAATCAATCTCCCTAATCAATTCCCGATTAGATCGATTCTTCGAACCCAATCCTAACCCAAGATTTTAAACCAAATCTATTTCCAAATCTAATCCAAGTCCTAATAAGTTTGACATCTTGATCAAATCTAAACCAGCAATCTAAAGATCCTATGCCATAATCGAATCGATCTCCCTAACCGAGATATACCCAACAAAATCCTCTCAACCAAATCCTAACTATATTGATCTTGCTAAATTTTAATCTTACCTTAATGAATCCTAATGAGTCTAAGAAATCAAGATATCTGAACTGAACCAAAATATCTAATTTTAATCCTAATCACCTAAAAATATTAATTAGATACATTTTATTTAATCTTAATTAATTCCTAACAGTATCAGATCCTAACCATAACCCACTCACACAAAACCCTACAAACCGGCCCATCCGTGCCCACACGTCACACACATAACTCAGGGGAGATCCAAACCAACTCTTCTCTCCCCATGTGCACGATTCATGCGTTATACCTTTACGAACCCACACTCTCCTTCTCCCACGTTCTCAACCTCAATCCCCGCACATTAGCTTGTTCTCCTCCTTTTTTTAAACTCATGCAAACTCAAAAGAACTCAACCCCCTCCTCTTTTAACTAGCGACAGCCTTCAAGACCCCGCACGCCCACGATTCGAACTCCCTTCCGACACTGCCTCACCCAACGCCCAGTCACTGCCTGCTTATCATGCCAGCCCTCCTCCCATCGCCTCCAACCCCCTCTCACCATCTACCCGCCGACAACCCAAGCTCAGATTCTCCGACCTCCAGCCCTCTCCCGCACTGCTAGCATCCCCCTCGACCCCAGCTCCGTCCTCCCACTTTCGACATCGCGGCAACCTCAAAACACCAGTGCCTACCTCAACCACTCAAAACCCACCGCGCATCCCTCCCAGCTCTCTCCGTCCTCCTTCAAAGTTCCGACGATCCCATCCAACATTCCGACCTCCGATCGCCTCTCCCTACATCTATCAACCACCTCGAGCCTGCAACGCCTCCAACTCAGACTCTGGTTAGCTCTCGCCGCCTTCCCACAGCTCCTAGTTGCCCATCACATCGCTTCAACTACATCTCCAAACTCCAGCACCCTTCGACCTTCAGTCTCCTAGCTCCAGCGAGGACCCACCTGCGAGATCCATCTCCCCTCGTCACAACAACCCAGCAAACCTCTCCTCTACCCTCGCCCCACATCGCACCGTCTACTCCAACCCCTGTCGATTTCCCCATCCCGAACTTGCCCTCACATTTCACTGCTTCATCGCCTCAACACCTCGTCGCCTGCTGCCCTAGGCCATCACCCTCTCCGTCTCCTTACAGCGCTGATGCCATCACAGCTCGTTGTTCACCACCATCGTACCGCCGCCCTGTCGTCGTTCAGGCCATCGTCCGGCGCTCCGCCTATATATGCAACGGCGATGTGTACACGAACCATTAACTGTGAGTTATAGTGTCACGCTCAGACGTGGAGCTGTGAAGCTGCAGTCTGATAAGCGTATAAAATACCAATTGGCAGGTCCTTGCAAGTGCGACACGGGACAACAATAATAACAAGGAAAGAGAGAGATAAAATATTCAATCTCAGAATATCCACAATAAATTTCAACATCACAGAAAAGCCACCAGGCTAAAAGAAAAATCAAAGGAAAGTACAAGAGACTGAAAAGAGGCCTAAGGCATGGCCGACATAATACATATCATCAACAAGAAAAGAGAGGTGCTACGCACCGACAGCCTAACAACGACTAAGCAGAAAACAACAACAGCTAGAAGGACCTCTAGGACTGGTCTCCTATGTCCTCGAACTCAACACCTGCAACCTGCTCGTCCTCAACGACCAACTCTGGCTCACAATCTAACATGTGACACCCAAAAGAGAAAAGGGGCACATGTCAGCAAGTCTGGAAAGACTTGTGCAAGGAAACGGAAAGAAAGGTAGACTAGCAACCTAGCAGTTATAGTATGATGCATGGCATGGCAAGTATAGTATGGAAGTGACAAGTAAAGTACAAGTAGCAAGTAACAAGTATGCCATGGATAACGAGTTTTACAAGTAAAACACGGACAAGTACAAGTGGTAAGTGTGACAAGTATAGTCAAGTAACAAGTACAAGGGATCACCCACACATGGATGCCCTATTGCCCGCAGGCTGTATTCAAGTACAAGGGATCACTCAACGAGTGCCCTTTGCCCGCAGGCTGGGTTCGAGTTATCAAGTACAAGGGATCACTCAACGAGTGCCCTTTGCCCGCAGGCTGTGTTGAGCTCGTCTTCTGGAACACGAGCCAGAAAGTGTATTAGGCAAAGATGGCATAGGATTATGCCCACGCAAGGTGGGTGCCTAGCCGGAACAATAGTACAAGTAAGTAGCAAAGCTACGCAATCACGATGTGTATTCAAGTATGCAATGACATGAGCAGTTATTTGCGTACCGTTAATAGAAATTAAACGTGACAGGCAAAATGCAATGACATGAACAGATATTCGCGTACCGTTTATTGAAATTAGACATGACAGGCAAAATGCAATGACATGAACAGATATTCGCGTGGCAGTTAAAGATGCATGGATGACATGAACAGTTAATACGCGTACCGTTTATTTGAAATTAAACGTGACATACAAGCATGATGAAGGTGACGGATCTAGCTTCGTTGTCAAGCTAGATCAAAGGCGTCCAGACAGCTATCCTTTCACTGTCTAGTCTCTTTTACGCTAAAACAAGGTAATGGCCTAAGCACGGCCTAAACAACAAGGGTAGCAAGTTTCACTTGCCTGAAATACGTGCCGGTATCACAATACTCAATGTCCAATCACAGATTCACAAATTCCAGAGCTCCCACGCTCGGTCCAACAATCAGCCTACAGTCCCGTATTATTAAGTCGGATTAGTGAGTTACAAAGCGGTAGAAACACGGTTTTTATCTTGATTAGCATGCAAAATTGGTGGGGGTTCCTACGGTTCATGGAAAGTCGGATACTCGAAACTTGGAGTTGCATTGCCTCCGTGGAATGGATAAATTTTGTAGGTTGTGTCATCCTCACCCACTCAGGACTAATATACTTCATCCTTATCATCTGCAAGTCCGAAGCAGCAAAACAGTAAGCGTCAAGCTTGTAGATGTCCACGAGGCCGACCGCGATGAGCTCTCGGAACCTTCTTGGATCAGGCGGCGCTGAGGCGCGCATGCTGCAGAGGTTATACATTTGGGGGCGGCTGTGACGGCGGACAGGAACGCGGCGGCGAAATGTCCTCATGGCGGGGCTAGGGATGAAGGTCGGCGGGGTAAGGCGCTTGGAGTTGATTGCGAAAATGTATAGGACTCATTGTGTTGCTGTGAGGAACTAGGTTAGAATTGGGCTTTATTATAATACAAGAACTTTGGCATGCGAAAAAGCCCACACAGGTTGGGCTTCACTCAAGTGGGCTAGGGGCATGTTAGTTAGGGTGATAATAAAAATGATTTGATCTCAAAACAAATGCACCCAGGTGGTTTAAAGGAATTTTGTTTCAAAAAGTTTATCAAGAGTTTTAAATTTAATAGGTTGTTTCCAAGAGGCCAACGTACAGAACTTAGAACTTGGATTTATAAATATATAATTATTTATAGGTTGTATTGAGATAAGCAAATGATCATTCTACATCCAGAAATTGTAAACAAAATACCGGGACGATCACACCTCTGAGAGGATCGTGAATACGGGGTTCGGTCGCGCGTCGGAACTATGGAATTACAATAATAAAACCAAATACGGAAACACGCACACAGATCAACCTACGCACAAAATACGCACAACCAGAAGTGGACGTTACATCCTACCCACCTTAGAATAAAGTCCGTCCACGGACTTTCTAACATATCTAGTCGCTCTAGTAACTACCCCAATCATATCACATTATAATTTAAACCAGGTATAGTCATTACAAGTGCTTACATATGCACTAGGTAGTCAATCATTTATTCTACAATCATGTATCTATTCACGCACATTATACTCCTATACCTATCATAGCCAGACAATTTCATACACGTATTTCAATCATTCATATAGTCACAACATCCTTATAGAACTATTAATTACTTATCACATACCATGGTGCACATACTCACAAACAACCAAATAGTTCACGCCACATTTAGATAACTACCTATGAACCAAATAATAAGGATACACTACTCCCTATATCTCCTAGTGCACATCCAATACCAAACAACCAATATGTGTAATCACACCATACCATTTTTAAAACAAGTGCACTACATCTAATATACATTCACCATCATTATAATTTCACAATTTATAGTCATTCAAATGCACGCACACATTTCACCATATTATCACTTCATATATAGTCCTATAGCTATAATCACGACACACCACACATACCATAGTCACCAATTCCTATAACTATCATATACTTACCTGTGCATGGTGCACATCCACGCACGCTAATGTAACATTCATATATACCACTATATACTCAGCACATATACACACTTAGCTTTAGCTAGCACACATATATTCACGCAACCAAGTCCTTAGTGAATAACTATACTACAAGACCAACTCATATAACTATATATTGGTATAGCCACCCACAATCGTGTGCGTAACACAACCAGGCACAAACAATCCAAACATTATACATACATCATCCATCACTATACACCAACCACATACAATACACCAATGTACATAGAGTATACCCACTCAAACTTGAGTGAGACTCAAATCATAGCAGAGTATTCCATATCCATAACACATCATCCATACATATATCAATACCAACACACATACAACTTCATAAGCACCATGAAATTAAATACACTATGACGACATATCAAATTACACTAATGGGGCCCACCAAACTATATTAAGGTTGATACGGCAACGACAAGCTCTATTGGCTAGACAAAAGGAAAGAAACCGAAATCAAAAGCGTGACGAATGGAAAGATCGAAAAGCACGAGTTCATCTAGGACGAAGGTAAGGAGCCAGATTGGTTAGATGAACTAGGGTAAAACTGTGATTGCTTAGGTGGGAAGAGTAAGAGGTAAGGATACCCTTATGGAATAGAGAAAAATAGTATGTAAAAGTTTTAAGTTAAAATACGAAAAGTTTGAAAACTGTTGTACTTCAAAAGTTGATGTCCCTTTTCGTATAAAAATATTTAGAGGTCGATAAAACAAATTGTTCGAAATAAGCTTGAGTCGAATATACATGATAGGAGAAAATGGTTTATTGGTTTATATACCATCATTATAAAAGGAAGTAAATCATTTACACGAATATTAAGGTCGTAGTTTAGGAAAATATTACACGGTAGTAATTTAATAACGTTTGCAAAGTTTGAAATGAAATTAAATTAACTGAAGAATTTAAACTCAGGTTAAATGCTTTCAAAATCCTTAAGCCAGGGGAAAATTTAAAGTAATCAATATTGAAACTACTTTTTGAGGAATCAGGATTTGCCAAAAAGAGACTGTTTTACACAAAGCTCTTAACATACGAGCACCACGAGCCTGGTGCTGATATATAAAAATAATTGAAATTCCATTTAGATTAGAAATTATTCTAAAGGCATGTATGGCGAACGGAAAGATAACAATAGCTTATTAGTAGTATTATCAAAATTTGTAGTGAAACTTTAAAATCAAATTTATGGAAGGTCTAGATCAGGAAATGGTTTTGAAAAGTAATTTTACGGAAATTGGAACTAGGAAAAACGTTGAGCTTAAAATCGACTTGCTGAAATCATATGCGACTTGAAAAATATATTAAAGGAAGCGCGACGAGTCATTTGAACCGCATAAATAAGAAAGGAAAATTATAAATCGAATTGGGAAAAATAGAAATACGGCTCAGAATACAATTAATATGTGAAAAGGAACAAGATATTTAAATAGGTATGAAAAGTATAGGCTGGAAAAACATTATAAAACAGTAATCAAAATCTCGTCAAACCTTTTCGAAATTTCAAAATGAATTTAAGTCAACGGAAAAGCATGAAGTCCAAATACATATATTAAAAGTTTTCGAATGAGTTTAAACCTTGCGAATAAGGGAATCGAAAATACTTCCAAAGATTCAGCATTTGCGATAAAGAGATTTTAAAGTATGTATGCTAAACAGTTAGATTAAATCTCATAGTTTAGAAAAATGGTATATCGAATTTTCAAAATAGTATTAGAGTCCTTAAACCGAAATGCGAAAAAATATAGATTAGAAAATGGTTACAAGATAGTAATTTAAAATTACGACCAAATAGACTTTGAAATCTAAGAATTGCTTTAACTTAACCGAAGGTAAGGGAAATATATGAGAAGGGGATTTAAAACAAAATTTAAATTGAGTAAAAACTTTAAATAAGGAAAGCATTTGAAAATGACTTGGAAGATTCAAGATTTGCAACGGAGAAGATTTGAAAGGTCAACGATTATCGAAACGTGGTGGTCATGGGGATCGAGGCAAGGAATTTGTCGCATGATCGAAACATAAACACGCCTAGGATATGACTCAGGAACCTACGGGAAACTCATACGGTCGACCAACTAAAGATTAGGAAACTTAGCGCTAAGACTTTCTAAGGAACTAGACAATAATGAAATGCGTTCAGCTTGGTCCGAAACCCAAGCGAACGACCAAAGAAATCCTAGGAATTTATCATGGTCAGAGCTAGACAGGTACCACTAAGGTGACTCTTAGGACGATCAAATCAATTCCTAGCAGGGAGTCTAACTAACAATCAGGGCCTCTAACTAGCAAGCACGGACGTCTAACTAAGTCTTCCTATCATCTAGTGACAAGAAAAACGATTAGAACTAGACTCAAGACTTGTGACTTGGATGTTTTAATTTATTTAATGGACATTCCATAATTATTATCATTGTTCCGATAGTTCACATTTGCAAATGGACCTGCATGGGCCACCACTAAAACCTGTCACGCCCCGCTTCCCTAAAATGTGAAGGCGAGACGTGAGGAGGTCCGCTCAGACGTGGAGCTGTGAAGCTGCAGTCTGATAAGCGTATAAAATACCAATTGGCAGGTCCTTGCAAGTGCGACACGGAACAACAATAATAACAAGGAAAGAGAGAGATAAAATATTCAATCTCAGAATGTCCACAATAAATTTCAACATCACAGAAAAACCACCAGGCTAAAAGAAGAATCTAAAAGGAAAGTACAAGAGACTGAAAAGAGGCCTAAGGCATGGCCAACATAATACATAACATCAACAAGAAAAGAGAGGTGCTACGCACCGACAGCCTAACAACGACTAAGCAGAAAACAACAACAGCTAGAAGGAGCTCTAGGACTGGTCTCCTATGTCCTCGAACTCAACACCTGCAACCTGCTCGTCCTCAACGACCAACTCTGGCTCACAATCTAACATGTGACACCCAAAAGAGAAAAGGGGCACATGTCAGCAAGTCTAAAAGACTTGGGCAAGGAAACTGAAAGAAAGGTAAACTAGCAACCTAGAAGTTATAGTATGATGCATGACATGGCAAGTATAGTATGGAAGAGACAAGTAAAGTACAAGAAGCAAGTAACAAGTATGTCAAGGATAACAAGTTTTACAAGTAAAACACGGACAAGTACAAGTGGCAAGTGTGACAAGTATTGTCAAGTAACAAGTACAAGGGATCACCCACACATGGATGCCCTATTGCCCGCAGGCTGTATTCAAGTATCAAGTACAAGGGATCACTCAACGAGTGCCCTATTGCCCGCAGGCTGTGTTCAGGTATCAAGTACAAGGGATCACTCAACGAGTGCCCTATTGCCCGCAGGCTGTGATGAGCTCGTCTTCTGGAACACGAGCCAGAAAGTGTATTTGATAAGTATGGCGTAGGATTATGCCCACGCAAGGTGGGTGCCTAGCCGGAACGAGTAACACTAGTATGTAGCGATGCTACGCAATCACGATGAGTATTCAAGCATGCAATGACATGAGCAGATAATTTGCATACCGTTAATTAAATTAAACGTGACAGGCGAAATGCAATGACATGAACATATTCGCGTACCGTTAATTAAATTAAACATGGCAGTTAAAATGCAATAGCAGTTAAGGATGCATGGATGACATGAACAGTTATTTCGCGTACCGTTAAGGGAAAGTAAACGTGACATACAAGCATGATGAGGGTGACGGACCAAGCTTCGTTGTCAAGCTAGGTCAATGGCGTCTAAACGGCTATCCTTTCACCGTCTAGTCTCTTTTACGCTAAAGCAGGGTAAATGGCCTAAGACATGGCCCAAATCGAGAGATGCAAGTTTCACTTGCCTGAAATACGTGTCGGTATCACCATACTCAATGTCCAATCACAGATTCACAAATTCCAGAGCTCCCACGCTCAGTCCTACACCAGCCTACAGTCCCGTATTATTAAGTCTTGATTAGTGAGTTACAAAGCAGTAGAAACACGGTTTTTATCTTGTTTAACATGCAGGTGTGGGTTCCTACGGTTCAGATATACCTTAACACGAACGGTGGGGCTAGGCGAGAAGCCACCGGAGGGTCAGGGTGAGAACGGCGGACGGCCTGAGCGGGGATCCGGGGCTAGGGAGGATGAGGCGCTTGGAGTTGATTGCGAAAATGTATAGGACTCATTGTGTTGCTGTGCTAGGTTAGAATATATATGGGCTTTATTATAATAACAGGTTGGGCTTCACTCAAGTGGGCTAGGGGCATGTTAGTTAGGGTGATAATAAAAATGATTTGATCTCAAAACAAATGCACCCAGGTGGTTTAAAGGAATTTTGTTTCAAAAATTTTATCAAGAGTTTTAAATTTAATAGGTTGTTTCCAGGAGGCCAACGTACAGAACTTAGAACTTTGGATTTATAAATATATAATTATTTATAGGTTGTAATGAGATAAGCAAATGATCATTCTACATCCAGAAATTGTAAACAAAATACCGGGACGATCACACCTCTGAGAGGATCGTGAATACGGGGTTCGGTCGCGCGTCGGAATTATGGAATTATTTAAACAGTAATATATATAGAGGAGGGATCAAATGACCCCCAAAAATAACCCCCTAAAATGACCCCCTATCAAAAATCCTATGCAAAAAAAGAATTTTTGAAAAAAAAAATTTCAAAAAAATAAAAAAAAGTTTTCGCACGGGCTTTCGCACGGGATTTTTTGCAACCGAAGATCACTCTATATATATATATATATATATATATATATATATATATAATGTGTCAATGAGTATATTTTTTATGAGTATACATTGATAGTTAGAGTACGTGAACAGTAACCCATATTAATTATATATATATATATTATATTATATAAGTAGATGAAATGTTTTAGGCCTCTAAAGTTATAAATGTACGACAATATATACATATAAAGTATATGGTGGTGATTATATAAGTTTAGTTCTAAGTTATTATATTAATTAAATCTTGTACCTTAATATTGGAACCCATGATGCAGGTTAGACTACGCATCATTACTATCGCCAAACACCCAAACTCGCGTCGTTTTAGGCAAGTATTATCACCTACAAATTTTACGATATCAAATATTCTGCTATTTTAAAAAGTGAACATAAAATGTTATGATTGCTTGTGGTAACTATTATTTGTGTTTTGAATTGTCCACTTCAATTGATTGTGATATTGGGCCCTCGGGCATGCATTGAACTATACGGACACTACTGGATTGCAGACTATTGATTGATAAATTCGACCGTCGCTCGGATGGGGTCGATGAGTATAGATATTGATTGATAAATTCGACCGTCGTCTGGATGGGGTCGGTGAGTATAGACATTGATAGATAAATTTGACCGTCACCCGGATGGGGTCGGTGAGTACAGAGCCACGAGTAGTTCCATTGGTTTGCATGTAATTGTTGTTTCTTCTGCCCTCAGACAATGGGCTTGTCACTAGATAGGAGATTGAATGATGCACTATTTTACCCCCTGCTATTAAGAATTGTGTAATCTGCTAGCGTTTCTTACCATTCTCATATACAACTGCCATGCTTGTTACTCTGTACACTACACTTTGCCGGTTCACATCTTTGCACACCTTACTTGCTATACTCACCACTTCCATACCACAATTGCCATGTTTACTATACGCACCATACCATTGCCATGTTCGCTACTTTGCGCACTACACTTGCCTGCTCACTACTTTGCACACTACACATTGCATGTTCACTACTTTGTACACTACACCTTGCTACACTCGCACGTTTTTCTAGCGCTACTCTTGCTTTACCTTATTGCAATTATATTGCGCCACTCATCTTCAAAGCTTTGTAAACTATATTATTATCTTGCCGAGGGTCCATTTTTCTGACATTTTAACTTGCAGAGCAACCCTCGCTGACGTATATTTCCCTGTTGTTTATCTTGTGAAATATACGTCAGGTGCTAGGACAGATTTTGCAAAGGAGTATACCCCGAGGCAGAGCTAGCTGACCAGGAGTTCCAAGGCGCTGAGATCCACTGTTGAGGAACGACGGGCTTTCGTAGCGCTACAATAAATCTAATATTGTTGTTGTTTTTCATTCAGGGTATTTCTTATGTGTAACTGTTGCAATGGCCATGCTAGGCCTAAATTCTTTTATGTACTGGTAATCTGGACTTGAAGCCGTAATAATGATATTTGTGTTGTTCCGATATCTGCAAGTGAGAATCTGCCAGGCTTATTACACAGACGCTTATTGTGTTTAAGTCAAAGAAGGCAAAAAAAATAAAGGACTTCTTCTTTGCTTTATGCACATGCAGACCCGCTCGCGTTCTCGCTTCATAGTATAATTGAAAACAGGGCGTGACAGGTTTTAGTGGTGGCCCATGTAGGTCTGCATTCTGCAAAATAATCGGAACAATATGGATGCCATTATTAGGTAGACTATCTCGGATAAATCTTGTACGCAAATGTTTACTATGTTTTCTTTTCAGCATGGCAGGGGGCCGAACACTCAGAATGGAAATGGAGCCAATGGGAGTGGCGATCACGACATCCGAGTTCTTATGGGTGTCATGAAAGGGATGTTGGAAATTCAACCGCAGCTAATTCAGCAGGGACAACAGCTTGCACCACCTGCACCGCCTCCTCCTTGAGCTGAACCTGGAGCCAAGCACTTTCGGGAGCTAAACCCGAAGAGCTTTTTTGGAAAGGAAGGCCCACTGGAAGATGATGAATGGGCTCATAGCACGGAAGACGATTGGAGTTTTTCCTGCATCGACCAGTCAGGCTGGGTAGAAGTTGCCATGAAACAGCTGACTGGTAATGCCCGAAACTGGTGGGATACTAAGGAAGCATGTATAGTTAAGCCTATTAACTAGACCATCTTCTGAGAGCGCTTCGATGCTCAGTACTTCCCCAGATCCGCTAAGAGAGAGCTACAGCAACGTTTCGTCAACCTTGAGTAAGGCAATCAGACTCTTGACGAATAAGAATCAGAGTTTTCTATGCTTAGTCATTTCACCCCTCATTTGGTGGAAGATCCCGAAGACCGTGCATATCAGTTCCTCCAGGGTCTGGGCCTGGACTTTCAGGCTTCGATGTCTTCGGTGAATCTGACTACATATCAGGGCGTATTGGATGCTGCTAGAAAGCATGAGCTCATTATGAAGTAGAAGAAAGCACTACAGACTGAAGGAAGCCAGTGCCCGATGGAACCAACCCGAAATGAGTTTTGACCGACTTAGACCACCAAACCACCAATATCAAGAGGCTTGCAACCCCGGCCAACTCCAGACCTACCATGGTGTGTCATCACTGTAACCGAATGGGGCATGTCAAGAAGGATTGTCGTGTGTTGTTGAACCAGTGTTTAGTATGCAGGGCACCTGACTATATCGTAAGGAACTGCCCTCGTCACACTGACAATCCAGCGATCCAGACTATGATAATGTCAGGGTTAGCCCAACAACGACCACCTTTGGCTCCTCTGCGTCAAGTTCCCAAATAGGCCAAGCCTGAACACAGTCGGTGCCAAACTTACCCAATGGTCCCTGAGGAAGTTAGGGACGACGAGCCTGTGGCGAATGTTGATGTCTGAACCTTGCCCCTACCATCGCATTTAATGGTTCATATCATAAATGTGCTTATCCTCGTTTTGTCACATTTTATATGTATCTTTTGTTTTTATTATTGCTATTTCGCCAATCCGGTAGTTCCTCATTTATTACCCGACTTAAGAAATTCCGAGGACGGAATTTTTATAAGGTGGGTAGGATGTAACGATCTGTTTCTGTACGTACGTATTTCGTACGTGTTTCCATTAGTGGATTTATTTGAAATATTGTCTCATGATTTTATTATTAATTTCCATATCTAAATCGCGTGATTGGACCACGTATTCGTGATCCTCACGATTTAGTGATCATGTTGGTATCTTCTCCATAACTTTCGTTTGACGTTGATTGCAGGGGCGAGATCGTATAATCCGATTATCCTAGCCAGTGATTTTCCTAACCTAATCTTAGCTGCATCAATCTTCAAAAACAAATCATAACGAATACTATGTTGTAACCAAATCAATCCCCCTAATCAATTCTCGAATAGATCGATTCTCCGAACCCAATCCAAACCCAAGATTTTAAACCAAATCGATTTCCAAATCTAATCCGAGTCCTAATAAGTTTGACAGCTTGATCAAATCTAAACCAGTAATCTAAAGATCCTATGCCATAATCGAATCAATCACCCTAATCGAGATATACCCAACAAAATCCTCTCAACCAAATGCTAACTATATTGATCTTGCTAAATTTTAATCTTACCTTAATGAATCCTAATGAGTCTAAGAAATCAAGATATCTTAACTGAACCAAAATATCTAATTTTAATCCTAATCATCTAAAAATCTTAATTAGATAGATTTTATTTATTCTTAATTAAATCCTAACAATATCAGATCCTAACCATAACCCACTCACACAACAACCCCGCAAACAGGCCCATCCATGCCCACACGTCACGCACATAACTCAGGGAAGATCCAAACCAAATCTTCTCTCCCCATGCGCACGATTCATGTGTGATACCCCTACGAACCCGCACTCTGCTTCTCCCACATTCTCAACCTCAAGCCCCGCACATTAGCTTGTTCTCCTCCTTTTTTTAAACTCATGCAAACTCAAAAGAACTCAACCCCCTACTCTTTTAACAAACGACAGCCTTCAAGACCCCGCACGCCCACGAGAACTCCCTCCCGACACTGCCTCACCCAATGCCCAATCACCGCCTGCTTATCACGCCAGCCCTCTTCCCATTTCCGCCGACTGGTGGGCTCTGAAAGGTGCTCTCTCTCAAGCGCAAGAGTCCGTACAAGTAGTAAAATCTGGGAGTCCAGATGTCAAATCCACGGGAAGAAATCTGTTGCAACCACAGCTCAAATCAAATAGAAATCCTACGAAAAGAAACTAACCACTTCAACAATGGTGACGGTGATGGTGATGTGAACACGTGAACAAAATAAACATAGAAAACCGTGTCTCAAAATATCTATAAAAAGTATGCACCTGGTATGGGTTCGATAGGATCAACGATTCGTATTAATTTGGTTGATAGGTATAACGCAATGAATTCTCCTTTTGGGAGCAATTCACCGGAAAATACCCAATATAACTCAATGAATTCTCCTTTTGGGAGCAACTCATCGGAAGATGCCCTTTTGGGGGTTCAAACAAAATATTCAAAAAGATCGTCGCTAAAGTTGTAATACGATATGAAACTCTCTTTTGGAGAGATCAAAACTACGATATGAAACTCCCTTTTGGGGAGATCAAAACTCACCCTTTTGGGGCGATCATCAACTAAACCAATTCTTTTGGAATCTGAAAAAGTCGATTTACGAACAAAGATTACAATTTTAACGACGTTTAACGATTTAGCACATGGAATACAACCAAACTAACACAAATCATAGCACCTAACTACTCCATACCATGCACAACAGAGATTCAGCTATTCATCATGCAATAATAAACAACTTTCATGGCAAAATACATCAAGATTATAGCAAAATACGGTAGAAAAGCATCAAATAAGGGGTTTAAGTTAAGAAATATATCACCAATTCTCCTTGAAAAGACTTCAAACTCTCTGGAAATAATAATACAAGCCTCTGGAATTTTACAGAATTTTTCAGGGGGAAAATACGGCTCTAGAGCCTCCAATACGCTCAAAATACGCCTCAATCTGGCTTGAATACGCTCAAAAACCCTAGAAATACCTTATATAATAAGATTACGGGTTTTAGAAGCTTATTGGGTTAAAAACCCGCACCCGAATCCATCCCAGCCGCTCATCTCGAGCGGATCGATCCACGTCCGTTGATCCAAGCGGGATCGCTCCAGCATTCGACACGTGTCCCCTCATATTGGATCCATCCGCCCGCTGGATTCTCAATCCAAACGCAACTCGGGGTAGTTTAGGACCGTTCGATCGAGAGATCGAACGGATTCGATTTCACCACGTATTCCCACAGATGGGCTCTTCGCCCGCTTCCAATTTCAGCTCGGGACACTCCCGACCGTTGGATCGTCGATCTGCGGCCCTCGATTCGACACGTGGCTCGATGATATCCGCATCTCTTCTCTCCATCGGGATGAAGCGTGCCCGTTCGATGAGGAAACGACGCTCCAGATCTTCCCACGTGGCCCACTGCTGCTGCGTCCGAATTCAAATGCGGGGTCGTTGTCCGCCGTTAGATTTCGATCGGATGAGCGTAGCCACGTCGCCCTGCATCTGGAAGTCGCTTCGGTCCGTTCGATGAGCAATCAACGGCCAACAAGTGGCCACGTCGCCCTCTCTGCTGCGCGCGCTCAGCTGTGTGTCATTACGATCTGGACCGTTGGATTTCGATCCAACGGTGAATATAAGGCCACGTCGCTTCTTGATTACATCCGTAGGATGAGGATCGAATGCTTCCCCGAGAGCCACGTCACCCAGTATAAGATGCAAGTGCGGGATGAATCTTGGCGGTTGGATGCGGCGGTATATGGCTGGATGGGTGACACGTGTCACCATATGATTGGTCGACTCCCGTATTTTCCTATTTTCGTGCGTATTTCTTCAATTAAATAGTATTCTGCATTCAAAAATTCACAGTAATTAGCACAGATCTCAGAAAAATACAAATAAATAGTCGTTGGAATCGTGAGATCGAGACGATGCTAGGAAAAATATAAAAAGTGCAGAAATACTTCATTAATTACTTTTTATGCTCAAATAGTGTGTTTTCTCTAATAAATAAATGTGTAGAAAATACGTATGTACTAGAGACCAATATAGCATCACATGAGCACAAAATAGGGCTAAATGGGGGGTCAAATACGTAATATTGAACCCGAATCACACCCCCCAACTAGCGATTTGCTAGTCTCTAGCAAAAATAGCGATTAATACGGATGAGTAATAAAACAATAAGTTCTTTCAAATTGCTCATGGCATGGCTCAATAATACGCATTCCAACATGATCTTGACCATCAATATACACCTCCATGAACAAAATCAATCACATGATGTTTTCTCTAATTTAGTATGAATAAATAACATACAAGCATCGTTTTGCGCAAGCGAAAGTATAACACGTCGTTTTGTTCTAGTTTTCTTGTTTCCAAGGAATTGGCCTATCAAAATAATCATCCAAGACATGGGTATTGACGTTGCTTAGTATATTCACCATTCTTTTATTTTATTAGTTCCGCGTAACGCGCATCAAGCAACATTCGCAGAAAATTATATAACTTGGATCGCTCCATCAAATGAGTGAGTTTCCTGTCAATGGCTCCCAAATCAGACGATAATAGGGCATTAGGCCAAAAAGGACCACTCGGACTGTACTACTCGAGCCAACCAAGTTATTTATTAGTGACATACTTATTCATTCATTTTTCATCATTCATTTGTCATTCATTTTCTTTTCTTTTCTTTCTTTCTTTTTTGTAAGCAACTCAAAACCCATCTTTGAATATAAACATTAGAATCAAAGGCCAAATTCCTCTTCAACTTGAATACTTTTATAAAAATCATGTATACTCAAGCTTTTTCATCACATTAGCATGCATAAAATATATTCAAACTATTTCGAGATATTAATCATGGAAATTGAAAGTTTTCTTGAATAGTTTATTAAAAGTAATTCCATGAAGAGAAAAATAATTAACTCAAGCCATAAAAAATTTTCAGAACTCAATTAATGCGTAATCATCCGCATTTGAGGCATATGAAGGAGTTTTAAAATGATGAGATTTGGCGATTTATTCTTCTCAAAAAAAAATTCCTAAGGTCTCATACACACCCCCCAACTAAAGATGGACATTGTCCTCAATGTCGAAAGGGGTACGAGTTTATTCAAGCAAGCAACCTAGAAAGCATATAAAAACTACACTACTAGAAAGAACACACCGTGATCAAATGGCGGATCCCGAATCTTTGATGGTGGAGGAAGTTGTTCAATTTGCTCCTTGCGTTCCTCGGCGATTATTCTTCCTCCAACGACTAAACTGGATCCCAGCAACGTAACTCCCAGCATCTCTATAAGATGTCCACCTATATCCTGCAATAGATGAGTCACGTCAATCCATTTTAGTTTAAAATTCTTCGAAATAAAATTATTCCAAATGTAGTCATCAAAATAAGTGAAAGAAATTAAAATATGTTGACGACTACTCCCTGAAAGATATGCACTACTCTCTGTACGATGCTCGATCAATGGAGAGAGGGGTAAATGATTTTGGGACAAAACTGGAGGAGGGCATGGTTCTGACTCCATGGCGATAATCTCAAAACCCTTTTCCCTAGCTGTCTCCTCCTCTCGTTCATCCAAAATTTCTAGCTCGTCCTCTCTTTTGCACACACTTTCTGCCATGTGGATATTTTTATTCGTGTCATCAACGTGACATGGCTCGCTCGATATTCCTGCAATAGAAGATGAACTCGTATTAGTTTCTTTAAATTGAGTTTCAAAATAATTATTTTCTTCTAAGCAAGCGGCAATCAAATTAAGACCTTCAATAGATTTTTGAATCTGCCGACTCCGAGCAAGGAAATTCTCCTGGAATTGATGGGATGTGGCCTCCTGTGTCTGAATAGTCTGGTAAGCTTCCTCTTTCAAGGATTGCAAAGGTACGTCTACGCTTTGCTCTTCTTGATCGAGGAACGAAGGCTCCGTTGGATCGCTCTCTGAAGTCTCTTCCACGGTTTCTTCGTTTTCTTGCAGAGACTCCATGTATTCCCACGCCACTGTCGGCGTCATGCCTCCCAATAATTCCTGCAGCTGCGGTTGTAGTCCATCTAGGAAGAACGCCATAAGCTCTTCATTTATGTACCCATGCTGCGGATAGCTCGATATAATGTCTGTGAACCTCCTCCAGGCCTGAAAGAAAGTTTCACAATCAGTTTGATTAAAATTAACAATTTTGAGCTTCTCCATTCTATGTTTGTGTGCATTAGCATATCGTGCATCATAAAGATTGTTTGTGCAATAGAAGTTCATATATTCCATTTTGAAATAAAATAAAATAAAATAATAAAAAAAAAGTTTATGTATATTAAAGTGGAAAGATCTCACCGAATGTCCTCTGAATGAAATAAACCGTAGTCACAAACCATTCCTCCTCGGCAACGGCGCTAAAAACTTGGTGGGCTCCGAAAGGTGCTCTCTCTCAAGCGCAAGAGTCCGTACAAGTAGTAAAATCTGGGAGTCCAGATGTCGAATCCACGGGAATAAATCTGTTGCAACCACAGATCAAATCAAATAGAAATCCTACGAAAAGAAACTAACTACTTCAACAATGGTGACGGTGATGGTGATGTGAACACGTGAACAAAATAAACATAGAAAACCGTGTCTCAAAATATCTATAAAAAGTATGCACCTGGTATGGGTTCGATAGGATCAACGATTCGTATTAATTTGGTTGATAGGTATAACGCAATGAATTCTCCTTTTGGGAGCAATTCACCGGAAAATACCCAATATAACTCAATGAATTCTCCTTTTGGGAGCAACTCATCGGAAGATGCCCTTTTGGGGGTTCAAACAAAATATTCAAAAAGATCGTCGCTAAAGTTGTAATACGATATGAAACTCTCTTTTGGAGAGATCAAAACTACGATATGAAACTCCCTTTTGGGGAGATCAAAACTCACCCTTTTGGGGCGATCATCAACTAAACCAATTCTTTTGGAATCTGAAAAAGTCGATTTACGAACAAAGATTACAATTTTAACGACGTTTAACGATTTAGCACATGGAATACAACCAAACTAACACAAATCATAGCACCTAACTACTCCATACCATGCACAACAGAGATTTAGCTACTCATCATGCAATAATAAACAACTTTCATGGCAAAATACATCAAGATTATAGCAAAATACGGTAGAAAAGCATCAAATAAGGGGGTTTAAGTTAAGAAATATATCACCAATTCTCCTTGAAAAGACTTCAAACTCTCTGGAAATAATAATACAAGCCTCTGGAATTTTACAGAATTTTTCAGGGGGAAAATACGGCTCCTAGAGCCTCCAATACGCTCAAAATACGCCCCAATCTGGCTTGAATACGCTTAAAAACCCTAGGAATACCTTATATAATAAGATTGCGGGTTTTAGAAGCTTATTGGGTTTAAAACCCGCACCCGAATCCATCCCAGCCGCTCATCTCGAGCGGATCAATCCACGTCCGTTGATCCAAGCGGGATCGCTCCAGCATTCGACACGTGTCCCCTCATATTGGATCCATCCGCCCGCTGGATTCTCAATCCGAACGCAACTCGGGGTAGTTTAGGACCGTTCGATCGAGAGATCGAACGGATTCGATTTCGCCACGTATTCCCGCAGATGGGCTCTTCGCCCGCTTCCAATTTCAGCTCGGGACACTCCCGACCGTTGGATCGTCGATCTGCGGCCCTCGATTCGACACGTGGCTTGATGATATCCGCATCTCTTCTCTCCACCGGGATGAAGCGTGCCCGTTTGATGAGGAAACGACGCTCCAGATCTTTCCACGTGGCCCGCTGCTGCTGCGTCCGAATTCAAATGCGGGGTCGTTGTCCGCCGTTAGATTTCGATCGGATGATCCATACGTAGCCACGTCGCCCTGCATTTGGAAGTCGCTTCGGTCCGTTCGATGAGCAATCAACGGCCAACAAGTGGCCACGTCGCCCTCTCCGCTGCGCGCGCTCAGCTGTGTGTCGTTACGATCTGGACCGTTGGATTTCGATCCAACGGTGAATATAAGGCCACGTCGCTTCTTGATTACATCCGTAGGATGAGGATCGAACGCTTCCCCGAGAGCCACGTCACCCCGTATAAGATGCAAGTGCGGGATGAATCTTGGCGGTTGGATGCGGTGGTATATGGCTGGATGGGTGACACGTGTCACCATATGATTGGTCGACTCCCGTATTTTCCTATTTTCGTGTGTATTTCTTCAATTAAATAGTATTCTGCATTCAAAAATTCACAGTAATTAGCATAGATATCAGAAAAATACAAATAAATAGTCGTTGGAATCGTGAGATCGAGACGATGCTAGGAAAAAATATAAAAAGTGCAGAAATACTTCACTAATTATTGTTTTATGCTCAAATAGTGTGTTTTATCTAATAAATAAATGTGTAGAAAATACGTATGTACTAGAGACCAATATAGCATCACATGAGCACAAAAATAGGGCTAAATGGGGGGTCAAATACGTAATATTGAACCCGAATCACCGACCCCCTCTCACCATCCACCCGACAACAACCTAAGCTCATATTCTCCGACCTCCAGCCCTCTCCCGTACTGCTAGCATCCCCCTCGAACCCCACCTCCCTCCTCCCATTTTCGACACCGTGGCAACCTCAGAATGCCGGTGCCTCCCTCAACCACTCAAAACCCCCAGCGCCTCCCTCCCAGCTCTCTCCGTCCTCCTTCGATGTTCCGGCGATCCTATCGAGCCCTCTGACCTCCGATCGACTCTTCCTACATCTGTCAACCACCTCGAGCCCGCAATGCCTCCAACTCAGACTCTGGTGAGCTCTCGCTGCCTTCCCACAGCTTCGAGCATCCCATCACATCGCTTCCACTCCATCTCCGAACTCCAGCTTCCTCCGACCTTCAGTCTCCAAGCTTCGACGAGGACCCGCCTCCGAGATCCATCTCCCCTTGTCACAACAACCCAGCAAACCTCTCCTCTGCCTTCGCCCCACTCAGCATCGTCTCCTCCAACACCTGTTGAGTTCCCCATCCTGAACTTTCCCTCACAGTTCACCGCTTCATTGCCTCAACACCTCGTCACCTCTGCCCTAGGCCATCACCCTATCCGTCTCCTTACTGCGCTGACGCGATCGCAGCTCGTCGTTCACCACTGCCGTACCGCCGCCCTGTCGTCGTTCAGGCCATCGTCTGGCGCTCCGCCTACATATGCAACGGCGACATGGAGCACACAAACCATTAACTGTGAGTTATAGTTTTAAACAGTAATATATATATTTTATATTATTATTATTATTGTTATTATTATTATGTGTCAGTGAGTATATTTTTTTATGAGTATACATTGATTGTTAGAGTACGTGAACAGTAACCCATATTTTTTTTTGAAAAGTTAGTATTTTGCTTTATTGAATACCTGAATGTACAAAAATACAAGTGGTACCTAGAGGAAGGAGAAGAATGTTAGAGAGAGGACAGGGCACAAGTTCCATCACTCTCTACTAGCATACTCTCCTCCCCCTTCTCAACCAAAAACTAATTGAAATTAAGTATCAACCGTTATCTCGGAAATCCCAGTTTTCCATCGCACTTATCGCATCCTGATCTTCTGTATCTTGGTCCTTGAATGCTATCCTGATATCAGCTGCTATGTCTTCAAATAATAGAGTTTTATGCCTTTTAATGCCTTCAAAGACTCTCCTATTCCTCTCCCTCCATGTATGCCACACAATCGCACTAAGGGCCGTTTTTGCAAGCAGTCTTAAAGTATTCTTCTGGTTGAAGTGAGAGAGGTAATAGTCACCCACTTTATTTCGGATCGGATATATGGGTTCAGATACACCCAATTTAAGGAGACTTCTTTTCAATATGTAGCTCGTATAGGGACATTCAAAGTATATATGCTTAATGCTCTCATCGGCCCCATAATCACATAAAACACATTGGGTAGGACATGTAATAACCTATTTAATCAGCATATCCCTGGTCAATAACTTCCCATGGAAAGCTTGAAGAAGGGTGATAGACATTTTGGGGATATGATTTTTGTGCCAGATTATTTTGTAATAAGGAAATGATGTACCCCGTGTTCGTGTGCCTTCCCAGGCATCCTTGAAGGAGAATGCCGAACCTGGTGTCCACTCCCATATATTAGTAACCCATATTAATTAATTATATATATATATATATATATATATATATATATATATATATATTATAAAAGAGGGATGTTATCAAGAGAAATTGGATAAGAGATATTGGAAAAGAGATATTGGATAAGAGATATCTATATTATAAAAGAGGGATGATATCAAGAGAAATTGGATAAAAGATACTGGACAAGAGAAATTGGATAAGAGATATCTATATTATAAGAGAGAGATGTTATCAAGAGAGATTGGATAAGAGATATCTATATTATAAAAGAGGGATGTTATCAAGAGAAATTGGATAAGAGATATTGGACAAGAGAAATTGGATAAGAGATATCTATATTATAAAAGAGGGATGTTATCAAGAGAAATTGGATAAGAGATATCTATATTATAAAAGAGGGATGTTATCAAGAGAAATTGGATAAGAGATATTGGAAAAGAGAAATTGGATAAGAGATCTATATTATAAAAGAGGGATGTTATCAAGAGAAATTGGATAAGAGATATTGAAAAAGAGAAATTGGATAAGAGATATCTATATTATAAAAGAGGGATGATTGGATAAGAGATATTGGACAAGAGAAATTGGATAAGAGATATCTATATTATAAGAGAGGGATGTTATCAAGAGAGATTGGATAAAAGATATCTATATTATAAAAGAGGGATGTTATCAAGAGAAATTGGATAAGAGATATTGGACAAGAGACATTGGATAAGAGATATCTATATTATAAAAGAGGGATGTTATCAAGAGAAATTGGATAAGAGATATTGAAAAAGAGAAATTGGATAAGAGATATCTATATTATAAAAGAGGGATGTTATCAAGAGAAATTGGATAAGAGATATTGGACAAGAGAAATTGGATAAGAGATATCTATATTATAAAAGAGGGATGTTATTAAGAGAAATTGGATAAGCAATATTGGAAAAGAGAAATTGGATAAGAGATATCTATATTATAAAAGAGGGATGTTATCAAGAGAAATTGGAAAAGAGATATTGGAAAAAAGAAATTGGATAAGAGATATCTATATTATAAAAGAGGGATGTTATCAAGAGAAATTAGATAAGAGATATTGGAAAAGAGAAATTGGATAAGAGATATCTATATTATAAAAGAGGGATGTTATCAAGAGAAATTGGATAAGAGATATGAGACAAGAGAAATTGGATAAGAGATATCTATATTATAAGAGAGGGATGTTATCAAGAGAGATTGGATAAGAGATATCTATATTATAAAAGAGGGATGTTATCAAGAGAAATTGGATAAGAGATATTGGAAAAGAGAAATTGGATAAGAGATATCTATATTATAAAAGAGGGATGTTATCAAGAGAAATTGGATAAGAGATATTGGACATGAGAAATTGGATAAGAGATATCTATATTATAAAAGAGGGATGTTATCAAGAGAAATTGGATTAGAGATATTGGAAAAGATAAATTGGATAAGAGATATCTATATTATAAAAGAGGGATGTTATCAAGAGAAATTGAATAAGAGATATTGGACAATAGAAATTGGATAAGAGTGATGTTATCAAGAGAAATTGGATAAGAGATATCTATATTACAAACGAGAGATGTTATCAAGAGAAATTGGATAAGAGATATTGGACAAGAGATATTGGATAAGGGATATCTATTATATAAAAGACGGATGTTATCAAGAGAAATTGATAAGAGAATTTGGACATGAGAAATTGGATAAGAGAATTTGGATATCTATTATATAAAACAGGGAAATTGAATAAGAGAAAATATAAGAGATGAGATTTTGAGGGATAAAAGAGGAGGTGGGGAATTTTGCACTTACAACCCCGGTTTTTGTATTTTTGCCTATGGACCCTCCCCACACACACACCCACACTTTTTATTCTTACCCCTTCCGGCCATTTTTTTTCAGTTCTATGAAGATTTTGAATCTTATCCTACTAGGACAAAGCTTTGTCCTACGTGGCAAGTTTGTCCTTGGTGGTAATGACAATTATGGGGGGACTTAAATTTTGGGGAAAAACTTAAATTTGGGGGAAAACTTGAAATTTTGTGGGAAAACTTGAAATTTGGGGGAACTTGAAATTTGTGGGGGAGAAAAACTCAGCCATTAAATAAACCATGCCCTATGGGCACGGGTAATGACTATCTATATTATAAAAGAGGGATGTTATCAAGAGAAATTGGATAAGAGATATTGGACAAGAGAAATTGGATAAGAGATATCTATATTATAAGAGAGGGATGTTATCAAGAGAGATTGGATAAGAGATATCTATATTATAAAAGAGGGGTGTTATCAAGAGAAATTGGATAAGAGAAATCTATATTATAAAAGAGGGATGTTATCAAGAGAAATTGGATAAGAGAAATTGGAAAAGAGAAATTGGATAAGAGATATCTATATTATAAAAGAGGGGTGTTATCAAGAGAAATTGGATTAGAGATATTGGACAAGATAAATTGGATAAGAGATATCTATATTATAAAAGAGGGATGTTATCAAGAGAAATTGAATAAGAGATATTGGACAATAGAAATTGGATAAGAGTGATGTTATCAAGAGAAATTGGATAAGAGATATCTATATTACAAACGAGAGATATTATCAAAAGAAATTGGATAAGAGATATTGGACAAGAGAAATTGGATAAGGGATATCTATTATATAAAAGACGGATGTTATCAAGAGAAATTGATAAGAGAATTTGGACATGAGAAATTGGATAAGAGAATTTGGATATCTATTATATAAAACAGGGAAATTGAATAAGAGAAAATATAAGAGATGAGATTTTGAGGGATAAAAGAGGAGGTGGGGAATTTTGCACATACAACCCCGGTTTTTGTATTTTTGCTTATGGACCCTCCCCACACACACACCCACACTTTTTATTCTCATCCCTTCCGGCCATTTTTTTCAGTTCTATGAAGATTTTGAATCTTATCCTACTAGGACAAAGCTTTGTCCTACGTGGCAAGTTTGTCCTTGGTGGTAATGACAATTATGGGGGGACTTAAATTTTGGGGGAAAACTTAAATTTGGGGGGAAACTTGAAATTTTGTGGGAAAACTTGAAATTTGGGGGAACTTGAAATTTGTGGGGGAGAAAAAATCAGCCATTAAATAAACCGTGCCCTATGGGCACGGGTAATGACTAGTATATATATATATAAGTAGATGAAATGTTTTAGGCCTCTAAAGTTATAAATGTATGACAGTATATAGATATACAGTATATGGTGGTGATTATATAAGTTCAGTTCTAAGTTATTATATTAATTAAATCTTGTACCTTAATAATGGAACCCATGACGTACGTAGACTATGCATCATTACTAGCGCCGAACATCCAAACTCGCGTCGTTTCAGGCAAGTATTATCACCTACAAATTTTAAGATATCAAATATTCTGTTATTTTAAAAAGTGAACATAAAATGTTATGATTGCTTGTGGTAACTATTATTTGTGTTTTGAATTGTCCACTTCAATTGATTGTGATATTGGGTCCTCGGGCATGCATTGAACTATACGGACACTACATGATTGCACACTATTGATTGATAAATTTGACCGTCTCTCGGATGGGGTCGGTGAGTATAGATATTGATTGATAAATTCGACCGTCATCCGAATGGGGTCGGTGAGTATAGATATTGATAGATAAATTCGACCGTCGCCCGGATGGGGTAGGTGAGTACAGAGCCACAGGTAGGTTCCGTTGGTTTGCATGTAATTGTTGTTTCTTTCGCCCTCAGAAATGGGCTTGTCTCTAGATAGGAGATTGAATGATGCACTCCTTTACCCCTGCTATTGAGAATTGTGTAATCTGCTAGCTTTTCTTACCATGCTCATATACAACTACCATGCTTGTTACTCTGTACACTACACTTTGCCTGTTTACAGCTTTGCACACCTTACTTGCTATACTCACCACTTGCATACCACAGTTGCTATGTTTACTATACGCACCACACCATTGCCATGTTCGCTACTTTACGCACTACACTTGCCTACTCACTACTTAGCACACTACACATTGCATGCTCACTACTTTGTACACTACACCTTGCTACAATCGCACGTTTTTATTACGCTACACATGCTTTAGCTTATTGCAATTATATTGCGCCACTCATCTTCAAAGCTTGGTAAACTATATTATTTTCTTGCCGAGTGTCCATTTTTCTGACATTTTAATTTGCCGAGTGTCACGGTCGCTTTTCGATCGTACGGTTTTCGTGCGCGTACTCTTGTTCGTACGCGTATTTATTTTGACATCTTCTTGTATCCGAACCGTATGATGTGATATGTCGTTGTGACCCTCTGGAAGAGTACTTATTTGTGGAAATATTTTGGAACGTCATTTCACGGGTCATTCTCCCACAAAATAACTTTGTTTGAAGAGGCGTCGTAGCTTCCACCTTCGTCATTAGATCTTTCTAGTTTTAGTTCCGTTCTCCATTGCCCTAGCCCGTGACCAATCTTCTTAGTCTCGGTCCTCTTGTCGACACGGTCGTCCTGGTATTTTTATTATATTTTTCGGACACCGTTTAGTTGGCCAGTCACCCTAATCACTTTCAACTTGAGTTTAACTCTAGCTAATCTCCAATTCAACCCCAATTAAACATTTTAATTAAATCCATAGGCTATTCTACATTTCACATGTTAACATTTCTCTAGCTACCTGCCACCCACTATTAAACTATTTCAACCCCCTCCTTCTATCTCTCTCTTCCCAATCTCCTTAAATACACTCCTTTCCTAGCCATATAGCAAACAACCCCTCATCATATCGAGTACAACCCTAGGTCTGCCTTCTCCCAGCCGCCATCACACAACCCCATTGCCCCTAGGGCTCGCCTAGCCTCCTTGTGCCGTCGGTCGACTGTAGAAGCTCCGGTCACCCTGTCAATCTCCGGCCAAGCTCTCATCCCCCTCTACACAAGTAGATCTGATCAACTCCATCACAAACCTACCGCCGGCCACCATGGACTCGTCAGCCATTTCCTCCCCTGACCACCACGCGTGTGGTAGTCCCCAAGCAGCTGACGACCTCCCCTTTCATCTGTAACGGCTGGTTTTGTATGATGAAATTATATATATATATATAATTGTTTGTCTTCTTTCTTCTTCTTTTCTTTACTTTTTTCCCCTATCTGGAGCTGAGCGCGCTTCATGACGCTCTTGTCTTGGTGCACATTTTAGTCGGTTCAAGAACAAGGACCGACCGACTAGATTGACATCTAGTCAGTCAGAAACTCTTCAGGGACCGACTAGTTTCCGTCAGATTTTTCCACTGAGTTACTGTTTACTCTTAGTCGGTCTAGGTTCATCCACTGACCGACTAGTTTCACAACTAGTCGGTCAACACTTCTTCGCCGACCGACTAAGTTAGGGATCATTTCATGCAGTCAAGTTACTGTTTATTGTTAGTCGGTCAAAGAACGAATACCGACCGACTAGTTGACGAACTAGTCGGTTAGGTTTTCTTCACTGACCGACTAATCTTCAAAATCTCTTGTCGACCACTTTTACCCTTTAGTCGGTCAATGAACACTAGCTGACCGACTAGGTTGCAAACTAGTCGGTCGACGAGCCTTCACAGACCGACTAAATCTATCAACCATGTACCGACACTGTTCTCTGTTTGCTTTTAGTCGGTCTCAGTTGGACGACCGACTAGTTCTCAAACTAGTTGGTCGACCGCCCTTCACTGACCGACTAATTGACCCCGAAACCCTAGGTTTTGACCTAGCAGCCGTTTGTTTTTCTTATTTAAACGCGCGGCCTTCTTTCTTTTCTCCTCATTATTTTTGAGCCATCTTCTTCCCCAACCTATTTCTTTCCCTTTCCCCACCTCTCCTTCCTCCTCCCTTGTGCCCTCTATCTTCACCAAGGTCTTCTCCCCTCTTCCACTCTCCTTTCTTCTTTCCCTTTCTTTTCTTTCCCATGTTCTTTCTTCTCCTTCCATTTTTCCAGCCGCACTCCCCTTTCTCAGATCTGAAACTTGCGGCCAAGCTCCGACCGCCACCTCGTTTCCCTTTTCCGAGATCCATCTTGGCGATCCAACCTCAGTTCTAGCGACAACGACTCCGGGAGACGCTGAGATCTTCGCCACCACCAACGATCAACATTCCTCGCTGCGCTACCCATGGCCTAGGAACTTCCGGACGATGCAAAGCTTCCACCTTTTCCAGATCTGACGCCGGATCTCTACTCGATCGTCAAATCAGGTTGGTTCCCTAAACTCGTAGAAACCACAACCATAAATGAATCAAAACCTAATTAAAATCAGCAACTTTAATCAATTAAATTTATTTTCCGTTGATCCTTAAAAAGTTGTACAACTGTAGATGAATCGATGAATGGACTTTATGCATGTGCATATAGGATAGATCGTCGATTAGGTTAAATGCATTAAAAATGTGATTTTTGATAAATAGGGTAGTCCCGATAACCTAGACACAACCCTAATAGGAATTATTGAATCGTGATCTGACACCGTCGCCGTGTCACGCTTTTCAGACGCTCTTTCGCCGACGAGACGTTCCAGGAGGACGACGCACTCGCCACCGCAGGCAAGTGTACCACTTGCGTTCTTGGCCATGTTTAGGCCTTAGTCTTGTTAGAATTGATATTTTGGAACAATGAGAATCGGACGTGAAATGATAGCGTCCGGGACGCCCTTGATGGCTCAGATTTGACAACGAAGTCGGAGTCCAACAACAACAATTTGGACATCATAGGATTGACATGCATGTGTGTGAGTTGTGGACACCCTAGTACAACCCCGCCTGTTTTGTCATGTCATGTCCCTTCCGTCTTGCCATGTTCCTTTCCGTCTTGCACAGCCCGCTGGGCAATAGGGCACTCACCAAGCCAGAGCGAGTGATCCCTTGTACCGATTCACAGCCCGATGGGCAATAGGGCACCTGTCAAGCTAGAGCAGGTGATCTCTTGTACTGATACACAGCTCAGAGAGCAATATGGCACTTGTTAAGCTAGAGCAAGTGATCCCTTGTCTTGTCACGATTCTTGGGGTTTTGGGGTAGGGTTGAGCGTGCACGCAGCAAGAGGGTCTGATCCCCCTCGAACCGTAAAGGCGTGAACCATTTTTCGTGTCTTGTCTTGTCCTATTTGGCTCTCCATGTTCTGTCTTGTCTTGACACCTGTAGGCTAGTCCCATAGTCGGTAGCACTCGCTACGACTACTTCTTGTTGTGTGTTACTTTCCTGCTGCGTGTACCTTCATTTGTTCATCTGTTATAACCTCAGCATGTTAATCAACCAGTAAAATGTTGTTAAATATTTGGTACACTTGCAGTTTGGTCTAACCCCTTCTTGTATACATTACCTGACGTATAGTTCCTTTCTTTGGTGCCGTACATCAGGGATCGAGCCAGAGTACGTCGAGGAGACTGACTTGCCAGCTGACGTGGAGCCAGAGAGTGTTGATCCTGAGTACGATCCTGAGGAGGACCAGAGCTAGAGACTTCTTGTTGCATTTTTCGGAAATATCCATTACTTTTAGTTGGGTGCGTAGCACTTTTTGTTTCCTTGCTTAGGTCGGGTGCTTGCAACGTTAGATTTCCTTTTCTGCAGTTGTAGCCCTTCGGGCGTTTGAGACTTGGTACTTTCGATATGTTGGAATAAAATGGATTGTCTTTTCATTTCTTGTACTCTTATTGTTCTGTACTAACATGCAGGGACCTGTACCTTCGTCTTGGTACCACACAGACGCTTATTGGGTCAGGGCTTCCTAGCTCTGGCCTAAGCGGGCCTAGTCACGCTTCGCCTCCACTGTTTTGGGAAGCGGGGCGTGACATGTTTTAGTGGTGGCCCATTCAGGTCACGTCCCAATCTTCTGCAAGTACAGTCTGGGTGATCGTTGATCGGTTGACTAAGTCTGCGCTTTTCATTCCCTTCCGAGTGGGCCAGTCCACGGAAGCTTTGGCGAGGAAATATCTAGAGGTAAAATTTCATTTCTACTTCTCTTTAATTTTCCTCTTTGAGTTGGTTGTGACGTGGACCGTGTACGTGCAGGAGATTGTACGCTTACACGGAGTCCCCGTGAGCATCGTGTCTGACAGAGATTCGAGGTTCACATCTCAGTTCTGGAGAAGTCTGCAGGAGAATTTGGGTACGAGTCTGAGTTGTAGCACGGCGTACCACCCGTAGACCGATGGCCAGTCCGAGAGGACCATTCAGATACTAGAGGATATGCTGCGAGCTTGTACGCTCGATTGGAAGGGATCTTGGGAGGACCATCTCCATTTGGCGGAGTTTTCTTATAACAACAGCTACCAGGCGAGCATTAGCATGGCGCCATTTGCTGCCTTATATGGGAGGAAATGTCGATCTCCACTGAGCTGGGATGACGTTGGAGATCGGGAGCTGTTGGGTCCGGAGATGATAGTAGAAGCTGTGGATGTCGTGAGAGACATCAGGGAGAAGCTCAGAGTTGCACAGGATCGATTCAAGTATTGGACAGATGCTAAGAGGAGACCCTTGGAGTTTCAGCCTGGAGACCACGTCTTCTTGAAGATTTCTCCGAACCGCGGAGTGATCCGATTCGGGAAGAAGGGGAAACTGAGTCTGAGGTACATTTGACCTTTCGATGTGCTGGAGAGTGTAGGATCAGTGGCCTACCGCCTTGCTCTGCCACAATCTTTGGTGGGGGTTCACGACGTTTTCCACGTATCTCAGTTGCGTCGGTACGTCAGTGATCTGTCACACATGGTGGATTTCTCAGAGATCACGGTCCGTCCGGACCTGACCTATGACCAGCAGCCCGTGCAGATTTTGGACTGTCAACAGAAGCAGTTGAGGAATAAGGTAGTCGACTTGGTGAGAGTGATGTGGCATCACGGATCACCTGGAGAGTCCACTTGGGAGAGAGAGGATGAGATGAGAGAGCGTTACCCTCACCAATTCTGATAGAAATTCTGAGGGCGGAATTTTCTTAAGGTGGGTAGGATGTAACGGCTGGTTTTGTATGATGAAATTATATATATATATATATATATATATATATATATATATATATATATATATATATATATATAAAATTGTTTGTCTTCCTTCTTCTTCTTTTCTTTACTTTTTTTCCCTATCTGGAGCTGAGCGTGCTTCATGACGCTCTTGTCTTGGAGCCAGACTCATCTTAGAAAACCCTAGAACCCATCCCGAAGCTTCGCAATTCATTTGGAGACTTGGTGTACATTTTAGTCGATTCAAGAACAAGGACCGAACGACTAGATTGACATCTAGTCGGTCAGAAACTCTTCAGGGACCGACTAGTTTCCGTCAGATTTTTCCACTGAGTTACTGTTTACTCTTAGTCGGTCTAGGTTCATCCACCGACCGACTAGTTTCACAACTAGTCGGTCAACACTTCTTCACAGACCGACTAAGTTAGGGATCATTTCATGCAATCAAGTTACAGTTTATTGTTAGTCGGTCAAAGAACGAATACCGACCGACTAGTTGACGAACTCGTCGGTTAGGTTTCCTTCGCTGACCGACTAATCTTCAAAATCTCTTGTCGACCACTTTTACCCTTTAGTCGGTCAATGAACACTGGCCGACCGACTAGGTTGCAAACTAGTCGGTCGATGAGCCTTCACAGACCGACTAAATCTATCAACCCTGTACCGACACTGTTCTCTGTTTGCTTTTAGTCGGTCTCAGTTGGAAGCCCGACCGACTAGTTCTCAAACTAGTCGGTCGACCGCCCTTCACTGACCGACTAATTGACCCCGAAACCCTAGGTTTTGACCTAGCCGCCATTTGTTTTTCTTATTTAAACGTGCGGCCTTCTTTCTTTTCTCCTCATTATTTTTGAGCCATCTTCTTCACCAACCTATCTCTTTCCCTTTTCTCCACCTCTCCTTCCTCCTCCCTTGCGCCCTCCATCTTCACCAAGGTCTTCCTCCCCTCTTCCACTCTCCTTTCTTCTTTCCCTTTCTTTTCTTTCCCATGTTCTTTCTTCTCCTTCCATTTTTCCAGCCGCACTCCCCTTTCTCAGATCTGAAACTTGCGGCCAAGCTCCGGCTGCCACCTCGTTTCCCTTTTCCGAGATCCATCTTGGCGATCCAACCTCAGTTCTAGCGACAATGACCCCGGGAGACGCTGAGATCTTTGCCACCACCAACGATCAACGTTCCTCACTGCGCTACCCGCGGCCTAGGAACTTTCAGACGACGCAAAGCTTCCACCTTTTCCAGATCTGACGCCGGATCTCCACTCGATCGTCAAATCAGGTTGGTTCCCTAAACTCGTAGAAACCCCCACCGTAAATGAATCAAAACCTAATTAAAATTAGCAACTTTAATCAATTAAATTTATTTTCCGTTGATTCTTAAAAAGTTGTACAACCGTAGATAAATCGACGAATGGACTTTATGCATGTGCACATAGGATAGATCGTCGATTAGGTTAAATGCATTAAAAATGTGATTTTTGCTAAATAGGGTAGTCCCGATAACCTAGACACAACCCTAATAGGAATTATTGAATCGTGATCTAACACCGTCACCGTGTCACGATTTTCAGACGCTCTTTCATCGACGAGACGTTCCAGGAGGACGACGCACTCGCCACCGCAGGCAAGTGTACCACTTGCGTTCTTGACCATGTTTAGGCCTTAGTCTTGTTAGAATTGATATTTTGGAACAATGAGAACCGGACGTGAAATGATAGCGTCCGGGACGCTCTTGATGGCTCATATTTGACAACGAAGTCTAAGTCCAACAACAACAATTTGGACATCATAGGATTGACATGCGTGTGTGTGTGAGTTGTGGACACCCTAGTACAACTCTTCCTGTTTTGTCGTGTCATGTCCCTTCCGTCTTGCCATGTTCCTTTCCGTCTTGCACAGCCCGCTGGGCAATAGGGCACTCGCCAAGCTAGGGCGAGTGATCCCTTGTACCGATTCACAGCCCGATGGGCAATAGGGCACCTGTCAAGCTAGAGCAGGTGATCCCTTGTAGTGATACACAGGTCAGAGAGCAATATGGCACTTGTCAAGCTAGAGCAAGTGATCCCTTGTCCTGTCACGATTCTTGGGGTTTTGGGGTAGGGTTGAGCGTGCACGCGGCAAGAGGGTCTGATCCCCCTCGAACCGTAAAGGCGTGAACCATTTTTCGTGTCTTGTCTTGTCCTGTCTGGTTCTCCATGTTCTGTCTTGTCTTGACACCTATAGGCTAGTCCCGTAGTCGGTAGCACTCGCTACGACTACTACTTGGTGTGTGTTACTTTCCTGCTGCGTGTACCTTCGTTTGTTCGTCTGTTATAACCTCAGCATGTTAATCAACCAGTAAAATCTTGTTAAATATTTGGTGCACTTGCAGTTTGGTCTAACCCCTTCTTGTAGACCTTACCTGACGTACAGTTCCTTCCTTTGGTGATGTACGTCAGGGATCGAGCCAGAGTACGTCGAGGAGACTGGCTTGCCAGCTGACGTGGAGCCAGAGAGTGTTGATCCTGAGTACGATCCTGAGGAGGACCAGAGCTAGAGACTTCTTGTTGCAGTTTCCGGAGATATCCATTACTTTTAGTTGGGTGCGTAGCACTTTTTGTTTCCTTGCTTAGGTCGGGTGCTTGCACCGTTAGATTTCCTTTTCTACAGTTGTAGCCCTTCGGGCGTTTGATACTTGGTACTTTCGATATGTTGGAATAAAATGGATTGTCTTTTCCTTTCTTGTACTCTTATTGTTCTGTACTAACATGCAGGGACCTGTACCTTCGTCTTGGTACCACACAGACGCTTATTGGGTCAGGGCTTCCTAGCTCTGGCCTAAGCGGGCCTAGTCATGCTTCGCCTCCGCTGTTTTGGGAAGCGGGGCGTGACATCATCCCCTTGCCGCCAGCCCTAACAATAGCTCTACCAACTGTCTTTGCACATTGAAATTACCGATCACCATGCGTCTTCCTTGGCCGCAACATCACCCTTGCCGAACTGCTACCCCTTCTATTAGGCCACCGGCCACCACCACCAAGGCCAGCCTCTGGCCAACCCTCCTTCTCTGGCACTTGGAAGGGGAAGCTAGTGAAGGGTTTGGGTGGGGGCGGTATGTTGATATATGGGTTCCTTCTAAAGTTGCTGCAAATTGATGGTTATGGGGTTGTCATTTTTTGTGCAAATCCTACCAAGTTTCCAATTTTGTTGGCAGTTCATATTAACCATCTCCCCATCACACTACATCCATCCGGCCATCTCCACAAAGTTCCACGGCAGCACTAGAACTGTCGCTGGCCTTCCGCTGCCCGCTGTCTGCGTCCCCCCGACGTCGTGGAACACCGTTCAGCTGTCCTCCCCTCTGCGTCGCTATTCAGTTATCGTGCCGCTACCCGGCTGATCGTTGTTTATTGTCGCTGTTGTCCTCTGTTAGCGCTGATCGCTGCCGTGTAGTGGATCGTCGCACGCTCCTATTAGTTCAACCCCTGACATCTCTACCCGACGTAAGTGTAGCTCTCGCGTCGTGTTAAGGTATACCTGAACCCTAGGAACATACACCGCATGTTACAAGATAAAAACTGTGACTTTATTATGTTGGCTAATTCACTAATTGAAGATTAATAATATGGGACTGTAGGCTGGGCATTGATTGAGCACATAGAAAGTTCTGGACCTCTCTGATCTGTGATTACATCACGTCTCTTTCAGGCAAGTGATACTTGTCAGTGTTTTGTTTAGGCCACATCTTAGGCCATTTTGTACAGTAGCGTAAAAGAGACTAGGCGATGAAATGATAGTCGCCTAGACGACCCTTCTAGATCTAGCTTGAAAACGAAGCTAGATCCGACACTTTGCTTGCTTTCATTCATGCTGCCATCTCACGTTTAAATTCAATTATCGGTACTCACTTTAACTGCTCATTGCCATATCATGTCATGCATCGAAATGCTCATCGTGATTGCATAGCACACGCTACACTTATTGTAACTATTGAGGCTAGGCACCTACTTTACGGGCACAACCCTATGCCAAACCCAAAAACACTTCCTAGCTCGTGATCCAGAAGCGAGCTCATGTAATTGGGAAACCAATGCTCGATACACGTGGAGGGATAGGGTTAAGCTGTCAGCAACGTAGAAAGATGCCTGATTCGCTCCTTCAGCTATAAGGAGTAAACCCTATGCACGATGTGAAATGATAATGTTCGTGACTCGTGAAACAATGTTTTTCGTAGCTTCTGCTACAACGTGCATGCATGTCATCATGTCATCTTAAATTGTTGCATTCTTTAAATGTCATGTCATTTCATTATATTTAGAACTGCTAGTCGCTTTATTTTATTTGTATACATGCACAAAGGTTCTCCGTTTTCTTTTGGGAGACTTTTGATGCATGTGCCCTCTTCTCTTTGGGTGTCACATGTCAGGTTCTGAGTCAGAATTAGTCACAGAGGACGAGCAGTTCATGGACGCTAAGTTCGAGGTACCTGCAGAGACCAGATTCGAGGACACTGGTGACCAGTCCTAGACACCTGGAGTCTTCTTAGTTGTTGTCACTTTTTTGTAGTTGCAGTTAAGTTTCGGTGCGTAGCACCTGACTCTCTTTGCTTTTGTTTCGGCCATGCTTTAGGCCTTTTTGTTCAGACTATGTACTTTGTGACTTTTCTGTGATGTTGGAATAATCTGTGGATGTTGTTGGTGGATGTTTCTTTTATGTCTGCTTTATTATTATCATTGTTGTTGTTTCATCGCTATGCAAGGATCTGCTATTTATAATTTACACAGACGCTTATTAGACTGCAGCTTCACAGCTCCAAGTCTGAGCAGACCTCCTCACGTCTCGCCTTCCATACTTGGGAAGTGGGGTGACGTCCCCGACGTTTTGTGTGTTTGCTAGTGTGCAATAATATGTGGTTGGTGGCATGAGATTTAAATATTTGTAATCGCAAGCGCACGGTGTTGTAGTGTGGCTTGGGGGTCAAACTCAGGGAGGCGTGGTTGTGCTTGTGTTAGAAAGGACCAAATTCACCCATGGGTGAGCTAGCCCGAATCGAATGATGGTTTGTCACGAATTGCAGAAATGAGGATAAACAATAATAATGGAAACCTAGGACTTTGATTTCCACCCTATCATGTGATTCTTGCCAATACAGCCGACGGATAGGATAACGATCGGAATTAGGGTCTAATGGTGAGATGTTGCCTCTAAGAGTGATACCAGTGTCCCATGTGCCCGATATTCCGGTCGGTGCCCAGGATGATAAGTCGGACTACCTGGGTTCGGTTAGTGGGCATTCCCATGTCCATTAATACTAACCGACTCGGGGAGCACTAAGCTCGCAATGATAACTCCCAACATCTCATCCTGCCGCTCCCGCGCGCTAGGATTCGATGTCTACGCTAAGGGCGTGAGCCAAGTTTATTCCCCCTTGGCCCAATGGTCAAAGACGGTCTTTTTCCCGCCGATGACAATGAAACACACCGCGTAACTGATAGATTCCTAATCCCTATCGATTTCCTAGTCCTATGGACGCATTAGGGAGAGCCCATGAAGGGGTTTCCACCAAAATCCCAGATTAGGGAACTACTCATACATTTTGGGTAAAAAGCGATCTAAATGAAAATCGACCGTTAAAAACATAATCAGACGATTGGAATGAAGTAATAGCAATGCAATTAAGATAATATCAAAGTTTGGTTAAGATCAGAACACTTACAAATAACAAAGAAATTACAGCTGTCACAAGAGAGAAAAACAGTAAAAAATTACAGCTCCCTCGTTTCTTGAAACCTAGGGCTTATATATATAGGAAATGAGATCACCTGATCAGGTGACCTGTTGTGAACTTCAGCAGTGATCTTCAGGACTTCACCCGGTCAGGCGACACGGTAGGTTGGCGGAAGCTCCTAGCCATTTGGATCTTAGCGTCGTCGGGTGAACCGATCGGTTGATAAATCAACCGATCAGTTGGAATTATTGCCCAAAAGACAGTAACTTTGGACATTTTGGCACGGTCTGCTCGCGGTCGGGTGAGCTGTCCGGGTCGTGTCTTCGAGGAAATGGCTATAGATGAACCGATCGGGTGAAGATCACCCGATCGGTTGGATTTCAGCTCCAATTTCCCGAGAAGTTCGTCGGGTTGAACCGGTCAACGACCCGGTCTCTTGATGCCCACATCGCTTCAGCAGCTGTCCGGGTGGTGCACACGGGCATCACCCGATCGGTTGGCTGTGTCCAACCGATCGGGTGGGGGTTGAAAAGTGGCAATCTTGGTCGTTTGACCCCCTGGATCACGTGTGACTCCTCCTGTTGCTCCGGGGACTTATGATATCTTCGCTATGTGTCCCCTATGCTGTTAAACTCCTGCAAACATACAAAAACACGAAAAAGTGAAAGAAAATGAGAAAATAAGAGAAAAAAGATATGAGACGGCGAAAAATAACAGAAAAACACAAAAGAAGACGTGCGTGAATATATGAAATATAAACGCACGTCAAAATCCCCCAAGCTGAACCCTTCCTCGTCCTCGAGGAAGACGAGTGAGAGTAGGAGCTCGGAGGGAGAAAATAGAGAGAAAAAGAGAAAAAGAGAACTCTAAACCCTAAATCGCCCGTCAGGGCCAAAAAAAATCAAAAACAACACACCAAGCAAGCAAACGCTAAATCACATCACTAAACCAAGGAATACGAGTCCAGACAAGTGTCGTGGCCCACGCGGTGAAGCACGAGTGAGTGTGGTCGTGTGCTAGCAGACGGTGTCGCTATCTACATCGTGCAATAAAGCTCCATATATACATACCCAAAGAAAGACCCAAGTATCGATTCAATTTGAAATTGCGGTGAATATTAGCTCAAGCATGCATGAGAATAGAGCAAGAATCGAAACATATCATGCGTCAGGGACTCCACACCTACGGTTAAGGAAATCACCGCACTATAGCCTAGATAATAGCTAGAAATTCCATGTTCCAAGTGTTTTCGAAAGCGATGGGGATTGAGATGATGTGGAGTAGAACACTCGGTGCAAATTCTCGCCTTCCATTTATTCTCGACAAGTAGAAGAATATTCACACACATTTTTTTGGGGTTTTAGATATATGAATTTTTTTTTGGATTTTTGGCTATACATATGTATTTTTTTCTTTCTTTTCTCTTTTCTCTCTTTTTTGTTTTGTTTTTCTTTTCTCCTTTTTTTTTTGGATTTTTGGATTTTGGGGTATATACACGAGTGTACTCTCCCAAGTGGGAGAACGGTACATGATGAGGGGATTTGCACCAAGTAAAATAAAAAAGAAATCGGATTTTAAACACTTGGGCAAAGGAGATATTTCGCTAATCAGAGCATAGGCTAAAATGGGTTATCCTAGTCCTAATTGTGGAATCCCGACACATGTGAAATGAAGCATACGATATATATATATATATATATATATATATATATATATATATATATATATATATATATATATATATATATATATATATATATATATTCATGCATACAGAAGCAGATAAGAGAGGCAAATACCGCATATTCAAATCGAAGCATGATAATCTAGGGGGTCATTCCTGGACAGGTATATAAAACAAAATCACAAAGTAGAAGTGCACAGCCATCACCTTCAATCTCGCGGGAGAGAGGAGCAATCACACGGGAGAGAGAAGAGCAGCTCACAAAAAATAGCTCTCTCATCCTTCTTCCTCCTCTCTCCTCCATCAACCCCTCTCTTCCCCTCTCTCCTCCATCATCCTCGCGGCAACCCTCCAGCGGCAGTCGGAAAAAACCAAGACGACGAAACCAAAAGACAGAGAATGAGAAGGCGAGGGAGGCCCGTACCTGAGCCGCACCCTCATCCGAGCCCAGATCCCCCTCCTCTTCCTCGTACCTCTTTCCCTCTCAAACCACATGAGCGTCCCCCACCTCCAACCTCACGAACCCAAAAAACCCTAACCTCATCAGTTACAGTGCGATCCCCAGCAGCACTGCCCACGAAAATCCCTCAGATTGCTCGTGCGGGGGGTTTCAATAGGCAGCTTCAACCAATCAAGCTCAGCATCTAAGCCTCGACAAAAACCCCATCGTATCCAACCGTAAAAACCCTCAGCAAAAACCGCAAAATTCAGCTGATCTCACCAAAAAAACCTCAGCAAAAACCTTAACCGCCAAAACCGGAACCCTGGTTAGATGTGCTGATGGATCCTTGTTGATTTGTGTTGAGAAGAACTGATTTTTGCTGTCAAAATTTGATTTTTATTCTGTTTGATGCAGATGTTCTTCAATTTTCGGGACATAGTTACTACTTTGTGTTACCGTCTAGATGGGAAGGTAGTTACCAGTAGACACATTTAATGATGTGATTGCTAACCTGGGGAGCCTTAAGAAATTACTAAATGGTCTTGATTTTCTTCCTGTAGGGAATCGTAGTGGTAGCATGCCTGGTGATTGTCGCTTTTATGATGCAGCCGGTATGCTTATTTTTGTCTAAATTGTATCCTCTAAAATTGGCATTGCTTGTAAGATTCTAATAATATATATCATCATGTCTGAACATTACCACAAATACAAACTTTTAACTTGACACTATATTACTGTGATGGTTCAAGAATATGGAGAGTGCTGAAAACTTGGTATATGCTACATTGTATCGTTCTTTTGTGGATGTACTTTCCCCATTGCAGCCAAAAATGAGAGATTTTGCATGTAGGGAATAATTGTAAATCGACTGTTAAAACCTAGGTAGATATGTGTGATGTTGGCAAACATGACCATAAAATTGTAAATGCTTGCTGTTATAACTGTGTACAATTTTTATGATTTATCAGCATGATTTATATAGGATTGTATTAGACAGTAAGGAGATTGTTCATTGGGAATGATTTTTAGAAGAATGTAGCGAAATCATAGTGAATTCATATCATTCTTGTGTTTCAGTCTAAAAGATTCAAGGAACTTTCAGTCGGAAATCTAAAGGTTATTTGATGCATTTCAGTCTTGAAGATACAAGAAATCTTATGTTGGAAATCTAAAGGTTGTTATATGCGGTATTACAGCATATATTTTGCATAAAAGAATAGGATTTAGGGTAAATAGATAATTTTGTAGCACGGAGAAGACAGAAACACAGCACAACTGACACTTCAAACAAATTGTAGAAGCTACACTCAAAATAGAAGAAATGTAATGTCTGGTGCGGGTGTCCAACATGCGCATCTCCAATGCAGTACAACTATATGGTTGAAATGCATGTGCTACTCTGTGAAATTGCTATTAAAATGAACTCATAAACAAGCAGCAATTGTGTTTATTGCTGAGAGAACTTATTTCATGGCTTCAGAACTGGGGAATAAGTTACTATTAGAACGGTGTACACGGAAGAAAACTAATCGCCCCTTTCTTGAATCGATCAGATCATCGGCTGCAATTGGATGTTCAGATATCCTTACCATCTAAAAAGAAATCACCCGACAGGTGGATAACTGGTTTTTAAGGTTAGCTATCTGTAAAACAATTGGCTTTCCTATATCTCCCTCTATTTGCAGTTTGTCTAGTGTATCTTTGACTGGTTCTAAATTCTTTCTTTTCCATTATCCAGTATTGCCCTAGTGATCGCCGGAGACTTCTGGTGACCTCTGCTGATTCCCAAATCCGCATTCTCGATGGAGTCGACATGATCACCAAATACAGTGGCATGTCAAGAACTAAGCTCAGAAAATACTATTAGTTTTCCTAGGCATTACAGAAACATCATTTCATATTCTGTTGGATGGGATGGTAGGATCAGGTCATTCCAGAACTATGAGGGTTTTGGTTGGACAATTTGTGGATATATTGGTGATGGGTCTGCAGTTTGGAGCTGGCGGTTGAGTGGTGCCATCTGTAGTGAGAAGTGAGTTGTGTTTCCACAACTTCCACATGATCCTGTCTTGCTCGAAAGCATGTCTCTCTTCAGGATTTTGGATGCCCCACCAAAAATCTGGAAATTATAACATTCACTTTGGTTATCTTTGCAATCCAAATTTACAAGGTTATGAGATTTCACTATTATCCTATGCGACTGTCAAATGAATGAGCGGATATATGTATTGCCATTTTTGTATTTGTTTTCTTTACACCAATATCTTGTATCTTGCGAGTTTAAATATAGATTGGATTTGAATTTTTATCAGAATGTAGAGAAGAAGACAAGTCATTCATTTAGTTTTACCATTGGATTATGTAAGCAGTTTACTCTTTTTAAAAAAATTTTGCTTCATGCATCAGTATGTCCAACATTCAGAATTTTTTTCTCATTTCAGGTTTAAGGCTTCAGTTGAATTGATATTTGCTTTTTTAATGCATCTGCAGCTTGGTTTCATGATTGAGACATATCAGCTGGAAGCTGAGATGCTTGTTACTTGTGGATGTTACCTGTACAAATCATGATGGAAGCATGGAAGTTGAGATACATGTTTACATGTGCATGTTACACTGCAGTTTAGTTCATGGAGGAAGATTCAAGGAGCCATGCAAACAGTTGTACCAACCAAATAATTGTATGGATTGAAGAATGTCATCTTCATTTTATGAAATCTAGGAGTGTCATATTGTATCAAACAAGCATCATTTTGGAGTATAAATTTTTTATGCTTGTCTCAAACAGTTGTATCAACTAGTTGTATGCTTGGATCATTTTGTAAACTTCAACCTGTATTGTGTATCCAACATACTGAAAGCCAACTGTTTTTTCTTGTTGGTAATTTCTTGCTTTTTAGTGTTGGATACAAGAATTGTTTGATACATTATTGGGAGCTGGCCTGGTAATGCAATGGAAGCATTAGCATTGTTGGGAGCTGGCCTATTGCCAGAAATTCACAAACTTTCCAGTTTTGTTTTTTGAAGCATACAAAATGTACCCAACTGGCGTGCTTCCAATCTCCATTTTGCAAACATATTTGTATGTATCAAACAAAAATTCTCACAATAGATTTCTAGGAATCAATGATACAACATTCCAGATACAATAGAATTGTCATAGCAGATATCTAGGAATCAAGTCGAACAACAGATAGGAATCAAGTCGAACAACAGATACAACAGAATTCTCACAACAATCAATGATACAACATTCTCCCAGAGTTCTCACAACATACCTCACAACATATAAAAATGTCTCAAACAATAATCAAGAAAATAATCACCAACATAATTGTTGTAGATTGGGAGGCATTAAGACTTTTGCAGCATATGTAGTCCAAAATTTACAGGCTATTTGATACAAAATGATACAATTGTCAGCAATGTATTGAATTGTTTGATACAACATATTCATGCATGAATCAAAATTGATACAATTTTTTGATGCAACATATTCCAGCAGGTGTCAAAATTTACAAGCTATCCGATACAATTGTTTGATACAGCATATTCCAGCAACAAGTTCATGCTTCCTGAAACTTGTTTGTTCCCAAGTCATCACTCAGCCTTAAAGTTATCAGCAACAATTTCATTTGGCCAGTGTCATCACATTTTGGAAGATGGACATTCAAGTTAATATGGCCACTGTCAGCAACAAGTCCAAAGAGCAACTAATAATACAACAAAGTGACATGGTTCAATTTTCCGATTCCCCTTCTTAGTTCCCAGGTTTTGTCAGCATTGGGCGACATGGTTCAAGCAGTTCCCAGTATAGACATTGCTAGTGATTTTCCAAGATGAGTATCCCATATTGAAATATTTACATCCACATAACATGAGGCAAATACATCGGCTTCTGTGGGACTCCACTGCACAGTAAAGGCAACAAATGTAATTAAATATAACATCACAGAATAGATAAGAAAATGTCGGGCCTCAAGACAGTTTCTTGTAGTAGTTTGCATCACATATAAATGGCATTCTGAAATAAAAAAAGACACTAGCGTTCAGTTTTAAGGTATAATGCGTACTTGTAGATCTTCAACGCTTGTAGTATGCCCGACAAATGGGTTTTTATCCACATTTCACGTCTCAGAGCAAGGTTCCCATGGATGAATACAATTTTTGCAATCACATAGAACACAAAGTCAAGTAAAATTGATGCAATGAATGCCTTCTATCATGAAGCAATCACAACAAAGAAATATATTGAACTACTACTCATTGTAAACATGCTAAACATACCAGAAATAAGCCTTCCAGGAACAATTGGACTCCAATCAATTGCATAGCCTTCATCTTTATGCACACTAAACTTCATTTTAAGAAAGCCACACATTTTACAATCCCCTTTCATAGAATGTTTTAAGAGGGTCACTAGATTAATGTAACCCAGCACAATTGTATCTGAACTTTACATGTACTAGTATTGGTTTCAGATTTTTGACAATATACATGTACAGATTAATGATCTTTCATATTATTATCTTTGACAATATCTACCTCTTCTTCTTGTAAAAGAAAACATATAAAATATGATATTACCTATGCCTTCTGTATATTCTCCATTTACACATGTATGAAGTCGTATTACAAAGGGTTGGGGCTATGTAACTGAAACAGATAAACTGAGCATGCTTGATTACCTGAAAATCCTGAAACATATAAAATGAAACAGATAAAATGAAACAGAAAAACAGATAAACTAAAACCGATAAAATGAAACAGATAAACTGAAACAGATAAACAAAAACAGATAAACTCACATCCTAAAAACCGAGCTTGCTTACCATATGGCAACATCCATGGGCTAAGCAACTGAAATAGATAAACTACACTACTAAACTTGCAGCTACAAGTAATAAAAAAGTTCTGCCTCCAAGCAAAAACTGCAGTGCCCCTCCAATTAGACAAACAGAACAAATAACAGGATCGTTGCCAAAGGCAGACTAAAGAACTGGCGGTTAAGGTTTTTGATGAGGTTTTTTTGGTGAGATCGGCTGAATTTTACGGTTTTTGCTGAGGGTTTTTGCGGTTGGATACGATGGGGTTTTTGTCGAGGCTTAGATGCTGAGCTTGATTGGTTGAAGCTGCCTATTGAAACCCCCTGCACGAGCAATCTGAGGGATTTTCGTGGGCAGAGCTGCTGGGGATCGCACGGGAACTGATGAGGTTAGGGTTTTTTGGGTTCGTGAGGTTGGAGGTGGGGGACGCTCATGTGGTTTGAGAGGGAAAGAGGTAAGAGGAAGAGGAGGGGGATCTGGGCTCGGATGAGGGTGCGGCTCAGGTACGGGCCTCCCTCGCCTTCTCATTCTCTGTCTTTTGGTTTCGTCGTCTTGGTTTTTTTAGACTGCCGCTGGAGGGTTGCCGCGAGGATGATGGAGGAGAGAGGGGAAGAGAGGGGTTGATGGAGGAGAGAGGAGGAAGAAGGATGAGAGAGCTATTTTCTGTGAGCTGCTCTTCTCTCTCCCGTGTGATTGCTCCTCTCTCCCGCGAGATTGAAGGTGATGGCTGCTTCAGGACGAATGACCAGTATTTAATGCGTGCGCATTTTCCAAGCCGTGAAAATCGTTTGGCTTCCTTCGTAATTAACCCAAATTTTCTGATTTCATTCCCCATCGTTCGATCCAATCCAACGGCTGAGAGCGATTTGTGCGCAGGGAGTTTACCTGAGAGCGTTCTCAGGCACATTTACCCGATATATATATATATATATATATATATATATATATATATATATATATATATATATATATATATATATATATATATCATGCATACAGAAGCAGATAAGAGAGGCAAATACCGCATATTCAAATCGAAGCATGATAATCTAGGGGGTCATTCCTGGACAGGTATATAAAACAAAATCACAAAGTAGAAGTGCACTAAACGCTAGTCATGACACACGACTCACAAAAAAAGCTAAGTGGACCCACGATGCATGAAATGCAAGAGGACTCGGCTTCCTAGGGCTAGTGAACGTGATTATCGAAGCCGTGCTTGGTGTGTGTGATTTTTGTGGCAATTCATCATAGGGTTCGTCTCTAAGAGAGAGAGATAAAAAGGAAGAAAAGAAAAATTAAAAACTCGACGAAAACGACTCAAAAACGAAGAAAAAGACACAAATGACGCACGAAGTGCGAGTCCACCAAGCTGAAACTTGCATTGCCCTCAATGCAATAAAAGTGAATACAGTAGGGCAATGAAAATGGGGGGGTGAACGCACCGACACAAAAAGACACGAAAAACAAGAAAAAACTCACATACGAAACTGAAAATAAAAATAAAGATAAAGATCACACCACACGACATATAAACGGAAAATAAAAATAGAAAATCACACCACGACAAATAAAAAACACACATAGAAAAACATCACACGACAGCACACAGAAAAATTGACTTCCCCCAAGCTAGACATGACAATGCTAGCGAAATGATGTGATCATGAAAATGCAGAGATATGCAATGGGGAGTTCAGAAAACAAAATGAAATCAAAAAGCAGGAGAGGAATCATCCTCGTCCTCCTCGGTGGAAGAAGTGGGGGATGCGGGGGAGTGGGTGGGAGAGGCGACTGGTGTACGAAGGAGTGGAGAAAGTGGTCGGGGTGATGGATCAGTGGGTGTGGAGGTGTGAATGATAGGTGGAGTCGTGGTGGTGATGGTGAGTGGGAGTGAAAGGGTGACCAAGGTGGTGGTAGATGGGGTAGAAACGGCGGTGAATGGGGTGGATACGGCGATAGAAGAGGATGGTGGGGGAAGTGATCGCGATCGCACCTGCAATTTCTTGCGGCGCACATATGGAGTGACGGAAGTGAAGGGTAGTGGAGCCATGGGGGCGACAGTGGAGGGAATGGAAACGGTGGGAGTAGATGAGGTGGTGGGAATGGAAGTAGTGATAGGAGGGTATGGTCGCCTATGGGGTGATGGTGGAGGTGAGGAATGTGATGGGGGAGGTGAAAATCGTCGAAGGGGTTAAGGTGGTGGTGAGGGGTGTTGTGTGGGTGGAGGAGGTCTGTGGATGTGTGTGAGAAGGCGAAAGATGGCGGCCACGTTCCTCTCAAGTGTGAGGAAATGTGGGTGAGTGAAGATGGAAGAGGATGGGACCGAGGAGGTGGAGGAAGAAGCGGCAGCGCACAATGCAGCTATCTCAGCCTCGAGGTGGAGGCGAGTAGAAGCGGCTCGACGAAAGGTGGAAGTGGTGGTCGTACGGACCGGAAAGGTGGCGATGGAAATTCGAAGTCGGGTGAAGGGGAAATGAACGGGTGGAGTTGGGTTATTTATACGGTTTAAGTCGAACCGATCGGGTGAGAACTCACCCGATCGATTGACAATTAGGTCGAAAATATTGCTGAAAATTGGCTACAGGCTACCCGATCGGTTGAGAACTCAACCGATAAGTTGGCCGCTTCAAACTTTTCCCGAAAGTTTAGTACAGCTCACCCGGTCATTCACACGACCATGCTTCGAATCAACCGATCGGTTGATCAAATCCCAAAAATTTTTCGAGACTTCAGCCCAGCTCACATGGTCTGCCACCTGGTCTCAGCTTGCTTCACCCGACCGGTTCGTTGGAGCACAGATACGGCCATTGTGTGATATGTCTCACCCGATCGGTTGAATAATCACCCGATCGGGTGAGGGCTTGTTTCCTGCAAAAATTCACAAATGGCCTAGGTCTCTCGACCAAAGTTCTCGCGGCTGGATTTAATTATTAAAATAGAAAAAATAAAGCTAAAAATAATCCTAAAAGCGATGACAAAAGTTTAGAGCATGGGTTGCCTCCCATGAAGCACTTTTGTTTAATGTCGTTTGCTCGACGCCCGTAGATGATATTCAAGGCAGACGGGGGTGATGCCCTAAGATCGGCATCGCTTCAGATTCAGAGTTGGTGGCTTTTGGTGTCGTCGTCGGTGACAAGAAAACTTGCTCGACGACTCTCCCTTCATTGATGGAATCCGGAGGCTTCTCCCTTAAATTGGCGTCTACCGTCACTCGTTTCAGGATCCGGATCTCATCTCCGGTGAGCCCAATGGGCTCTTTCCCTTTCCTCCTCGTCGGAGGAGCTTTCTGAAATCCGGGAGGGATAGTATGCACCGCATCCGCTTTCCCAGCAACATCATCTTCCTTTGGGCCGACATGTTATTCTAAGTTCCCCAAGCTATCGGGGGGATTTCTTGAAAGAATTTCCCTGGAGATTGCTTCCACAATTCTCTCTTCTTTTAACTCCAGCATATTGCATCTTGGATCATCCGGGAGATTGGGGGTGCTTCATTGACAACCCCAAGTCAAACTCGACTTTTTTGTTGCTGACGTTAAGGGAAAGCCTCCCATTCTTCACATCTATTAAAACGCCGGTAGTGGCCATGAAAGGCCATCCAAGGATGATGGGGGTGTGCGCATCTTCAGGCATGTCCATGACGACGAAGTCCACCAGCACATACCCCCCACTTACGTTGACAGGGAGGTCATCTACAACCCCCATCGGATATTTGACCGATCGGTCTGCAAGATGTAGGGTCATACCGGTGGGCTCTAAGTCGCCCATCCCTATCCTCATATATAGTGATAGGAGCATTAAACTGACGCTCGCCCCAAGATCGACGAGCATGCGATGGATCTTTACCTCAATCGCACAAGGGATAGAGAAGCTCCCCGAGTCTTTAAGCTTAGGCGGATTTGCTCTCTGGATGAGAGCACTGCATTCTGCCGTCAATACGACCTTCTCCTTTCTCGACTCTCTTGTCGCCAAATCCTTTAGAAATTTTTCTTAGGAGGGAATCGTCTCGATAGCTTCGAGGAAGGGGATTTGCAAGCTTAGATCCTTGACCATGGCAAAGAATTTGCCAAACTTCTCGTCTATCTTGGCCTGGGCAAGCCGTTGTGGAAAAGGCACAATGGGCTTGAATACCTTGAGACTCTCTTCTTCGTCTCTCTTCTTTTCCTCTTCAGGGACTCCCTCCGGAGTCGTCGGCTTTGGCGACGAAGCACAGTCGTCATTTAATTTTTCAATTGGTCGCTCTACGACCACGGTGCTTCCGGCTCCTTGGGGGGCACTCTTATGGGGATTTGTGTTCCGCTTCTCAATACGATAGCAGACACATTCGCATTCTCGTGCGTGAGTGCCAAAGTTTGATTTGCTCCACTCTGGTTCACTTCAGGTTGTGGCGGCAATAGATTTTGCGACCTTTGAAGGTTCGCCACCTGTAATCCCAGCTGGGTTACTTGGTTAGTGAGAGCCCGCTGACCCATCTCCAGCTTCAAATTGATCTTCTCCTGGTTGGTAATGTATTGAGTCAAGAGGGACTCAACCGGAGAGATGGCCCTCTGCTGGCCATACTGCTACTGCTGAATGGGCTGCTGGTTCCTTGGGGGGGTACTGCTGATACTGTTGCGGAGGCTGCTACTGTTGAAATTGTTGCTGCGGTTGAAACTGCTGTTGCTGAGGCCTAGCCGACTGATATATCTGTTATTGCTGCTGCTGAGGCGGCGGTGGTTGATACGGTGCCTGGTGAGGTTGGGGTGGTTCCGGTTATTTCGAGAGTAGGTCGGGTTGGAGCTAGTCCGTGGAGGGTATGACGCGTTTTCCATAGGATTGTATGATAGTGCACTCGCTTGGTCCAACGGAGGTGAGATGTCACCACCCTCGAAGTCTCCAATGACTTCGGATTCCACCGCCGCAATATGTTGTGTACCGGCGCCACGGCTCCTACCATCAGCTTTGAGATCTGGATCGATAGAAAGTCAAACTTGCTGGATAATTTGTCGACGTCCTCGATCCTGTGGATATCCCAAGATCTAGGTGTGGCTCGCTCGTCACACCGCCGCTCATTGTTCGATGCCATGTTTTCTAATATGTTCCCGGCATCTTCTTCACTTCTAGACATGAAGGACCCCCCAGCCGCGGCATCCATTGAAGACTTTCAATTATCCCTCAATCCGTTGTAGAACAGAATATCTATCTGCCACTTGGGAAGCTCGTGATGAGGGCATCTTCGCTGCATCTCTTTAAATCTTGTCCAAGTTTCATGCAGGGACTCGTGGCTGGCCTGGGAGAAGGAGGAGATCTCACTCCTCAACTTCAAGGTCTTCCCCGGAGGAAAGAACTTCGTCAGAAAAGCGTTTGAAAGCTTCTCCCAAGTGTTGAACGTATTTGGGTCCTTCCCCTTAAGCCACAGCTTGGCCTTATCCCGCAGAGAGAAGGGGAATAACTTCAGACGGATCGCCTCGGTTGTGACACCATTTATGCAGAAGGTGTCACATTTCTCCAAGAAGGAGTCCAAATGTTCGATGGGGCTCTCCATGGGTGCCCCCGAGAATTGATCCTGCTAGATCCACGTCACTAAGGACGGCTTGAGCTCGAAGCTCTGCGCCGTAATAGCAGGAGGACGGATGGTGGAGGTGGACTCGAGGGAAGGCATCGAGTACTCCAGTAAGGATTTATGAGGTGGGGTGTTCTCCCCCATGGCTTCAGGATCTTCTCTTCTTCGCTTCTCTGCGGCCAGATGCCTTAGGGTGGCGTTTATCTCAGGATCAATAGGAATCAAGTCATCAAGACTCCTTGTGTTCCTGCGCATTTAAAAAAACAAACACCCGTGAAGTGAAAAGTGGGAAAGAAACAGATAAAATAAAAAATAAAAAATAAGAAAATAAAAATAAAAAAGAAGAATGCGAAAATTATCGCGAGATAGGGATGTGAGCTAGACTCAAGGGTTCATGAGATCCAAAAATAACAAGCACGTTGCCTCCCCGGCAACGACGCCATAGAGCTTGACGTCCCCCACGTTTTGTGTGCATGCAAGTGTGTAATAATATGTGGTTGGGGGCATGAGATTTAAATATTTGTAACCGCAAGCGCACGGTGTTGTAGTGTGGCTTGGGGGTTGATCGGTCCATATTTTACACCTTTTTTCCGCATGTTTTCACGCCATTTCGGTTGCTCATATTGCGATTTTCACGATTATTCGACGATATTGATTACTTTTCACTATTTCTTGTTTTTGTCGGATTTCAAGAAAAATGGAGCGATCGGGAGAAAAAATGAGCTTAAGGGACTTGCACCCACTCCGGAGCATCTCCCAAGGCTCTTTTGAGGGCTATTCGGCGATGGGAGATGTGTGGAAGAAGAAGGAACTCCGTAGGAGCGACGAGGAGGAGAAACAGAGTAGATTGGGCATTTTCAGCATGCCAATCGGCCGAGTGAAGGAGTCACTCGGTCGAGCAAAGAAGCCCGCTCGGCCGGCCAGATCGGACACGCAGCAGATTGAGTATCAGCGTGCACTCGGCCAAGCATCGCCATCCCACTCGACCGAGCATGGAGACACCACTCGCCTGAGTGGCATCACGACGACGGTAAGCAAAAATCCCAGACTTACTGGAATCCGTCAGGCGATTGAGGGTTCCGACTCGGCCGAGTACCGAATGCCCCTCGGCCGAGTGAGTAAAGCCACTCGTCCGAGTCACCTCCGAAGACAGGCCCCCAAGACCCCTGACTTACTGGAATTTTACAGGGTCTGTCACTCGGCTAAGTAGAGAAGCCCACTCGACCGAGTAGAGAAGTCAACTCGGCCGAGTGATGCCAAGGACATGCAGCGCCCAGATTTTCAGATAGCCTCACTCTCTTTTAAAATCTGCTATCATTCTAGCAAGCAAAGTATTTTTCTCATATTTTTTATGGATAGTAGACTTCATGAAGATTCCAACGCCGCCAAGAACGCGCAAATCAGAGGTCGGATGAAATCTGGAGAATTTCTGCAAGTTGATGCTGCAGTTCTGGAATTTCCACTCGGCCGAGTCACATTTTCCACTCGGCCGAGTCGGCGACGGGCCCAGATTTTAAGTTACGGTTTGGGCTGTTTTTGGGCACAAATTTGAGGGGTTTTCTAGGGTTTCTTGCTAGGGTTTTGGGGGAGTATTTAAGGGTTTTGTAGCCACCATTAGAGAGGATCCCCCTTATGTTTTCTTAGCCCCCATATATGTTTTTCTTAGGATTATTTTAGAGGTTAGGCCATGCCCTAGGCCCCCTCTTGGATCTAAAAGCTTGTATTTTGGATTGAAGATCTTCATCAAGCTAAGTATTTTCTTCTTTTTATTTGAATCTTTGTTTTTCTATCTTTTTGTGTGCAAGCAATGATTTCTATTGATTCTCATATCCTTATTGCTATGCTAGAGTAGATTTGTTGTTTTAGGGTTTGGGGATGAACCCTATGGATCTAATTTCATATTTGTGATGAATGAATTTCTAAATTGCTAAAATTGCTAGGAGGTTAGTTAGGGATTTCCATCGATTTGGGATTTGCAAGAGATCGGATTCTAATCGATGGGAAGGCCTAGATATTCGATTTAGATTTACAATTAGATTTCTCTAGATTTGTTTTGCAAGAGATTGGACCAAAGTTAGGATTTTTAATTGTAAATCTATACCTATATTCGTTTGCAAGAGATTAGACGAATACGAACTATCACAACCTAGATCGTGACTCGAGTTTGCACGAGAGTGGGCTCGAGAAGCGATTGGACAATGATGTCGATCCTAATGCTAGTGGCTTAGGTTAGGGTTTGCATGAGAGTGGGCTCTAATCTAGGTTTGCTATAGACTGGAAATAGCGTGAGAGCGTGAGCTTGGTTCTCTACTCAGTTACGACTAGTTCACCTCAATGCAAGTCTAGTAATATTGAGATTCAATATTTACAATGATGTATGACGGTCCGTAGTGGGGATTCCCTAGCCCTAGACACTTTTATTATATTGTATTTGAATCGACATTTGACCGATTTTTCTATCTCCGACACCGACATCCATCACCATTGCCATTACACCGTACTATAGCCATCTCCACCAATAAAACATTCGTAGTCAAACCAACCTAGGATAGATTGGAACCAACACCACCTCCTCGTGTTCGATACCCGCTCGCCACTTGACCGTGCGCTTGCGGTAAAACTACAATCGTTCTCCGGGATGTGTATCCGGGGCGCGATCAAGTTTTTGGCGCCGTTGCCGGGGAGGTGTTTCTCGTTGGGTGCCAATTTGTCACAACTAGGTTGATTAGACTACAAAAAAAACTAACAAAAGGAAATTTTCACCCCCGCCACCATTATTATCATTTCTATATTCTTTTGTGCCACTGATATCTTTTCTCCAGGTATTTATCTTTGTTGATCAGGTGCTATGGATTATACTACGTGGACCACAGATTTTGATCAGAGTGCTCAGATGGGAGATCACTATTTTGATCAGAGTGCTCAGATGGGAGAATACTATTATGATCAGAGTGCTCAGACGGGAGAATACTATTATGATCAGAGTGCCCAGATGGGAGAATACTTTTTTGAGGAGATGCACTGGCCCGAGCTTGATGAGAGACAAAGGATCTTTTTTGATGAGATGCATGCACACCAGGTGGAAATACAAGCCGGGCTTGATAAGAGCAATCTTCAATTTGAATGTACGAAGAGGGTACTTGAAATGAATGCGCTCATGCTTAAGGTTACAGGGATTTCCAAAGATATCAGTTCTGCTTCTTCATTTTATGGGCAAGAAGCATCGCCAGACTTACTACCAGAGCCAGAATGTGCCGTCGTCGATCCCACTTCCTACAATACATCTATTGCATATGAAGAGTGGATGGACGAAGAGGCAGTGAAGGAAGCAGAAACTGAGTCATATGCGCAGCCAGAGGAGGACGCATTTCAGAGATTATTAGATGGCCTCTTGGATTCAGTGAGGTTCACCGGTTCAGAGAGCATTACAGCAGGTGATGCATTTAAGCTAAGATTTGCAGATTTTGTTATGGACCGTGTTTCAGCTGCAGGAATAATTGAGGATGACATCCATGTCAGTCTTGAGGGGGACAGACTATATTTTCGGATTGCTTGCGGACATTCCCCTCCACGTGATACATCCCCACAAGCTGACACACATGAGCAGCCAGCATCACCATACCAGAGAGAGCCTACATTGATAGTTGACGAGGAGGCCTCACATGCGGAGCCCAAGCATGCTTTTGAGGAGGCCTTACATACAGAGCCAGAGCTTATCATCGAGGAGGTCGTACATCGGGATGAGGACATAGCCATTCATGAGGATCCCGAGCACTATTCTCCTCCATTAGAGCTCTCGCAGCCACCTCATCCTTCCACTGACGTCGAGGACTATCCCACAGAGCTTACTGCTCCCACTCAGGGAGATATTTTTACTCACTGCATTTCTGAATCATGCATTCCATTCGATATTTATTTTGATTCAGATATTTTTGACACGTCATACCTTTTGCAGCACACATACGATTATGGACCGGAGGTATGCTTGGACATGTCACAGTTCGATGAGCCTATCGAGGAGGTCCACACCTATGATCTAGATTTACCTGAGCAGCTGAGAGAGGATACCATAGAGACAGCTATCACGACACGTGAGGATATTAGATTATTTCCAGGGAAGTATCGTCCACCATCATTTATTCCATATATTTTTATAGACGATCCTCTTTGGGATACTTTTATTACGAGGGTGAATTTTTTGCAGCGAACTGATGCATCCTATTCTCTGCAGGGTACAGGTGGAGTCCTTGTGGGAATGCTGGAGGATGCATTGCTGGAGTTCGTTGGAGTCCGTGGACACACGCATCTGGCGGAGCCACGGAAGGAGCAGTTGGAGCAGCTGCATGCACCGGCAAAGATACTGGATCCGCCTTTTGCTATAGGTGATATCAATCCAGTAGTGTAGCAATAGCGTAAAATTTTATGCTTTCAATAAACACGAACCCTCTCGGCAGCGAGAGGACCGTATAGATTTGCTTAAATAAATATCACCTCATATGATGGCAACAAAAATCTTTTACACCCCAAACCCATTATATATATTAATTCCCCTCTCCATATTTTGATACGCCACATCCTTTTGCTCACCACCATCGAGCATTTCTTTCAAGTGAATACTCACTTTCTTATTCATTTGACTTGATCACGATTGCAAAGCCATGACATTTTTGATTGAGTCACTTGAATAGGATTGTTTGTTATAAGCTTGGGGGAAAGCGCTCTCATGCATCATTGTATGTGCATGTAGTTGCATTAGGATTTCATGTCATTCATTTCATCATTTTTCATTCACCCCCTTATTATTATCGTTGTTCCTCATATTCTTTCATTATGATCACATTGAGGACAATGTGAAGTTTAAGCTTGGGGGAGTGCATTTCCATGCCATTTAGATGAATTAGTTGCATTTTTACTTTATTTTAGGTTTTTTTTTAAATTTTTTCAAAATTTTTGCATCATCTTTTTGATTTTTCCATCTTATTTTCCTTTTATGTGTGTTCATGCATCATATTGTGTGCTTGATTTTCTTTTCTTTCCTCTCTTTTATTTTATTTTCTTTATTTTCTTTTCCTTCTTTTCATTCTTTTGCTAGATTTGTTCCGTATGATGATATCTCTTATTGCTTTGGCAACCATCACGATGCTTATTATTCATTGTCATGCTACTTAGAGTATTCCATAGTCTTACTATTCACATGTGCTTGCTTATATATTCTTTTGATGACTCCTCTAAGTGAATGCATGATATTAATTGAAGCTGAATGTATTTATTAGTGTTTAGTAAGCTTTTGTTGGAAATGCACCAAGATTCACGCATCATTAGTATATCCGAAGCATCAGTTTTATTGTCTTATTCACCTTCTGTTGCATGCTTGATATGGTTGTAAACTTTACTGCTTGACTTCACTTTTTATTGAGATGATTGAGAATATCCATGCTTACATATGAGTTTTAGTTGATGTATTATCTTATTGAACCGTTCGTGCACATCTTAGAGTGAACCGAGTGTTACATTATTTCTTTCTCCACATATATCTTTTTATTCTCTACATGTCACTTGAGTTCACCTCCTAAAGCTACTTATATCGCATCTATTTCCCAAAAATCCCCACAAAAGAAAAGTTAGCTCCAAAAAGTCCAGAAAGCCAAAAAGGAGCCAAAATCCAAAAATACAAATCAAATTGCTCCTACAAAAATCCAAGAAGAAAAATGAGAAACAAAGTCGAAAAGAAAAAAAATATTTCTCTATCTCATTATTGGAGCCACAAAATACTTGGGAAAACCAAGGCAAAAATCCCATTTTCCACTATCATATTTGTCACGCCCCGCTTCCCAAAAACATGGAGGCGAAGTGTGAGAAGGTCCGCACGGACTTGAAGCTGCAAGGCCGCAAGTCCGTCCGATAAGCGTCAAATAAAACGAAGTAGTAGGTCCCTGTAATGTGACTCATAACAACAATAACAATAATAGGAAAAAGAGAGACAATAATATAACATTATTCCAACTCATAGTCCAACAAAAAGTCCAACAACCAGAAATGCCACCAGGCAACAAAAGAGTCAAAAGCAAAAGGCCTAGCATGGCCAACAGAATCTAACAAAACGGTGCTACTCACCGACAACCACAGCTAATAAAACAAGAGTACGAAAGATCTCTAAGATTGATCACCAGTGTCCTCGTACTCCACGTCACCAACAGGTTTGGGCCCGAACTCCACGAACTCGTCACTCTCCGCAACTGTCTCTGGCTCAGCAACTAACATGCGTCACCCAAAGAGAAGGGGCACATGTCAGCAAGTCTAAAAAGACTTGTGCAAGGAAACTATAAAAGTAAAGCAACCTAACAGTTCTAAAGTAAAGTATGACATGGATATAAAATGACAAATGACATGGCATGGCAAGTAAACAAGTAAAAGACAAGTACTGGAATTGTAATCACGTCGTGCACAGAGATTCCGCCCTTTGGCTAGAGTGGCTGTACGTGCCAACTCTTACGCTCAATTGACCGTTTATCCCTACCCCTCCACGTGTGTCGAGCCAGGGCATTACCCCCGAACACGGAATGCTCGCTTCTGGATCACGAGCCAGGAAATGTTTTTAACACGGATGGCGTAGGGTTATGCCCGCATAACAGGTGCCTAGCCGGAAACACGGAAACACGGATTGTACATGTAATTGGTAGCGTGTGCTACGATGCAACATACAAGTCATTGGCATGAAAGAATGCAATGCATGGCAGATATTCAATTTAGTTCGCGAACCGTTAAAGAAATTAAATGTGACAGGCAAATGCATGACATGACATGACAAGGTAATTCTAGCTTCGTTGTCAAGCTAGAATTCGGGTTTGCGCCTAGACCGCTATCATTTCACGGTCTAGTCTCTTTCACGCTAAAAGCAAAGTAATGGCCTAAAACATGGCCTAAAGCAAGATTGGCAAGTTTCACTTGCCTGTTCTCGGTGATGTCGGTTGTCGTGGGTTCGTCTGGGGAAAGCGGACGGTATGGAACGACATGTTCTCTGTTTCGATAAACACATATCCGAATTAGGTTCATCTCAACATATTAAATAATTTTTTTTTAGGTTCTCTCCCCTAGGGTGATGTTCATTTCATACTCACTAGCATTACGATAGCCTACGTAAAACTGAGCTAAGTATCTCATAATAGGTTTGATATCAATATAGTAACTGTTATATGACACTAACATTTAATTACGTCACATGTCAACTTAAAACCAACCTAGCTTTTATTAAAATGATGATATATACATGTATGTAATCCGTTATCCAGTTTCTAACTGTGTTTTGATAACCAACATCATTAAGATTTAATTTGAGATGCAGCCAACTAGCTTACTATTAATATTAAGTTATTAACATGATGTCTATAAACCTTCATTCATTTACAAGTTTGCCACTCGTTATACATAAACTCAATATGACAGGAGCTGAAACGTACATATTAAACTAATATAATAATAGATATGGGTGTTACACAGATTTATACTATAATTCTAGTGTATATCATAATCAGTGACTTTAATTATTCCTTTTGAAAAGGATGCCCATTTGCAGATGAAAACAGAGTTTCATTCTTCCAAACTTCTTGATACCTTGGTCCTTTTCTCCCAACAATTATGAGCACGAAATGCATGATTGTTCTTTGTCAACACTTAAGTTATGAACTGAAGATTTGCCTTCATAAACTATGATTGGTTGCATGAGACTCATCAGCCATACATGATAGTTTGAAATGATAGTGTTGATCGTGTCAAGATTCATGCATGATATCTGGGAGCTGTGCATTTGATTGGTTGTTAATTAACATAACCTACTAACCTACATGAATATTTAATATAACCTCCATCATATCTCTCTAAAAAGCACAGTTTTGCATGGGGTGATAAACAGTGATATAAGATACTGCAACTACAAGGCTTATAACATTAAATTGGCTACCCTATGTCATTATATAATAATAATATATAACACACTGTTCACGGGATGTAACTTAAGTATAATGTTTAACCTACCTGATGTTGCCTCTCGTGAGTTGCAGATGAATGATCTCCGCGGCGTGGTTGGCGATGGTAGGTGCCCGGTGAGTGCGGCTTGGCGAGAGACCGGAGGGCCGTGAGGCGGGAGTTGGCAGTCGTTCGGCGTGAGGCGGAGCTGGACGTGCGTGGCGATGGTGGCGTGGTGGCTGACCGAAAGCGTAGCGGTGTGGGTGGTCCGAGGGAAGGAGGAGAGCTGGGCGTTTGTTGGGTGCGTAGAGGAGTTGAACAGTGGTGTTCGGAGGGGCTGATGGCCTGGGTCGATGTGGCGTGCGGCTCTCGGAGTGTGGCGCTTGGGAAAGACGAGGAGGGGGTTTGATGTAGGTTGGTTTGCAAAAGACTGGGTTTACTTCTTTTTGTTTGATGACAGAACGAAGACCCTGGATGAGATGATTTGGGTTATCAAAGGCTGCTGTTAGTCTTTGTAGGGAGAAATGGAGAGACAGAGAGAGGACATGGGTAGTTAGAGAATGATGGGAGGTGAAGTGGGTTGAGGGGAGACGTGAACGGCGTGGAGAGATATGATCTAAATCAGTTTTTTTTGTTGCATTTGTTTCAAAACCCAGTGGCATTTTGTTACGTGAAAGTGGTTAGGATAGTGTTTGTTTTTTTTAAAGTTTGTTTTGAAAGCTTAAACACTCAGTTTGTTTTGGTTTTTTTTAAATATATAACGTCATATTAAGTTTGAATTCCAAACTGGGTATAATAACAGCATATAAAATTTCATATGCATATTAAGATAGTATTAATAGTAGGTTATCACAAATTTGTGTCCCGACGTCCAAAAATCAAAAAGAAGATATCGGGGCGACCGCGCTTCCGAGAAGATCGTGGATACGGGGCCCGGTCATGCGTCTAAACTACGGAAAGTAGTAAAAAAAATCAAATACACAAAATGCACACGAAACACGGCTACGCGCTAAAATACATACGGTCGGAAAGTGATCGTTACATCCTACCCACCTTAAGAAAAGATTCTGTCCTCGGAATCTACATCAACTACGACTCAGGAAATAAATGCGGGAAGCGCTCTCTCATGTCTTCCTCACGCTCTCAGGTAGACTCCCCAGGGGAACCATGACGCCACTGCACTCGAACCAAGTTGACGGTCTTATTCCTCAGCTGCTTCTGCTGTCGATCCAAAATCTCAACTAGCTGCTGGTCATAGGTAAGATCTGGACGAACCGTGATCTCCGAGAAATCCACAGCATGGGACGGATCACTGACGTATTGACGTAACTGAGATACGTGAAATACGTCGTGAACTCCCTCCAGTGACGGTGGCAACACCAAGCGATAAGCCACAGCTCCAACTCTCTCCAGGACGTCAAACGGCCCAATGTACCTTGGACTCAGCTTACCTCTCTTTCCAAATCGGATAACTCCGCGATTCGGAGAAATCTTCAGAAAAACATGGTCTCCAGGCTGAAACTCCAGAGGCCTCCGTTTAGCATCTGCCCAATGCTTGAAACGGTCCTGTGCAATCCTTAGCTTCTCCCGGATGTTCCTCACAACATCCACAGCTTCCACGATCATCTCAGGCCCCAACAGCTCCCGATCTCCAACGTCATCACAGCTCAGTGGCGATCGACATTTCCTCCCGTATAGCGCAGCGAATGGTGCCATACCAATACTCGCCTGGAAACTGTTATTATAAGAGAACTCTACCAGATGTAGATGGTCCTCCCACGAACCCTTGAAATCCAACATACACGCCCTCAGCATGTCCTCCAAGATCTGAATCGTCCTCTCGGACTGGCCATCCGTCTGTGGATGGTACGCCGTGCTGAAACTCAGACTCGTACCCAAACTCTTCTGCAGACTCTGCCAGAACTGAGACGTGAATCTCGTGTCTCTGTCCGACACGATACTCACAGGGACTCCGTGCAGTCGAACAATCTCCTGCACGAACACGTTACATCACTAACTATTCTAGGAAAAGGAAATAGAAATGGAAAGTAAAAGGATTTACCTCCATATATCTCCTCGCCAGTGCCTCAGTGGACTGTCCTACTGGGAACGGAATAAAGTGCGTGGATTTGGTCAATCGGTCTACGATCACCCAAATCGCGTCATTCTGCTTCGGACTCCGAGGTAGTCCAGTCACGAAATCCATAGTGATGTATTGCCACTTCCACTCCGGAATCGGAAGAGGTTCTAGCAACCCTGTCGTACGCTGATGCTCTGCTTTTACCTGCTGGCAAACCAAGCACTTGGCTATGCTACGAGCCACGCTCCATTTCATACCATGCCACCAATAGTTCAGACGGAGATCCTTATACATCTTGGTGCCACCAGGATGCACAGAATACGGCGAGCTATGTGCCTCAACAAGCAACTCCTCTCTGATATCTCCACCTGGCACACAAACTCTGGCTTCATACCTCAGCGAGCCATCCTCATGAATCTGAAAGTCAGTCCGCAGACCGGCTTCTACCTGCTCCCGAATCTTCACCAGCTTCAGAGGGTAAATGACATTAAAATACCCTAACGTTTGGGCCATTTACACTTATATACCATATCGTTCATTTTGGTAAACTTTGATTCTCCGGCCTGACCTTCCTTGATCCGATCCACGATTGTCGACTGTATCTGCATACACATCAACGAATAAGCCTCTCCAGGAAGCACGATCTCAATACCAGACTCGCAAAAATCCTGCTGCAATCTCCACTGTGCAGTCAACATCATCACCGCTGGAAGTCTGATCAGCGCATCAGGAACCACATTCACTTTGCCGGGATGGTACTGCAAGTCGATCTCATAATCAGCCTTGAGCTCCAACCATCGACGCTATCGCATGTTGAGCTCCTTCTGCGTAAAGATATACTTCAAGCTTTTATGATCGGTAAAGATCTTCACCTTCTCACTCAGCAGGAAGTGCCTCCAAATCTTGAGCGCAAACACGACCGCAGCCTACTCCAAGTCGTGCGTCGGGTAATTCTTCTCATGGGTCTTGAGCTGACTCAAAGCATATGCAACCACGTGCCCATGCTGGTGCAATACACAACCGAGACCCTTGCCAGAAGCATCACAAAAGATCTCGAATCCTCCACTACGATCAGGCACTGCTAGAACCGGTGCAGTCGTCAATCTCTCCTTCAGAACAGAAAAAGCCTCCTCACAAGCATCGGACCAAACATACGGTATATCCTTCCTCGTCAGTTTAGTCATCGGTTCGGCAATCCGGGAGAAATCCTTAATGAAACGCCAATAATACCCTGCTATCCCAAGAAAACTCCTTATCTCAGTCGCTGACTGTGGAACTGGCCACTCTCTGATGGCCTTGATCTTCTCTGGATCCACAGCTATATGATCACTCCTTATTTTACACCTTTTTTCCGCATGTTTGCATGCCATTTAGATCGCCCAAATCATGTTTTTCACGATATATCGACAATATTGCGATGCTTTTCACGATTTGTCGTTTTTGTCGCATTTCAGGTGATTTGGCGCGATTTGGAGTGATCTTGAGATGCGCTCACTTTAGACGGTCACCGACGACCTCCCCGAGGGGTATTTTGCTGTTGGAGAGGAGCGGAAGAAGAATGGACGTCACAGGAGCGACGAGGAGGCCAAAACAATCAGATTGGGCATTTTTTGTGTCCCACTCGGCCGAGTGGAGGAGCCACTCGGCCGACCAGCGAGACACTGCTCGGCCGACCTGAACAGATACGATTTCTATGTGCACTCGGCCGAGCACCGAAGACCACATCGGCCGAGTGACGATATCGCGTCCGCCCGAGTGGCGCCCAGACGAGGCCCTTCCAAAACATCGAAGTTACTGTTTTTTTGGCTGCCTGAGCTTCAGAAGACCCACTCGGCCGAGTGGATTATTACGTCCGCCCGAGTGCCTTGAAGCCATCGGCCGAGTGACTACAACTCACTCGGCCGAGCCGCCCCCGAACTGAAGACCCCTGAAGCCCCCGACTTACTGGAAAATGACAGGGTTTTCACTCGGTCGAGCGACCTTTGTCACTCGGCCGAGTGCGATGCGCTGCCTGTAGCGAAAACTGCGGAAAACAGGCTGTGCAGGGGTATTTTGGTCACGATTTTTGGACGATTTTGAGGGCTATTTAAGCCCTGTTTTTACCCTAGTTTAGGGAGCCTCTCTCTTAGATTTTTGCAGGATTTTTAGATTAGTTTTAGCTTTGTTCTTTTTGATTGGAGAAGAGACAAATTTGTGATTTTTGTTGGAACAATTGAAGAACTCCATTGGTTTGCATCTCTTTTCCTTAAAAATTCTATTTTTATTGCTTATCTCAATATTGTGATGAATTCTATTGCTTATTTCATTGATTATTTTTGTGATCTTGCTATGAATTGTGAGTAGTCTCCACGTCTTGTGGCGTGTGGATGAACCCTACAAACCCACTTTCATATTTGTGATGAATTGGTAGAAATTGTGCTTGAATTAATATTTAGGGATTAGATTGTGATCAATTTACTACGGATGGCTAGGTATTCATATCGATTGGGATTTGCAAGAGATTGGATCCCAATTTGATAGGAAGCCCTAGAAATCCGAATTGGGTTGGAATCGGATTTTCGAAGTATCGGTTTGCAAGAGATTGGACCGATACTAGGATTTCCGGTTGCAATTCCATGCCGATACTCGTTTGCAAGAGATTGGACGGGTAGGAACTATCACAATCTAGATCGCGGACCGAGTTTGCAAGAGATTGGACTCGGTGCGCGATTGGACGATGATGTTGATCCTAATGCTAGCTTTCCTAGGCTAGGGTTTGCAAGAGATTGGATCCAAACCTAGGATAGCTATAGACCGGCAACAGCGCGAGAGCGTGAGCTTGGTTCTACATTCAGTTGCAACTAGTTCATCCAAATTTTTATTCAAGCAATCTTGATACCGACGAACCACATTTATGAAATACGGTGAGTAGCGGGGATTCCCCATTCCCTAGACGTTCTTTATTTGATTTGATATTTCTGCAAGTTTGTCTGACGATTGTGACAGGATCGCCAAAGGCAATTTCTCTCTTAAGTAGCCAGGTTGATTAGGAGCAAGCACGGTCATTCGTCCTCCCTGTGTTCGATATCCCGCTCGCCGCTACACCGTGCGCTTGCGGTAAAACTACAACCGTCGCTCCGGGACGTGTATCCGGGGCGCGACCAAGTTTTTGGCGCCGTTGCCGGGGAGGCGATTGCGTTTGATTCTTTCTCACCCTAGCTATTTCTTTTTTTTATTTTATTTTTATCATTATTTTTATTTTTATTTTTTATTTCTTACCTAACCCTTCCACGGTTCTAATCATTTCTTTGAAACTCTGTTTCCTCTGTGCATGAACACGAGATCTACGGCGGACCCCGAAGCTATACTATTTGATCCCGAGATCGAACGTACCGCGCGGAGACTTAGAGCGGAAAGGAGACAAGGTCCGGAAGGGCGGTTCATGACCAACCCGGAAACTCCTGAAGAATTGGCGGCAAGGATGGCGAGAATAATTTCTATTCGCGATAGGCTTAGGCCTAAGACTTCTTCTACCACCTCATCCATCGCCATGCCGCAGTTGGCGGCCGACAAGAACTTCGAGCTAAAGACTGGATTGGTGGTTTTGATGCAACAAGACCCATTTCATGGGAACGCACATGAGAACCCCCACTACCACATCCAACTATTCTTGTCGAAGTGCGCCACATTTCAGATGACGGGGGTCTCCATTGATGCCATCAGACTGCGCCTCTTCCCCTTCACGCTAAAGGACAAGGCACTCTATTGGTTGAGGACGCAAGCTGAGGGTGTCTTCACTACTTGGGACGAGTTGGCGAGTGCATTTATTGACAAATTCTATCCGCCATCCAAGACGGTGAAGATCCGGAGCGCTCTCATGTCCTTCAAGCAAGGACCACAGGAGACGCTCTATGAAGCTTGGGAGCGTTTTAAGGATCTACAGCATCAATGCCCGCACCACAGTATAGAAGATTGGGAGCTAGTGCATAGCTTCTACAACGGTCTCCAACCGGGGACCAAACAAATTATTGATGCCGCGGCGAATGGTGCAATCTTGTCAAAGACTCCCGAAGAAGCTACGGCCCTAATTGAGGAGATGGCCTCAAATAACCAACAATGGGGCGATGAGCGAGGACACTCCACGTCCTCCTTAAAGCCAACTAGCATCTACGAGGCGAAGGCCGTAGCGGAGCTCACGAGCAAATTCGATTCTCTCCACAAGGTGGTGGAGAGATTGGAGAAGTTCATCACGGAGCCCCAAGGAAGCCCTTCCACCTCCGCTCCAACCAACCAAATGTGTGATTGGCAAGACCAATCTCAAGTCATGTACTCGGGAGGAGAGCAAGGAGAAGGACCCTTGGAGCAAGTACAATATGTTGCGGGGAACCAAGGGTATTGGTCCAATCCGGCCGCAAGAAATCATCCGGGATTCTCCTACGCCAACAATGAAGGAGCTTTGAACCCGCCACAACCTCCGCCTCAACAAGCTCGACCACCACCACCCCAACAACAAAACTATCCACCGAGGGGGCCTACTCAACAAAACTTTCAACCGAAGCAACAAGTTCCACCATATAGGCCTCCCGGATACAACCAAGGGTGGAGGAACCAAAATCAAAATCCGCCACAAGCTCCACAACGATCCGACTTCGAAGCTAGAGTGGAGGCGTTCATGGTCGAGCAAAATAAGGTGAATGCTACTTTGAAGGCGGGGCAAGACTCTCTTAATACCGTAGTGGCTCAAATATCGGAGCAATTAGCGTTGCTCAATCGGAACACTCAACGATTGCCGGCGCAACCGGAGCAAAACCCACGGGGCAACACCGGCCACATCAACGCCGTAGTTGCCGTCACTACTAGAGGCGGGAAGGACACCACCCCCGCTATGATTCCTACCGAGGAGGCCGTGGAGGAAAGCTTGGAGCCGGTTGAGCCGGTAGTTGAGGTTGATAAGGAGGAGGAGCCACAAGAAAAGGAGAAATCTAGAGCGGAACAATTGATCGAGGAAAGGCGCTTCATGCCACCGGTCCCATTCCCCCAAAGACTAGCGAAAGCGAAAATGGAGAAAAGGCTAGCGAAATTTCTCGAGTATCTAAGAGGAGTTAGCCTCAATATTCCCTTCCTCGACGCCATCGTCGAGATCCCCACGTATGCTAAATTTTTGAAGGACTTGATTTCGGGGAGGAAAAGGAAGGAGAAGATCATGCTAGCCGAGGAGGGCTCTTGGTTCACCAAGAGAGAGAAGGAGCCGGCAAAATTTAAAGATCCGGGGAGTTTTCGGATTCCTTGCACCTTGGGCGGCGTTCCTCTTCAAAAGGCGTTGGTTGATCTTGGGGCTAGTGTGAGCCTCATGCCCCTCTCCATGTTTTTAAAGCTAAACACCGGGACAAAGTTGAAACCCACCGACATGCGCATTCAATTAGCCGATGGACGGATAACAAGGCCGGTGGGGATCGCCGAAGACATACCGCTACAAGTCCCGGGTGGAATATGCTTGCCATGTGACTTTGTGATCATGGACGTTAAGGAGGAGGGGGACACTTCATTGATACTTGGACGCCCGTTCCTCGCCACCGCCGGAGTCATCGTCGACGTGCGCGAAGGTACCTTAACCTTAAACGTCGGAAACATCGAGGTGGAGCTCCACATACCTAAGGCTATGAAGCACATGCCTTACCACGAGGAGCTTGATTACATGGACCTCCTTGATGAGGTGATAGAGGAGGCGATTCCCCACTCAATTGGCTCTCTTTTTGATGAAGAATTTGAAGAAGGCCCGGATTTAGGCCATGAAGAGAATAAAGATGATTCCCCCGACCTCTCCGCTGAAGATGATCAAGGCGACGCTGATGTCGCAAGGATTCGAGAGCTCTGCAAGCTCTCGAAATCAAGGTCTCCGAAGAAAGCTCCGCCGGCACGGAAACCGGCGTCACCGGTAAGGCCGTTGACCGGAGCAAATGCTAGCTTGGGGGAGCCTCCCCCCAACACTATTTGAGATAGGAGACCACCGAGGGAGAACGCGCCGCCGCCACATCCAAATCCAAGCGTTCTCCCCGGAAAGTTTGATGGGTGCATCTCATATGCACCAAACATCCCGCATTGATTGAAAATTATAGGGGGTCGAGCTCACGACCTTAAACGAGCGCTTGTCGGGAGGCAACCCGACGGTTTTTGCTTTATTTTTACTTTTCCTTTATTTTCGTTTTAGAAATTTTTAGTGTTTTGAGTCATTCGACCAAAAATTTTGTGATAACGGGTCCTATTTTTCTTGACAGGAGAGGAGATAGGTAGATCCATCATGAGGAGTAGGAACGAGTCGACGAGGAGCACCCCAAGAAGGCGCTCGACGCTTAAGAGGAGGATGAAATCGACTGGAGAAAGAAAGACGGAGTTTAGAGCCAAAACGAAGACAAACAGCAGAAATTAAGGCTCACTCGGCCGAGCATACTAGTCACTCGGCCGAGTACACAAGTTCGTCCGGCCGAGCCGCTCACGAACGAGGGAAGTCTGCTGTACCCAACTCTCTGTTTATTTTCTTGATTTCGATATAACTGCTACTCGGCCGAGTACATTTGTTCACTCGGCCGAGTAAAACGGATACCCTCCTAGGGCGAGTCATGCCGAGTAGCTTGAGTCACTCGGCCGAATGGACTTACTCCACTCGGCCGAGGCTGGCAAAGCCACTCGGCCGAAGCGATAGCGGGGAGGAAATTTTCATAGGTCCCGCTCGGCCGAGTGACCACGTCACTCGGCCGAGTCGTAACTTTCATTATATAAGGGCGAGGGGGGGGGGCGCGGATTTCGAAACGCAAAAACCCAAAAACCCCCGCGCCCCTTCAGCTCCCCTCGCCCGAACCCCCTCGCTCTCGCCCTCACTCGCCCGACCAGCGCCGCCCCGCCGCCGCCCGGCCCGCCACCGCCGGCCGAGCACCGCCGACGCCTCGCCCGAGTCGCCGCCGGCGGCCGACCGTCCGATCATCTCCGGTACCCCTGTTTTCGCCGTTTTCTCCTCTTTTCGTGTATTTCTTGAGGATCCATGTGCTAAACGCCACCCTAACCCAAATCAATTTCTATATCTATCCATTATACCCCTATTGCTCCATACATTTTGATTATTACTCGCTGATATCGCTTTTTCATGCGCAGGTTGCTTTTTGGAGCTTAGGGGAGCTTAGGGGAGCTTCTACGGGCTGTTTTGGACTTCGTGGAGGCGCGGACTTCGCACGCTTCCACCGCTTAGCACTCGCGGCGTGTTTGGGTATACTCTTTCCATTCTTTTTGCACACGCCGCACTTTTCACGTTTTTCGGCACACGCTCGGGGCCGATATGCCGCCCCGGACACGGCCGCGGACGAGGAGACCTTCCGCTAAGCGGAAGAGGTCGGATGACGCCGGCCCCGCCCACGAGGTGGAAGAGTCTCCTCCTCCTTCCCCCACACACGCCGTCCACCCAGCACAGCCTGCAGGCCCCGCACACCCCGCACAGCCTGCAGTGCACCCACAGCCCGCACAGCCTCTCCCTGCCGTTCCACAGCCACCACCACCGGCTCCACTGGTCGGGCCGCTCGGGATTACGTTCCGAGACGACGCACACCGCGCCGTCTTCGAGCGTATCTCCCAGCGCTCGATCGTACCCTCCAGGTTTGCACACCTCGCTGACCTAGGACGCCTGGGGGTACTTGAGGGGATGCTCACGTTGTACGACAACGTGGGCTGGCGAGATTTTTTCCAGGTGTCGGCGGATACTTTTACCCGCCCGACACTTGAGGTTTTGAGTTCGATCGCCCGGACCGACGAGGGATGCTCGTTTCGGTTCATGGATCGAGAGTGCCAGGTCACTCTCGATATGATGAGAGCGTTCTTCTCGTGGCCCGCTGTCCCCGGTGCCGATCGCGGTTACGGCCCCACCCATATCCCCCCACCCTCTTTCGACGCCGGTGCCTTCTGGGCACGTATCACGGGTCTCCACGCTGCCTTTGACCCTAGTAGGGCCAAGGCCTCGGCCATTGTCCACCCCTGCCTACGCATTGCCCAGCGCCTCATGGCGACCACCTTTTTGGCCAGATATGAGCCGGGCACGATGTCTACGCCAGAGCTCTACATGCTCTATGCGATGACACGTCCCAGAGCTCGATCTAGGGATGGAGACGAGCTTGTCCCTGCCGTCGTGATCGACATTGCGGCTTGGTTTTTAGACCGCATCATTGTATCGGTGGGCGCTCGCTCACCGATCTGCTGCGGCGGTCTGATCACCCTGCTTACCATGATGACCGGCGAGGACCTACCTGACGACTTGCGACGCGTCCCGGGCCCCACTTCTTTGTCGATAGACGTTATGGCCCGGATGAAGATGCTTCGTCCGCATGGTGAGCGTCACTGGGTCTGGTTGCACGGCCCTTTCGGTGCCGACTACATGATTCTCCCGAGCCTAGCTCGGACCCAGATTGCACCGGCTCACGTTGACTGGCTCCCAGCGATGGATGTCCTCATCCCCGCTACGTACGTGCTCGAGGCCGAGGAGGCCGAGCAGGCCCCCGCTGCCCCTGTAGACCCTTTTGCACACCCTGCCGAGCCTGCTGCCGAGCCCGTTGACCCTGTGGCCCCTCAGCCCATACCTGACGTTTCCGTCGCTCCTGACACCTCTGTCGGTGTCGGGAGCACCTTAGCTGAGCCCACCTCCACCACTTCCGAGGCTGTCCCCACCACTCCCGCTGCCACCTCTGGCCCTCTGTCCGTCGAGCCTCTTTGCTCTGCACTCCCCGAGCGCCCGCAGACCTTTGTTGAGAGTGGAGAGCCCTCGTTTGCCGCGGTCATGGAGACCCTGGCTAGCATGATCTCCGCTGGGGTTGCGCCTTTCGGTCCACACACTTCCACCCCAGCGGTAGTTACCTCTGTCTCCACCCCTGCCGTATTTTCTGAGAGCGTCGTGGCGTCTGTCCACACTTCTGTGCCACTGACCTCTCTAGCCGCCTCGCAGCCACTTTTGTACTCTTCTTTCGCTGCCGCTGCCTCCACTTCTCACCGCCCGCCCCGACCTCACACTGAGGCCCGGCCCACATTTCCTGGCGCGGCACCTTTTGTACCCTTCCCTGCTGAGCCCGTTACATACTCCACTCGCGTACGCCAGCCCAGACCTGCCCAGCCTCGCCAGGTGCGTCCCTCTGCACCACGTCCCCCTGACACAGTACTCCAGAGCATTTGTGCTCTAGAGGGGGCGGTGAGTGGCCTCAGAGGCGACCTCCAGACCCTGTCCGCCACCGTCACTGCGATGGCTGGCCGCTTCGACCTGCTACCACATATCCACTACTGTCTCACACAGGTCTTGGAGCGTCTCCCGCGCGTACCCCCACCCACCCAGCAGATTCCCGCCCACACTTCCACACCCACTCAGCCTGCCGCCACTCCCACACCCACCCCCGCTCAGCAGCCTGTCCAGCCAGCACCACCCTCACGACCTCCGCCTCAAGACGGAGACGGCGCAGCACCGCCTTCTTAGGCACTCTTGATGCCTTGATCCATTCCTGCCGTTGTGCTGCCCGTTTCTGCTGGGTCCTGATGCACTTTTGTCCACCCCCCCTCCCCTCACTTATTTTGGGATTCTATTTTTGATCATATCTATATATATCTTTTTTGGGAGAGAGGGAGAGTTTTTGGTGCCACTTATATATCTGTATCACTCCTATACGTGCATGCATCATGTCCGCATCATATTTTCATTTCTTTATTTTTCTTTTTTATTTTTCACTTGTCCATGCATGCATCCTCACTTGCCCCTCACATTTCTTGTCTCTCGGTGTGCCACACTTTGCACATTGAGGACACTGTGCGATTTAGCTTGGGGGAGTGAGTTCTCACGTTCTTTTTGATTTACCACCTTTACTTTTAGTTTTTCACACCGATTTTCACTTTTGCACTCATTTTTCATCATTTTTCTTTTATTTTGCCATGCATCACGTTTTTCTTATTTTTCTGTGTGCCGCATTGCATAGTTTCTATTTTCCCTTTATCTTTATTTCTTTTTCATCTCATGCTAGAGATGACTTTTCTGTGATGATGATGACGTTGGATTTAGCTCATTCTATATGCATGCTATATTTGTCATGTCTTAGGTTTTATTTCAGATATCAGATGCTATGACTTGCTTTGCATTTAGAATAGTAACCCACACCTTTTTCCGCATGAAAATGGATGAAATTTTATTATTAGCTGAGTCTGAATATTCATATGTATGCTATCACAGAAAACACACCAAGATTCACGCATTGAATGCCTATATCTGGAGTACTGATTTCTTTTCCTATATCACTTCTATATGCATGAATTGTACACTTCACTTCAGGATGATTGGATGATGTTAGCTATGATAAATCTGGATTAGTTAGCTTTTTTGTGATCGAAACTGAGTAGATTAGATTACCCTGCTGAAGTTGTCGTGCATGTCTTATAGAGTGAACCGAGAGTTATATCTATTTCTTTCTCCACAAATCTTGAACATCATTTCTCTACTTTTAAAATCATTGGTGAATCTCCCCTTAGTGATTCTATTTTATGGCATTTCCCCCGCTATTAATTCCTAGCTCCAAGTCTCTTATTCCAAAAAAAAAAATAATAATAATAAAAGAGAGAAGAACATTCTTGTATATCATTATCTCTCTTTGAGTTGGGATCATTGTATATATGCTATATTCAAAAAAAAAGAAAAAAAAAGGGGGAAAATCCTCAATAAAAGATCCCTTCTCACTTTCTTCCTTCCTTCTTTCTTTTTATCACTTTTGGAGCTATATGTATATAAAAATGGGGATGTAAATACTTTTTTTATGCCACCACGCTTATAGATAAGCTTGGGGGAGGGGATCCATTGATGTGTGAGAGAGTGACTACTTGACATTGCACGACAACCTAGGCTAAGTAATATTCTATACTCAATGAGATTGTTTTTAGCTTTACGAAATCCAGGAATCTAAGCCTAGCGTTCATCTCATGAAATCCATACTTTTCTATTCTCTCTATTCTATAGTGTGATACTCTTATACTCCTGATAGAAAGCGTTCAATTGAAAAGTGTGTGATCTGTGATTTGTATACCGCTTTAAATGTTTCAGACGATGCTAATTCTAAAATTATTCCGTTTTTCATGATTATATCGTTGTTCGTGGGTTTTCTATTTCTACTTGCACTATTATACTATGATATCAAAATAAAATTCTTTGACATGTATTTTTCATTCAGAGCATGCTATATGAGTAAGTGAAACCCACGTCCTGAGGAAATAATCTAGCATCCTACCTCTTCGCTTCTTTCTTTCTTGCTTTATTCTATTTCGTTTTCATTCTTCTTCGTTTTTCATTTTTCGTTTCTTTTCGCCGTTTTCCGAATCCACCGGTTTCGCCTTTTACTTATCTTCCTCGAGGACGAGTAAGAGGCAAGCTTGGGGGATTTTGATCACTCCTTATTTTACACCTTTTTTCCGCATGTTTGCATGCCATTTAGATCGCCCAAATCATGTTTTTCACGATATATCGACAATATTGCGATGCTTTTCACAATTTGTCGTTTTTGTCGCATTTCAGGTGATTTGGCGCGATTTGGAGTGATCTTGAGATGCGCTCACTTTAGACGGTCACCGACGACCTCCCCGAGGGGTATTTTGCTGTTGGAGAGGAGCGGAAGAAGAATGGACGTCACAGGAGCGACGAGGAGGCCAAAACAATCAGATTGGGCATTTTTTGTGTCCCACTCGGCCGAGTGGAGGAGCCACTCGGCCGACCAGCGAGACACTGCTCGGCCGACCTGAACAGATACGATTTCTATGTGCACTCGGCCGAGCACCGAAGACCACATCGGCCGAGTGACGATATCGCGTCCGCCCGAGTGGCGCCCAGACGAGGCCCTTCCAAAACATCGAAGTTACTGTTTTTTTTGGCTGCCTGAGCTTCAGAAGACCCACTCGGCCGAGTGGATTATTACGTCCGCCCGAGTGCCTTGAAGCCATCGGCCGAGTGACTACAACTCACTCGGCCGAGCCGCCCCCGAACTGAAGACCCCTGAAGCCCCCGACTTACTGGAAAATGACAGGGTTTTCACTCGGCCGAGCGACCTTTGTCACTCGGCCGAGTGCGATGCGCTGCCTGTAGCGAAAACTGCGGAAAACAGGCTGTGCAGGGGTATTTTGGTCACGATTTTTGGACGATTTTGAGGGCTATTTAAGCCCTGTTTTTACCCTAGTTTAGGGAGCCTCTCTCTTAGATTTTTGCAGGATTTTTAGATTAGTTTTAGCTTTGTTCTTTTTGATTGGAGAAGAGACAAATTTGTGATTTTTGTTGGAACAATTGAAGAACTCCATTGGTTTGCATCTCTTTTCCTTAAAAATTCTATTTTTATTGCTTATCTCAATATTGTGATGAATTCTATTGCTTATTTCATTGATTATTTTTGTGATCTTGCTATGAATTGTGAGTAGTCTCCACGTCTTGGGGCGTGGGGATGAACCCTACAAACCCACTTTCATATTTGTGATGAATTGGTAGAAATTGTGCTTGAATTAATATTTAGGGATTAGATTGTGATCAATTTACTACGGATGGCTAGGTATTCATATCGATTGGGATTTGCAAGAGATTGGATCCCAATTTGATAGGAAGCCCTAGAAATCCGAATTGGGTTGGAATCGGATTTTCGAAGTATCGGTTTGCAAGAGATTGGACCGATACTAGGATTTCCGGTTGCAATTCCATGCCGATACTCGTTTGCAAGAGATTGGACGGGTAGGAACTATCACAATCTAGATCGCGGACCGAGTTTGCAAGAGATTGGACTCGGTGCGCGATTGGACGATGATGTTGATCCTAATGCTAGCTTTCCTAGGCTAGGGTTTGCAAGAGATTGGATCCAAACCTAGGATAGCTATAGACCGGCAACAGCGCGAGAGCGTGAGCTTGGTTCTACATTCAGTTGCAACTAGTTCATCCAAATTTTTATTCAAGCAATCTTGATACCGACGAACCACATTTATGAAATACGGTGAGTAGCGGGGATTCCCCATTCCCTAGACGTTCTTTATTTGATTTGATATTTCTGCAAGTTTGTCTGACGATTGTGACAGGATCGCCAAAGGCAATTTCTCTCTTAAGTAGCCAGGTTGATTAGGAGCAAGCACGGTCATTCGTCCTCCCTGTGTTCGATATCCCGCTCGCCGCTACACCGTGCGCTTGCGGTAAAACTACAACCGTCGCTCTGGGACGTGTATCCGGGGCGCGACCACTATACCATCTCCTGACACCACATGCCCAAGAAAAGCCACCATATCCAGCCAGAACTCACACTTGGAATACTTCGCATACAAGCGATGCTTCCTCAAAATCTCCAGAACGGTCCTCAAGTGCTCTGCGTGCTCCTCCTCCGACTTGGAATAGATCAAGATGTCATCAATGAAGATAACGACAAACTTGTCTAGAAAGTCATAGAAGATCAGATTCATCAGGTTCATAAATACTGCGGGCACGTTGGTCACACCAAAAGGCATAACCACGAAATCGTAGTGACCATACTTCGTCCTGAACGCCGTCTTCGGAATGTCCTCCTTCCTCACCTTCAGCTGGTGATATCCACTCCTCAGGTCCAATTTGGAGAATACCTTCGATCCTCCGAGCTGATCAAAAATATCATCAATCCGCGGCAATGGGTACTTATTCTTTACAGTCACCGCATTCAGCCCTCGATAATCCACACACATGCGACGCGAACCGTTCTTCTTCTTCACCAGCAGGACCGGTGCTCCCCACGGAGACACACTAGGATTTATGTAACCCTTCTGCAAGAGCTCATCCAGCTGCTTCCGCAACTCCTCCAATTCCGCTGGAGCCATACGATAAGGTGCCTTTGAAATGGGCTGCGCTCCCGGAATTAGATCGATAGAAAATTCCAGGGCTCGATCCGGCGGCGGTCCAGACATCTCCTCGGGGAAGACGTCATCAAATTCACGCACCACAGCAGGCCTATCCTGCTCCATCAGCATAGCCACAGCCTCCACCGGCTTGGCCCGAAACCTGACCGGACCAAGCGAACTGCTACCACGGCTGAACTCAAACACTGGAAGTCCGGGAATCTCGAACACCACCTTCTTCCTCCGAAAGTCGATCGTAGCGTAGAAGCTCGCAAGCCAATCCATCCCAAGCACAGCATCATAGTTGATGATGTCATGGACAATAAAGTCAGCATACAGCTCGTGTCCACAGACCACCAACGGGCAGGAATTGCACCCACGATGCACCGAAATCACACCATTCCCTGTGACGATGTTCCAACTCTAGGGAAGAGAGGAAGTCGACAAGGAATGCCTCTCCACGAAGCTTCGAGAAATGATACACATGGATGCACCAGAGTCGAAGAGGACTCGTACAAGAAATGTGCAAACCAAAATTATGCCTAACAGACAGTATACCAATCAAGTTCTATTCTAGCAACATAACAACAACCAAACAATTTCCAACAAACGAGACTAAATAAGGAAAGGACAACTAGGTTGGGAGTTACCTGCAATAACCTCGTCCACCGCCTCGGTCTCAACAGCAGTCATCAGAAACGCATGTCGCCTCGGCTGGACAGCCTGCTGAAAAGCATGCCTCTGCAGAACGAGAGGCGCTCCACGTCCAACAGGAACAGGTGCCCTCTGCTGCAACGGCTGAGCTGCAACAGGTGCCCTCCACGGCTGCTTCGACCTCGGGCAATCCTTCATGGTGTGCGTATGATCACCACAAACTAAACACTGCCCCAGCATCTTCCGGCACTGCTCCTTGATATGCCCTGTCTTGCCACAAAAATTGCAAGTCTTCAAAGTAGAAGGTCCTCCAGGCCTCTTGAACTGCACAGGCTGGTTGGGCCCGTGCCCCGGTCTCACCACTGCTCTGGCCTGCTCCATAGGCCTCTTCCCAGTGCCAGAAATCTGTCCCCTCTTCTGATTCACAATCCTCTCCTGCCTCTTCGCCGCAATCAGAACCTTCTGGTAAGTCTCCGCATCAGAAGAAGTGACATAGCTCTGCAGATCCAACGAAAGCCCCTGCAGAAACCTCTGGGCTCTCTCCTCAGCATCCTGCACCATCTTCGGTGCAAAACGACTCAGCCTCGTGAATTCCTGGTGGTACTGATCCACCGTCAAATTCCCCTGCTTCAAGTCAATGAAGCGCTGAGCCATCTCCCTCCTGGCGGCCTTCGGAAAATATTCCTCATCAAATCTGGACTTGAAGGTAGCCCAAGAAAGCAGCTCCTCCAGCAACTCTTCCTCGGCGTCCCACCAGTTCCGCGCGTTGTCCTTCAGCTGCCGCTTTGCCAGATCAACCCATCCAGTCGGGTCGACCTTCGACATCTTCAGATTATCTTCCATGTTCCTGGTCCACTCATCTGCAGCCAGGGGTCCCTCGGTCCCATCGAAGTAAGCGGGACCCAGCTCCCGAAATTGCTTCGCTCCGGGCTCGAAGCGAGGGGCAGCCTGGACAGCCGGCGCTGCACGAGCAGGCGGAACATTCCGGACAGTCTGCAGAATTCCTTGCTGCACCTGCATCATCTGATGCATCATCCTCATCATCTCCCCGGTGGTGGGCTCTTGGTCCGGCTCCTGGTCGCGAGGGGGCACACCACCACCAGCACGGGCATTCCGTCTCCCAGCCATCTATTGACACAGGTAAATGAAACAAATCAGACTCTTTGCCTATGACACGGTGTTGAATTTTTTTTTATTGGACTTTCTATAATTCTTATTGTTATTCCGATTAAGTCACAGTTACATAAAACGGGACCTGCATGGGCCACCAAAGAAGCCTGTCACGTCCCGCTTCCCAAAAACATGGAGGCGAAGCGTGAGAAGGTCCGCACTGACTTGAAGCTGCAAGGCCGCAAGTCCGATAAGCGTCAAATAAAACGAAGTAGCAGGTCCCTGTAATGTGACTCAGAACAACAATAACAATAATAGGAAAAAGAGAGACAATAATATAACATTATTCCAACTCATAGTCCAACAAAAAGTCCAACAACCAGAAATGCCACCAGGCAACAAAAGAGTCAAAAGCAAAAGGCCTAGCATGGCCAACAGAATCTAACAAAACGGTGCTACTCACCAACAACCACAGCTAACAAAACAAGAGTACGAAAGATCTCTAAGATTGATCACCGGTGTCCTCGTACTCCACGTCACCAACAGGTTCGGGCACGAACTCCACGAACTCGTCACTCTCCGCAACTGTCTCTGGCTCAGCAACTAACATGCGTCACCCAAAGAGAAGGGGCACATGTCAGCAAGTCTAAAAAGACTTGTGCAAGGAAACTATAAAAGTAAAGCAACCTAACAGTTCTAAAGTAAAGTATGACATGGATATAAAATGACAAATGACATGGCATGGCAAGTAAACAAGTAAAAGACAAGTACTGGAATTGTAATCACGTCGTGCACAGAGATTCCGCCCTTTGGCTAGAGTGGCTGTACGTGCCAACTCTTACGCTCAAGTGACCGTTTATCCCTACCCCTCCACGTGTGTCGAGCCAGGGCATTACCCCCGAACACGGAATGCTCGCTTCTGGATCACGAGCCAGGAAATGTTTTTAACACGGATGGCGTAGGGTTATGCCCGCATAACGGGTGCCTAGCCGGAAACACGGAAACACGGATTGTACATGTAATTGGTAGCGTGTGCTACGATGCAATATACAAGTCATTGGCATGAAAGAATGCAATGCATGGCAGATATTCAATTTAGTTCGCGTACCGTTAAAGAAATTAAATGTGACAGGTAAATGCATGACATGACATGACAAGGTAATTCTAGCTTCGTTGTCAAGCTAGAATTCGGGTTTACGCCTAGACCGCTATCATTTCACGGTCTAGTCTCTTTCACGCTAAAAGCAAAGTAATGGCCTAAAACAAGGCCTAAAGCAAGATTGGCAAGTTTCACTTGCATGTTCTCGGTGATGTCGGTTGTCGTGGGTTCTTCTGGGGAAAGCGGATGGTATGGAACGACAGGTTCTCTGTTTCGATAAACACATATCCGAATTAGGTTCATCTCAACATATTAAATAATTTTTTTTAGGTTCTCTCCCCTAGGGTGATGTTCATTTCATACTCACTAGCATTACGATAGCCTACGTAAAACTGAGCTAAGTATCTCATAATAGGTTTGATATCAATATAGTAACTGTTATATGACACTAACATTTAATTGCGTCACATGTCAACTTAAAACCAACCTAGCTTTTATTAAAATGATGATATATACATGTATGTAATCCGTTATCCAGTTTCTAACTGTGTTTTGATAACCAACATCGTTAAGATTTAATTTGAGATGCAGCCAACTAGCTTACTATTAATATTAAGTTATTAACATGATGTCTATAAACCTTCATTCATTTACAAGTTTGCCACTCGTTATACATAAACTCAATATGACAGGAGCTGAAACGTACATATTAAACTAATATAATAATAGATATGGGTGTTACACAGATTTATACTATAATTCTAGTGTATATCATAATCAGTGACTTTAATTATTCCTTTTGAAAAGGATGCCCATTTGCAGATGAAAACAGAGTTTCATTCTTCCAAACTTCTTGATACCTTGGTCCTTTTCTCCCAACAATTATGAGCACAAAATGCATGATTGTTCTTTGTCAACACTTAAGTTATGAACTGAAGATTTGCCTTCATAAACTATGATTGGTTGCATGAGACTCATCAGCCATACATGATAGTTTGAAATGATAGTGTTGATCATGTCAAGATTCATGCATGATATCTGGGAGCTGTGCATTTGATTGGTTGTTAATTAACATAACCTACTAACCTACATGAATATTTAATATAACCTCCATCATATCTCTCTAAAAAGCACAGTTTTGCATGGGGTGATAAACAGTGATATAAGATACTGCAACTACAAGGCTTATAACATTAAATTGGCTACCCTATGTCATTATATAATAATAATATATAACACACTGTTCACGGGATGTAACTTAAGTATAATGTTTAACCTACCTGATGTTGCCTCTCGTGAGTTGCAGATGAATGATCTCCGCGGCGTGGTTGGCGATGGTAGGTGCCCGGTGAGTGCGGCTTGGCGAGAGACCGGAGGGCCGTGAGGCGGGAGTTGGCAGTCGTTCGGCGCGAGGCGGAGCTGGACGTGCGTGGCGATGGTGGCGTGGTGGCTGACCGAAAGTGTAGCGGCGTGGGTGGTCCGAGGGAAGGAGGAGAGCTGGGCGTTTGTTGGGTGCGTAGAGGAGTTGAACAGTGGTGTTCGGAGGGGCTGATGGCCTGGGTCGATGTGGCGTGCGGCTCTCGGAGTGTGGCGCCTGGGAAAGACGAGGAGGGGGTTTGATGTAGGTTGGTTTGCAAAAGACTGGGTTTACTTCTTTTTGTTTGATGACAGAACGAAGACCCTGGATGAGATGATTTGGGTTATCAAAGGCTGCTGTTAGTCTTTGTAGGGAGAAATGGAGAGACAGAGAGAGGACGTGGGTAGTTAGAGAATGATGGGAGGTGAAGTGGGTTGAGGGGAGACTTGAACGGCGTGGAGAGATATGATCTAAATCAGTTTTTTTTTTGTTGCATTTGTTTCAAAACCCAGTGGCATTTTGTTACGTGAAAGAGGTTAGGATAGTGTTTGTTTTTTTTTAAAGTTTGTTTTGAAAGCTTAAACACTCAGTTTGTTTTGTTTTTTTAAATATATAACGTCATATTAAGTTTGAATTCCAAACTGGGTATAATAACAGCATATAAAATTTCATATGCATATTAAGATATTATTAATAGTAGGTTATCACAAATTTGTGTCCCGACGTCCAAAAATCGAAAAGAAGATATCGGGGCGACCGCGCTTCCGAGAAGGTCGTGGATACGGGGCCCGGTCATGCGTCTAAACTACGGAAAGCAGTAAAAAAATCAAATACACAAAATGCACACGAAACACGGCTACGCGCTAAAATACATACGGTCGGAAAGTGATCGTTACAATATTCCTTTAGATGTGATGCCTCAAGCTAAGCTTGGGGGGTTGAACTCATTTGACCATATGAGTGAGTACAACATTAGAGTGGAGAGGTGCACGAATGGGGAAGTTTGATAATGCAGATACTTAGCAAAATACATTAGTTATGGAGATTTTTTATGAATCGATATAAATATGTGAATGCCATGACTCTTATTCTATTCTCTATTGCATGCTTGGTGTGTATCTTATATGCTTCATTTATAACTCTTGATTGAAAAGTGCATCGCCAACATTTGTATATTAAATCCTATGAAATGCGTGACGTGGATATGAATTGATTGTATGAATTTAGAGAATCCCTTTTGTTGTTCTTAAAAGCTTGCAAGTACCATGTTTATGTAAGATATGAAATCCTTATAGCATGTGATTTGTATTTTCCAAGTTATCGTGATGTGTAGCTTATGGCTTGAGATCCGAGAGAAGCATCTAGCGACCCCTTCCACCTCGGGTTCTCTCTTTTTCTTTCATTTCATTTCCTTTGTTTTCATCTCCCGAGTTCGTCTCTCTACTTATCTTCCTCGAGGACGAGTAAGATGTAAGCTTGGGGGATTTTGATCGGTCCATATTTTACACCTTTTTTCCGCATGTTTTCACGCCATTTCGGTTGCTCATATTGTGATTTTCATGATTATTCGAAGATATTACATTACTTTTCACTATTTCTTGTTTTTGTCGGATTTCAGGAAATATGGAGCGATCGGGGGCAAAAATGAGCTTAAGGGACTTGCACCCACTCCGGAGCATCACCCAAGGCTCTTTTGAGGGCTATTCGGTGATGGGAGATGTGTGGAAGAAGAAGGAACTCCGTAGGAGCGACGAGGAGGAGAAACAGAGAAGATTGGGTATTTTCAGCATGCCACTCGGCCGAGTGAAGGAGTCACTCGGTCGAGCAAAGAAGCCCGCTCGGCCGGCCAGATCGGACACGCAGCAGATTGAGTATCAGCGTGCACTCGGCCGAGCATCGCCATCCCACTTGGCCAAGCATGGAGACACCACTCGCCCGAGTGGCATCACGACGACGGCAAGCAAAAATCCCAGACTTACTGGAATCCGTCAGGCAATTGAGGGTTCCGACTCGGCCGAGTACCGAATGCCCCTCGGCCGAGTGAGTAAAGCCACTCGGCCGAGTCACCTCCGAAGACAGGCCCCCAAGACCCCTGACTTACTGGAATTTTACAGGGTCTGTCACTCGGCCGAGTAGAGAAGCCCACTCGACCTAGTAGAGAAGTCAACTCGGACGAGTGATGCCGAGGACATGCAGCGCCCAGATTTTCAGACAGCCTCCCACTCTTTTAAAATCTGCTATCATTCCAGCAAGAAAAGTATTTTTCTCATATTTTTTATGGATAGTAGACTTCATGAATATTCCAACGTCACCAAGAACGCGCAAATCGGAGGTCGGATGAAATCTGGAGAATTTCTACAAGTTGATGCTGCAGTGTTGGAATTTCCACTCGGCCGAGTCACATTTTCCACTCGGCCGAGTCGGCGACGGGTCCAGATTTTAAGTTGCGGTTTGGGATGTTTTTGGGCACGAATTTGAGGGGTTTTCTAGGGTTTCTTGCTAGGGTTTTGGGGGAGTATTTAAGGGTTTTGTAGCCACCATTAGAGAGGATCCCCCTTATGTTTTCTTAGCCCCCATATATGTTTTTCTTAGGATTATTTTAGAGGTTAGGCCATGCCCTAGGCCCCCTCTTGGATCTAAAAGCTTGTATTTTGGATTGAAGATCTTCATCAAGCTAAGTATTTTCTTCTTTTTATTTGAATCTTTGTTTTTTTATCTTTTTGTATGCAAGCAATGATTTCTATTGATTCGCATATCCTTATTGCTATGCTAGAGTAGATTTGTTGTTTTAGGGTTTGGGGATGAACCCTATGGATCTAATTTCATATTTGTGATGAATGAATTTCTAAATTGCTAGGAGGTTAGGTTGTGATTGATTTACTACGGATAGTTAGGGATTTCCATCGATTTGGGATTTGCAAGAGATCGGATTCTAATCGATGGGAAGGCCTAGATATTCGATTTAGATTTACAATTGGTTTCTCTAGATTTGGTTTGCAAGAGATTGGACCAAAGCTAGGATTTTTAATTGTAAATCTATACCAATATTCGTTTGCAAGAGATTGGACGAATACGAACTATCACAACCTAGATCGTGACTCGAGTTTGCACGAGAGTGGGCTCGAGAAGCGATTGGACAATGATGTCGATCCTAATGCTAGTGGCTTAGGTTAGGGTTTGCACGAGAGTGGGCTCTAATCTAGGTTTGCTATAGACCGGCAATAGCGCGAGAGCGTGAGCTTGGTTCTCTATTCAGTTACGACTAGTTCACCTCAATGCAAGTCTAGTAATATTGAGATTCAATATTTACAATGATGTATGACGGTCCGTAGTGGGGATTCCCTAGCCCTAGACACTTTTATTATATTGTATTTGAATCGACATTTGACCGATTTTTCTATCTCTGACACCGACATCCATCACCATTGCCATTACACCATACTATAGCCATCTCCACCAATAAAACATTCGTAGTCAAACCAACCTAGGATAGATTGGAGCCAACACCACCTCCTCGTGTTCGATACCCGCTCGCCACTTTGCCGTGCGCTTGCGGTAAAACTACAATCGTTCTCCGGGACGTGTATCCGGGGCGCGATCAGGGGTCGAACTCAGGGAGGCGTGGTTGTGCTTGTGTCAGAAAGGACCAAATTCACCCCATGGGTGAGCTAGCCCGAATCGAAGGATGGTTTGTCACGAATTACAGAAATGAGGATAAACAATAATAAAGGAAACCTAGGACTTTGGTTTCCACCCTATCATGTGATTCTCACTAATACGGCCGACGGATAGGATAACGATCGGAGTTAGGGTCTAATGGTGAGGCGTTGCCTCTAAGAGTGATACCAGCGTCCCATGGGCCCGATATTCCGGTCGGTGCCCAGGATGATACGCCGGACTACTCGGGTTCGGTCAGTGGGCATTCCCATGTCCATTAACACTGACCGACTCTGGGAGCACTAAGCTCGCAACGATAACTCCCAACATCTCATCATGCCACTCCCGCGCGCTAGGATTCGATGTCTACACTAAGGGCGTGAGCTATGGCTAGGGAGTCAACCGCCAAGTTTATTCCCCCTTGGCCCAACGATCAACGGCGGTCTTTTTCCCGTCGATGACAATGAAACACCCCATGTAACCGATAGATTCCTAATCTCTATCGATTTCCTAGTCCTATGGACGTATTAGGGAGAACCCGCGAAGGGGTTTCCACCAAAATCCCAGATTAGGGAACTACTAACACATTTTGGGTAAAAAGCGATCTAAATGAAAATTGACTGTTAAAAACATAATCAGACAATTGGAATGAAGTAATAGCAATGCAATTAAGATAATATCAAAGTTTGGTTAAGATCAGAATACTTACAAATAACAAAGAAATTACAGCCGTCACAAGAGAGAAAAACAGTAAAAAATTACAGCTCCCTCGTTTCTGGAAACCTATGGCTTCTATATATAGAAAACGAGATCACCCGATCGGGTGAAGAATCACCCGATTGGGTGACCTGCTGTGAACTTCAGCAGTGATCTTCAGGACTTCACCCGGTCATGCGACACGGTCGGTTGGCGGAAGCTCCTAGCCGTTTGGATCTTGGCGACGTCGGGTGAACCGATCGGTTGATAAATCAACCGATCGGTTGGAATTGTTGCCCAAAAGACAGTAACTTTGGACATTTTCGCACGGTCTACTCACGGTCAGGTGAGCTGTCCGGGTCGTGTCTTCGAGGAAATGGCTATAGATGAACCGATCGGGTGAAGATCACCCGATCGGTTGGATTTCAGCTCCAATTTCCCGAGAAGTTCGTTGGGTTGAACCGGTCAACGACCCGGTCTCTTGATGCCCACATCGCTTCAGCAGCTGTCCGGGTGGTGCACGCGTGCATCACCCGATCGGTTGGCTGTGTCCAACCAATCGGGTGGGGGTTGAAAAGTGGCAATCTTGGTCGTTTGACCCCCTGGATCACGCGTGACTCCTCCTGTTGCTCCGAGGACTTATGATATCTTCGCTATGTGTCCCCTATGCTGTTAAACTCCTGCAAACATACAAAAACACGAAAAAGTGAAAGAAAACGAGAAAATACGAGAAAACGGATACGAGACGGCGAAAAATAACGGAAAAACACAAAAGAAGACGTGCGTGAATATATGAAATATAAACACACGTCATGGGGCGTGACACCGAGCGACCCTCATTGACGTATATTTTCCTGTTGTTTATCTTATGAAATATACGTCAGGTGGTAAGATAGATTTTGCAGAGGAGTATGCCATAAGGCAGAGCTAACTGACCAGGAGTACCAAGGCGCTGAGATCCACTGCTGAGGAACGACGTGCTTTTGCAGCGCTGCAATAAATCTAATATTGTTGTTGTTTTTCATTCAGGGTACTTCTTATGTGTACATGTTGTAATGGCTATGCTAGGCCTAAATTCTTTTGTGTACTTGTAATCTGGACTTGAAGATGTAATAATGATATTTGTGTTGTTTTGATATTTGCAAGTAAGAATCTGCCAGGCTTATTACACAGACGCTTATTGTGTTTAAGTCAAAGTTGGAAGAAAAAAGTACTTCTTCTTTACTTTAAGCACATGCGGACCTGCTCGGGTTCTCGCTTCCTAGTATAATGAGAAGTGGGGGGGTGATAACCCAACTTCTCAATACTTTTGTACATACATGATGCCATTTCTGAGCAGCTTCAAGAGGGAACCTAGTGGATTTTCCTTGTATCCACAGTTGCCAGGTATGACTTCATTAGATGGCGTAATGCGATCTTTGCATCCCTTATGACCATGATAAGGAGACAAAGGATGTGGAATAAAAAGTGGCATAACAATGATGATAAATCTGAACGAGCCGTAAGCATATGATGGACATAAAATTAGTGAAATTATCATGTATCCACTGTGCCATGCATGCCTACATTATGATGGACATCAGGAATGTATACTCACTTTCAATCTTCACAATCAAACTCCTACTATGTATCCACATATGATAAACGATATCTGCTGAGAAGAAGTGAGATATGGATCCCAGATGTTCCCTGATAATGTGACAAAGAATTTGGCATAACTATTGAGTTAGCATTTGGCTTAAGAAGAGTAGATTGAGAATCTGCCATGCGTGCCTACATGATCATAGACATCGGGTATGCAAACATCGCTTGCAAACTACAGAATCAAACTACTACTATGTATCCACACATGGTAAACGCTATTTGCGTACAACAAGCAACGTTTGTATCCTTGATGGCCAATGATAATGTGACAACGTATTTGGCATAAATATTATGCTAGTATCATAAGAAGAGTAGATTAAGTTGTGAGTTGAGGAGGGCTCGTGGGCAGCCATTTATAAACGAATTTTCCATGGATGATGAGGAATGTGCTCGTGAGTATACAGAAGAGTGCCTGTGAGTCTACAGAAGTAAGCCCGCATGTGTACAGTAGAGTGCTCTTGATTCTACAGAAGAGAGCAACTAGTAGAATTTCTCAACGTGCACAAAGGGCATTTATATAGACCGGTGCGCGTTGAACAATATTGCTATTGGATAACAAAATTGCTCAACGCGCACAACAAGCCAAATAGATGCACGTTGTGTGCATTGAGAAATTTTTCTGGATAACAAAATTGCTCACCGCGCACAACAAGCATCTATATGGACCTGTGTGTGCGTGAAGAAATATTGCTATTGGATAACAAAATTGCTCAACGTGCACAACGGGCCAAATAGATGCCCGTTGTGCGCGTTGAGCAAGTTTGCTATTGTATAACAAAATTTCTCACCGTGCACAACGAGCATCTATATGGACTGGTGTACGCGTTGAGCAATTTTGCTATTGGATAAAAAATTGCTCAACGTGCACAACATGCATCTATATGGATCGGTGTGAGTGTAGAGCAATATTGATATTGGATAACGAAATTGCTTAACGTGCACAACATGCCAAATAGAAGCTCGTTGTGCGTGTTGAGCAAGTTTGCTATTGGATAACGAAATTACCCACTGCGCATAACGTGCATCTATATGAACCGGTGTGCGCGTTGAGCAATATTGATATTGGATAAAAAAATTGATCAACGTGCACAATGGGCATCTATATGGCCCGTTGTGCACTTTGAGCAACATTTCTATTGGTAACAAAATTGCTCATAGTGCACAACGGGTCATACAGATGCCCATTGTGCACGTTGAGTATTGTTTCTTTTGGATAACAAAATTGCTCACCGCGCACAACGGGCAAAATAGATGCCAGTTGTTTATGTTGAGGAATGTTGTTAACTAATAGCAATATTGCTCAACGCACACACTAGTCCAAATCGATGCCCGTTCTGCGCGTTAAGCAATTTTGTTTTCACATCACAGAATGGCTCACCATGCACAATGGGTGTAACGATCAGTTTTCATTGTACGCTTTGACGTGCACGTAGTCTTATTCGTCCACGTGTTTATTTTTGACGTTGTCTGTATCCGAACCCTATCGTGTGATATGTCGGTGTGTCCCTCTCTGAGAGTATTAGAATTTTTGTGTTGATTTGCAACGTCTTTTCACGGGTCGTTCTTCCGCGAATCGACCTTGGTTGGAGAGACGTCGCGATTATCACTTTTGACGAATGACGTTTTTATTTTTAATTTCGCTTCTCGTCATCGAAATTGTGATCTGTCTCCTCCATCTCCTTTCTCTCGTCGCCCCGGTCACCCCAGTATTTTTCTTACGATTTTTGGACTCCGTTTGATCTATGTACACTTTTTGGCCCAACATATTGTATTTTTAAGCCCTAGGTTTCATGGTGATATATCCCTTAATAATATTATTATAATTATATCTGACTTTTGTCTTAGCCCACTTTTAACCCATTTAGCACACAGTTTCACGCAAGAAAGAGAGTGTGAAGTTTTTAACTTGGGCTTTTAACAATTTAATTCATTATTAACAATTCATATAGCTTAAACCCCAACCCAAACTGTGAGCCCATGTACCCCACGAGCAGCAACCTCCCATGTCCTACATCACGTGCCCCCACTCCCTATTAATTAAACCTAGGACCTAGGTTTTAACAGCAACCCAAAAGAAAAGCAGCCGTCCCTAGTATTCTCCCTCACTCACGCAAAAACCCTAGACCCGCCGTCCCTTGCTTCCTCCGGCCAAACCCCGACGCCGACGAGCCCCCTGACCATCCCCCGACTTCCTCCTCCCCTCAGGCCATCGTGCCGTCGCCGGAGGCCATCGTAAAGCGCCCCGACCGCTGTAAAACACAGCAGCAGCAGCAGCAGGCCGCCGCCGCCGCTGCCGCCGCCGCCATTGCCACCCATCGCCGCCGTGAGTCCCTGTTGGTCACCGGAGCACCCCCCAAGCGCCGCAGCCTCCCTCGAGTCCACCTGCACCACAGTTTTGAAATTACAGGTTAGTTGATGTATAGTTTTTTGTGTGTTAGGGTTAAGTTTGTATATATTTGTGTTAGCTAATTTTGTATTAGGGTGGTGATATGTTATTTGTTATTAGGATGTGATGTTCAGTTGTTGTTAGTGATGATCTTAATGAATATTAGAAGATTATTAGATGATGAAGATGTTTAAACTATGTTTGGGTTAATATATATATTAGGGTATATATTTATACACATGTATGTCTGAAATCCTATTCTGTGAGTACATGGGTTTTCTTTTTTGGGTATGTATGTTTATTATACATGTTATCTACATTATTATTATTAGTTTGTTGTAGCCCTAGGCCATAACGCAGGGAACAGGGGGTATTTTCTGGGTATGTGAGTTTCTATGCTTGCTTCCATGCATACATCAGTGTATTATTGGTTTACATGCTTGTATAAAAAAATGCAGTAAGTATTTATGCATGCAATATTGGCTTAAAGTTAGATACAGTCACATATTTTAATTAGTACTGTTGATATATCCACCTTGGACCAGTAAGTTGATACCCTTATATGTCAGAATACACAAGCCTACCTTAGCCTAACTTAACTAAATGGTTATTGATGAAGTCGGTTCATGCACTTTGCTTAAGTTGGAAGCATGTTACCCACTGTTTTTACAAACATATACCGTTATAGTTATCCATGTAAGTGACTGTTAGCATATGACGTAAGTAATTCAACTAACCGTATGTTATGAGTGTTAGTTTAATAATATGATGTGAATCCCCTAGGTTAGAAGACCTAAATAAAATAACCTATCGGTTAGCTATGATGGAGTGAACTAATTCAGAGTTTTTAATCAAACAGAGCACCAGTCGTCCCATAACGTATCGTTTGACGAGACGAATCCACGTCATCCGACATCACCGAAATCAGGCAAGTGAAACTTGCCAACTTTTCTTTAGGCCATGTCTTTAGGCCAATTCCTCGTACTAGCGTGAAAGAGACTAGATCGTGAAATGATAGCGATCTAGGCGCAACTTTGTGATCTAGCTTGACAACAAAGCTAGATCCGACACCTTGCCATATCAGTTATGTAATGATATCTGCCATGTTTAAATTTCTTAACTGTACGCATTTGAATTGTTAACTGCCATGCATTGCATCGTACATGTCATCCTAGTTAAACTTGCATCGTAGCACACGCTACACTACTTATACAATCCATGTTTCCATGTTACCGGCTAGGCACCCGTTATGCGGGCAAAACCATACGTCATCCGTGTTAAAAACACTTCCTAGCTCGTGATCCAGAAGCGAGCATTCCGTGTTCAGGGGTAATGCCCTGGCTCGACACACGTGGAGGGGTAGGGATAAACGGTCACTTGAGTGTAAGAGTTGGCCCGTACAGCCACTCTAGCCAAAGGACGGAATCTCTGTGCACGACGTGATTACAATTCCAGTACCTGTCTTTTACTTGTATAATTGCCATGCCATGTCATTTGTCATTTTATATCCATGTCATACTTTACTGTAGAACTGTTAGGTTGCTTTACTTTTATAGTTTCCTTGCACAAGTCTTTTTAGACTTGCTGACATGTGCCCCTTCTCTTTGGGTGACGCATGTTAGTTGCTGAGCCAGAGACAGTTGCGTAGGGTGACGAGTTCGTGGAGTTCGTGCCCGAACCTGTTGGTGACGTGGAGTACGAAGATACCGGTGATCAATCTTAGAGATCTTCCGTACTTTCTTTGCTAGCGGTGGTTGTCGATGAGTAGCACCGTTTTGTTAGTTTCCTTTGGCCATGCTGGGCCTTGTACTTTTGACTCTTTTGTTACCGGTGGCATTTCTGGTTGTGGACTTTTGTTGGACTATAAGTTGAATGAATGCTATATTATTCGCCTCTTTTGCTATTATTATTATTGTTGTTCTGAGTCACATTACAGGGACCTGCTACTTCATTTTATTTGACGCTTAACGGACTTGCGGCTTTGCAGCTTCAAGTCCGTGTGGACCTTCTCACGCTTCGCCTCCATGTTTTTGGGAAGCGGGGCGTGACAGGTTTCTTTGGTGGCCCATGCAGGTCCTTCCTATTTTCTGTAACTGTGACTTAATCAGAATAACAATAAGAATTATAGAAAGTCCAATAAACAAAATTCAACACCTTGCCTTAGGCAAAGAGTCTGATTTGTTTCGTTTTCCTGTGTCAATAGATGGCTGGGAGACGGAATACCCGTGGTGGTGGTGGTGTGCCCCCTCGTGACCAGGAGCCGGATCGGGAGCCCACCAATGGAGAGATCATGCGGATGATGCATCAGATGATGCAGGTGCAGCAGGGCATGCTCCAGAATGCCCAGAATGTTCCGCCTGCTCGAGTAGCGCAGCCTGTCCAGAATGTCCCTCGCTTCGAGCCAGGGGCGAAGCAATTTCGGGAGCTGTGTCCCGTTTACTTGAATGGGACCGAGGGACCCCTGGCTGCAGATGAGTGGACCAGGAACATGGAAGACAATCTGAAGATGTCGAAGGTCGACCCGACTGGATGGGTTGATCTGGCAAAGCGGCAGCTGAAGGATAACGCGCGGAACTGGTGGGACGCCGAGGAGGAGTTGCTGGAGGAGCCGATTTCTTGGACTACCTTCAAGTCCAGGTTTGATGAGGAATATTTTCCTAAGGCCGCAAGGAGAGAGATGGCTCAGCGTTTCATTGACTTGAAGCAGGGGAATTTGACGGTGGATCAGTACCACCAGGAATTTACGAGGCTGAGTCGTTTTGCACCGAAGATGGTGCAAGATGCTGAGGAGAGAGCCCAGAGGTTTCTACAGGGGCTTTCGTTGGATCTGCAGAGCTATGTCACTTCTTCTGATGCAGAGACTTACCAGAAGGTTCTGATTGCGGCGAAGAGACAAGAGAGGATTGTGAATCAGAAGAGGGGACAGATTTATGGCACTGGGAAGAGGCCTATGGAGCAGGCCAGAGCAGTGGTGAGACCGGGGCACGGGCCCAACCAGCCTGTGTAGTTCAAGAGGCCTGGAGGACATTCTACTTTGAAGACTTGCAACTTCTGTGGCAAGACGGGGCATATCAAGGATCAGTGCCGGAAGATGCTGGGGCAGTGTTTAGTTTGTGGTGATCCTGCGCACACCATGAAGGATTGCCCGAGGTCGAAGCAGCCGTGGAGAGCACCTGTTGCAGCTCAGCCGTTGCAGCAGAGGGCACCTGTTCCTGGTGGTCGTGGAGCACCTCTCGTTCTGCAGAGGCAGGCGTTTCAGCAGGCTGTCCAGCCGAGACGACATGCGTTTTTGATGACTGCTGTTGAGACCGAGACGCTGGATGAGGTTATCGCAGGTAACTTTCTAACTAGCTGTTCCTTTCTTAGTTAGTTGGCTATTAGATATGATTAGTTGTTTGCATATGATTATCTGCTAGAATAGAATTTGATTGTTAGACTGTCTGTTAGGTGTGATCTTGGTTTGCGCTTTTCCTGCACGAGTTCTCTTTGACTCTGTGCATCCATGTGCATCATTTCTCGGAGCTTCGTGGAGAGGCATTCCTTGTCGACTTCCTCTCTTCCCCAGAGTTGGAACATCGTCACAGGGAATGGTGTGATTTCGGTGCATCGTGGGTGCAATTCTTGCCCGTTGGTGGTCTGTGGACACGAGCTGTATGCTGACTTTATTGTCCACGACATCATCAACTACGATGCTGTGCTTGGAATGGATTGGCTTGCGAGCTTCTATGCTACGATCGACTGTCGGAGGAAGAAGGTGGTGTTCGAGATTCCTGGACATCCAGTGTTTGAGTTCAGCCGTGGTAGCAGTTTGCTAGGTCCGGTCAGGTTTCGGGCCAAGCCGGTGGAGGCTGTGGCTATGCTGATGGAGCAGGGTAGGCCTGCTGTGGTGCGTGAATTTGATGACGTCTTCCCCGAGGAGATGTCTGGACTGCCGCCTGATCGAGCTCTAGAATTTTCTATCGATCTGATTCCGGGAGCGCAGCCCATTTCAAAGGCACCTTATCGTATGGCTCCAGCGGAATTAGAGGAGTTGCGGAAGCAGCTAGACGAGGTTTTGCAGAAGGGTTACATAAATCCCAGTGTGTCTCTGTGGGGAGCACCGGTCCTGCTGGTGAAGAAGAAGGACGGTTCGCGTCGTATGTGCGTGGATTATCGAGGGCTGAATGCGGTGACTGTAAAGAATAAGTACCCATTGCCGCGGATTGATGATATCATTGATCAGCTGGGAGGATCGAGGGTATTCTCCAAGTTGGACCTGAGGAGTGGATATCACCAGCTGAAGGTGAGGAAGGAGGACATTCCGAAGACGGCGTTCAGGACGAAGTATGGTCACTACGAGTTCGTGGTTATGCCTTTTGGTGTGACCAACGCGCCCGCAGTATTTATGAACCTGATGAATTTGATCTTCTACGACTATTTAGATAAGTTTGTCGTTATTTTCATTGACGACATTCTGATCTATTCTAAGTCAGAGGAGGAGCATGCGTCGCACTTGAGGACGGTATTAGAAATTCTGAGGAGGCATCGGTTGTATGCCAAGTATTCGAAGTGCGAGTTCTGGCTGGATAGAGTGGCTTTTCTGGGGCATGTGGTGACTGGTGATGGGATTTCAGTGGATCCCGAGAAGATCAAGGCCATCAGAGAGTGGCCGGTTCCACAGTCAGCGACTGAGATCAGGAGTTTTCTTGGGCTAGCAGGATATTATCGGCGTTTCATTAAGGATTTCTCCCGGATTGCAGAACCGATGACTAAACTGACGAGGAAGGATATACCGTATGTTTGGTCCGATGCTTGTGAGGAGGCTTTTTCTGTTCTGAAGGAGAGATTGACGACTGCACCGGTTCTAGCAGTGCCTGATCGTAGTGGAGGATTCGAGATCTTTTGTGATGCTTCTGGCAAGGGTCTCGGTTGTGTGTTGCACCAGCATGGGCATGTGGTTGCGTATGCTTCTCGTCAGCTCAAGACTCATGAGAAGAATTACCCGACGCACGACCTGGAGCTAGCAGCAGTCGTGTTTGCACTCAAGATTTGGAGGCATTTCCTGCTGAGTGAGAAGGTGAAAATCTTCACCGATCACAAAAGCTTGAAGTACATTTTTACACAGAAGGAGCTCAACATGCGACAGCGTCGATGGTTAGAGCTCATGGCAGACTATGAGATTGATTTGCAGTATCACCCGGGAAAAGTGAATGTGGTTCCTGATGCGTTGAGTAGGCTTCCAGCAGTGATGATGTTGACTGCACAGTAGAGGTTGCAGCAGGATTTCTGTGAGTCTGGTATTGAGATTGTACTTCCTGGAGAGGCTTCGTCGTTGATGTGTATACAGATACAGTCGACGATCGTGGATCGGATCAAGGCAGGTCAGGCTGGAGATTCGAAGCTGAAGAGGATCCGTGAGCAGGTAGAAGCCGGTCTGCAGACTGACTTTCGGATTCATGAGGATGGCTCGCTGAGGTATGGAGCCAGAGTTTGTGTGCCAGCTGGAGATATCAGAGAGGAGTTATTAGTTGAGGCACATAGCTCGCCGTATTCTGTGCATCCTGGTGGCACCAAGATGTATCAGGATCTTCGTCTGAACTATTGATGGCATGGCATGAAGCGAAGTGTGGCACGGAGCGTTGCCAAGTGTTTGGTCTGTCAGCAGGTTAAGGCGGAACATCAGCGTACAGCAGGGTTGCTACAACCGCTTCCGATTCCGGAGTGGAAGTGGCAACACATCACTATGGACTTCGTGACTGGACTACCTCGGAGTCCGAAGCAGAATGACGCGATTTGGGTGATCGTAGACCGATTGACCAAATCCGCGCACTTTATTCCGTTCCGAGTAGGACAGTCTACTGAGGCACTGGCGAGGAGATATATGGAGGTAAATCCTTTTACTTTCCATTTCTATTCCCTTTTCCTAGAATAGTTAGTGATGTAACGTGTTCGTGCAGGAGATCGTTCGACTGCATGGAGTCCCTGTGAGTATCGTGTCGGACAGAGACACGAGATTCACATCTCAGTTCTGGCAGAGTCTACAGAAGAGTTTGGGTACGAGTCTGAGTTTCAGCACGGCGTACCATCCGCAGACAGATGGCCAGTCCGAGAGGACGATTCAGATCTTGGAGGACATGCTGAGGGCGTGCATGTTAGACTTCAAGGGATCTTGGGAGGATCATCTCCATCATGTGGAGTTTGCCTACAATAACAGCTACCAGGCGAGTATTGGCATGGCGCCATTCGCCGTGCTATACGGGAAGAAATGTCGATCGCCACTTAGCTGGGATGACATTGGAGATCGGGAGCTGTTAGGACCAGAGATGATCGTGGAGGCTGTGGATGTTGTGAGGAACATTCGAGAGAAGCTGAGGATTACGCAGGACCGTTTCAAGCATTGGGCCGATGCTAAACGGAGACCTTTGGAGTTTCAGCCTGGGGATCACGTTTTCCTGAAGATTTCTCCGAACCGCGGAGTTATCCGATTTGGGAAGAGGGGCAAGCTGAGTCCGAGGTACATTGGGCTGTTTGACATCCTGGAGAGAGTTGGAGCCGTGGCTTATCGCTTGGCGTTGCCACCGTCACTGGAGGGAGTTCACGACGTGTTTCATGTATCTCAGTTACGTCGATACGTCAGTGATCCGTCCCATGCTGTGGATTTCTCGGAGATCACGGTTCGTCCGGATCTTACCTATGACCAGCAGCCAGTTGAGATTTTGGATCGACGTCAGAAGCAGCTGAGGAATAAGACTGTCGACTTGGTTCGAGTGCAGTGGCGTCATGGTTCCCCTGGGGAGTCTACCTGGGAGCGTGAGGATGACATGAGAGAGCGCTTCCCGCATCTCTTTCCGAGCAGTGTTTGATGTTGATTCCGAGGACGGAATCATTTCTAAGGTGGGGAGGATGTAACGATCAGTTTTCATTGTACGCTTTGACGTGCACGTAGTCTTGTTCGTGCACGTGTTTATTTTTGACGTTGTCTGTATCCGAACCCTATCGTGTGATATGTCGTTGTGTCCCTCTCTGAGAGTATTAGAATTTTTGTGTTGATTTGCAACGTCTTTTCACGGGTCGTTCTTCCGCGAATCGACCTTGGTTGGAGAGACGTCGCGATTATCACTTTTGACGAATGACGTTTTTATTTTTAATTTCGCTTCTCGTCATCGAAATTGTGATCTGTCTCCTCCATCTCCTTTCTCTCGTCGCCCCAGTCACCCCAGTATTTTTCTTACGATTTTTGGACTCCGTTTGATCTATGTACACTTTTTGGCCCAACATATTGTATTTTTAAGCCCTAGGTTTCATGGTGATATATCCCTTAATAATATTATTATAATTATATCTGACTTTTTTCTTAGCCCACTTTTAACCCATTTAGCACACAGTTTCACGCAAGAAAGAGAGTGTGAAGTTTTTAACTTGGGCTTTTAACAATTTAATTCATTATTAACAATTCATATAGCTTAAACCCCAACCCAAACTGTGAGCCCATGTACCCCACTAGCAGCAACCTCCCATGTCCTACATCACGTGCCCCCACTCCCTATTAATTAAACCTAGGACCTAGGTTTTAACAGCAACCCAAAAGAAAAGCAGCCGGCCCTAGTATTCTCCCTCACTCACGCAAAAACCCTAGACCCGCCGTCCCTTGCTTCCTCCGGCCAAACCCCGACGCCGACGAGCCCCCTGACCATCCCCCGACTTCCTCCTCCCCTCAGGCCACCGTGCCGTCGCCGGAGGCCATCGCAAAGCGCCCCGACCGCTGTAAAACGCAGCAGCAGCAGCAGCAGGCCGCCGCCGCCGCTGCCACCCATCGCCGCCGTGAGTCCCTGTTGGTCGCCGGAGCACCCCCCAAGCGCCGCAGCCTCCCTCGAGTCCACCTGCACCACAGTTTTGAAATTACAGGTTAGTTGATGTATAGTTTTTTGTGTGTTAGGGTTAAGTTTGTATATATTTGTGTTAGCTAATTTTGTATTAGGGTGGTGATATGTTATTTGTTATTAGGATGTGATGTTCAGTTGCTGTTAGTGATGATCTTAATGAATATTAGAAGATTATTAGATGATGAAGATGTTTAAACTATGTTTGGGTTAATATATATATTAGGGTATATATTTATGCACATGTATGTCTGAAATCCTATTCTGTGAGTACATGGGTTTTCTTTTTGGGTATGTATGTTTATTATACATGTTATCTACATTATTATTAGTAGTTTGTTGTAGCCCTAGGCCATAACGCAGGGAACATGGGGTATTTTCTGGGTATGTGAGTTTCTATGCTTGCTTCCATGCATACATCAGTGTATTATTGGTTTACATGCTTGTATAAAAAAATGCAGTAAGTATTTATGCATGCAATATTGGCTTAAAGTTAGATACAGTCACATATTTTAATTAGTACTGTTGATATATCCACCTTGGACCAGTAAGTTGATACCCTTATATGTTAGAATACACAAGCCTACCTTAGCCTAACTTAACTAAATGGTTATTGATGAAGTCGGTTCATGCACTTTTCTTAAGTTGGAAGCATGTTACCCACTGTTTTTACAAACATATACCGTTATAGTTATCCATGTAAGTGACTGTTAGCATATGACGTAAGTAATTCAACTAACCGTATGTTATGAGTGTTAGTTTAATAATATGATGTGAATCCCCTAGGTTAGAAGACCTAAATAAAATAACCTATCGGTTATCTATGATGGAGTGAACTAATTCAGAGTTTTTAATCAAACAGAGCACCAGTCGTCCCATAACGTATCGTTTGATGAGACGAATCCACGTCATCCGACATCACCGAAATCAGGCAAGTGAAACTTGCCAACTTTTCTTTAGGCCATGTCTTTAGGCCAATTCCTCGTACTAGCGTGAAAGAGACTAGATCGTGAAATGATAGCGATCTAGGCGCAACTTTGTGATCTAGCTTGACAACAAAGCTAGATCCGACACCTTGCCATATCAGTTATGTAATGATATCTGCCATGTTTAAATTTCTTAACTGTACGCATTTGAATTGTTAACTGCCATGCATTGCATCGTACATGTCATCCTAGTTAAACTTGCATCGTAGCACACGCTACACTACTTATACAATCCATGTTTCCATGTTACCGGCTAGGCACCCGTTATGCGGGCATAACCATACGCCATCCGTGTTAAAAACACTTCCTGGCTCGTGATCCAGAAGCGAGCATTCCGTGTTCGGGGGTAATGCCCTGGCTCGACACACGTGGAGGGGTAGGGATAAACGGTCACTTGAGTGTAAGAGTTGGCCCGTACAGCCACTCTAGCCAAAGGACGGAATCTCTGTGCACGACGTGATTACAATTCCAGTACCTGTCTTTTACTTGTATAATTGCCATGCCATGTCATTTGTCATTTTATATCCATGTCATACTTTACTGTAGAACTGTTAGGTTGCTTTACTTTTATAGTTTCCTTGCACAAGTCTTTTTAGACTTGCTGACATGTGCCCCTTCTCTTTGGGTGACGCATGTTAGTTGCTGAGCCAGAGACAGTTGCGGAGGGTGACGAGTTCGTGGAGTTCGTGCCCGAACCTGTTGGTGACGTGGAGTACGAAGATACCGGTGATCAATCTTAGAGATCTTCCGTACTTTCTTTGCTAGCGGTGGTTGTCGGTGAGTAGCACCGTTTTGTTAGTTTCCTTTGGCCATGCTGGGCCTTGTACTTTTGACTCTTTTGTTGCCGGTGGCATTTCTGGTTGTGGACTTTTGTTGGACTATGAGTTGAATGAATGCTATATTATTCGCCTCTTTTGCTATTATTATTATTGTTGTTCTGAGTCACATTACAGGGACCTGCTACTTCGTTTTATTTGACGCTTAACGGACTTGCGGCTTTGCAGCTTCAAGTCCGTGCGGACCTTCTCACGCTTCGCCTCCATGTTTTTGGGAAGCGGGGCGTGACAATGGGCATCTCTTTGGCCCGTTGTGTGCATTGAGAAATTTTGTTTTCTCTTCAGAAAAATGCTCAAAGCGCACAACGGGCAGCTCTTTGACCCATTGTGTGCATTCAGCAATTTTGTTTTCACATCACAGAATTAATCATCGTGTGCAACAGACATCTCTTTGGCTAGGTATGATAATGACATGGTATTATAATGTATTACATCATACTTACAATATAAAAGCATACAAAAGGAAAGTAAACAATAAAGAAGAGATACAGCCAAAACAAAACCACATCATTGGGGATATATCAAGCACTACCCTATGTCTTGACAACCCAAGGTTGGTGAGTTCATCATATAATTGCTACTGGAATCTTCTCTTCTGTTAATTTCATTGCTCAATGCACACACCGGTCCAAATCGATGCCCGTTGTGCGCGTTAAGCAATTTTGTTTTCACATCACAGAATGGCTCACCATGCACAACGGGCATCTCTTTGGCCCGTTGTGTGCGTTGAGAAATTTTGTTTTCTCTTCAGAAAAATGCTCAACGCGCATAACGGGCAGCTCTTTGACCCATTGTGTGCGTTTAGCAATTTTGTTTTCACATCATAGAATTAATCATCGCGTGTAACAGACATCTCTTTGGCTAGGTATGATAATGTCATGGTATTATAATGTATTGCATCATACTTACAACATAAAAGCATAAAAAAGGAAAGTAAACAATAAAGAAGAGATACAGCCAAAACAAAACCACATCATTGGGGATATATCAAGCACTACCCTATGTCTTGACTACCCAGAGGTTGGTGAGTTCATCATATAATTGCTACTGGAAGCTTCTCTTCTGTTAATTTCTATAAAGGCCTGTTTTTATCTATACATTTTTTGTACGCATGTAATAGTATAGTGAATTATTAGAGCAATATATATATATACACTAGTCATAACCTGTGCCCGTAGGGCATGGCGAAGGTCGTCTCCTGGGTGCGAAAGCTAGAAGGACAGTTTGTTAACGGGTGAAATGGCGAAAGGTAATCGTCTCCCCGGCGCAAGAATAACGTGGAAGTCATCTCCAAGGGGCAATATTGACGGCGGAAAAAAACCTGGGTCAACAACAGAAAAAGGCAATAAGAAACAAAAAAATGAAGAAAGAAAAAAGCCCATGTCAACAATGGCATTGATAAATCCAAAAAGAACGAAACTTTTGATATGGGCAACGGATTCCAACAATGGCATTTCATCAAGTCAAAAAATGTCGAAAGAAGCCAACACTAATATCAAGAATTTAGATAAAAAGTAAGTCTCAATAACCAAAAATTTTACAGACTCCCCCTAATCTCAGCCTTACAATGCCCGAATCGGTAATGCATTGGCAAGCCGTACACGTTCAACAGGAAAACGCCCTAAAATCAGAATTAAATCATACCAACAAATATAATAATACCTGAAAAAAGAGCCCTGCGAGCAGAGGTTTCCATTTATCTGATAAAATATATAGTCCTACAGACACCTCGGTCGCAATCCTTCTCCAAAGATGAAACCAAAACAAAAAAAGGAAAATAAATAATAAAACATTTACGGGGTATGTTGGCAACTAATTCCATCATCTGACGGTTACTCTCCAAGTCATCTGCGCAAATTTCTTATATTCATCAAACTGTGATAAAATCATCTGAACTGCTAAATCTGATAGAATTCCATCATCTGAAGGCCCTAAAAACAGAAGCCAATGCTGCCATCTCCCCATGGTTGGGGGATCTCCACTGGATGCCGGACCCTCCGACGATATCGACAGAATGCATGGCCCAATTTAGGCCCGACATCTCCGGCGCCTGTCTCTTTACTGGGATGGGCTTTGCAGGGGTCAAAACATAGCATTAATTCTAATGACTGAGCAACGAATAAGGAACCCCCCCAAAAAAATTATGATTTTTTTATCTCATGACTGAGTCTTCTCCCATCTCCCAACTCCTAAAATCGAGACCCATTGTTGAAATCACCAACCAACCATGAGGGAGATCTCCTCAAACAATTGATCGCTTCCCCTATCTCAAAACAGAAGAAGGGAAAAAAAGAACAAAATTATTAAAGATCTATGACCAAAAAAGGAATTAACAGCTAAATCACACTTATAACTGGGAGATCTCTCACATCCAGAATCCTGCAAGAGGAAATTAAAAGCCCCAAGAACCAATAAGCAAATACATGAAAGAGATCTTATTTTACCGAATCTAACCATCAAATCAAAATAAACAAAATGATAGGCCCCCTCCCTTCAGAGATCAACCAAATCATGATCAAATTATGTGATTTATAAAAAAGCACACAAACAGATAGCAATCTGCATGTGAA
>CM061142.1:585964536-586033454 GCA_030789695.1 Scilla litardierei | reverse complement strand
TTTATAAAACATTTTGAACAAAAAACACGAAAATATTTTACTTGAGGTTTTTTTACCCTAAAACAACTCAAAACAAGTTTTGTTCGTTCGAGGTCTCACTAGGATCCTATTGAGCATATAACATGCCGTGTGCACCGCCTCTACCCAAAATTGTAGTCCTAAATGACTATCATGGAGCATAATGTGTGCACACTCAATAAGAGTCCTATTCTTTCTCTCTACAACACCATTTTGTGGTGGTGCACGAGGAAAGGAAAAATTATGAGTTATCTCGGAGTCATCACAAAACTTAGTAAAAGACTCATTCTCAAATTCTCCTCCATGATCACTACGAATAGTTATAATGGTGGATCCTAAAAGATTCTGAATCTTCTTTGCAAGTATGGTAAACTCTTCACGAGCTTCATTCTTATTAGTTAAGAATGAAACCCAAGTAAATCTAGAAAAGTCGTCAACGACAACTAATCCATAATGAGCATTACCTAAAGAAGCGGTTCTAGTTGGCCCAAATAAATCTAGATGAAGAAGTTCTAGGGGCCTCTTAGAAGTAATCCCTTCTTTAAGCTTAAATGAAGATTTACTTAGTTTACCTCTTTGACATGAATCACAAAAGTTTTTCTTATTAAAAGCAATCTTAGGAAAACCTTTGGCTAGATCATGCTTAGCTAACTTATATAAGTGCTTGAAGTGAACATGACCAAAACGGCGATGCAATAATAGTTGTTCACTTGTGTTAGCAACTAAGCAATGTTCTAAGGTTTTAGGCAAGCTCAAATAATAAATATTTTTACGCCTAATACCGGAAAATAAAACATTTGAATCACAATCAACAATAGTACACAATCCTTCTCCAAAGTTAACCTTGTAACCTTTGTCACAAAGTTGACTAATGGAAATGAGATTGTGACACAAACCACTAACAAGATAAACATTAGTAATTAAGGGTTTGGAAGGATTACCAACGATACCTACTCCAATGATGGTTCCCTTTTGATTACCTCCAAAAGTGACCGTTGCACCATCCTTGATGCTAATCACTTCGAAGAGCAACGAGGGATCTCCAGTCATGTGTTTGGAGCAACCGCTATCAAGAATCCATCCTTTCTTTTTAGAGCTAATAAGACATTTATTGCTCTTCTTCTTTCTCTTGGGTACCTATATAATATACCATAAGCTTATGGTACCCAATGTTTGTTGGGTCCAAGGGGATTAGCCCTTTGGATGCCAAGTCCAAGTGGACTTCCGCTTCCCAACGTAGTTTTTATTCCTAATGACATCATGGAAATAGGAATCAATATAAGCATTCCTAACATTTAGGCTAGTGTTCTTAGGACCCCAAATTGTGCAAGTCTTAGGAGTCCTACTCCTAGTTGTATGCATACTTGTTGAATTTCTACGTGGTGCATGCATCTTAGGAACATGATTTCTAGCATAAAGATGTGGTGGAGGATATGCATTGTACATTCTAGGATGATATGTATGCTTGGGAACATGCATATTATATGAAGCATATGGATCATGCATGACATGTGCAGGGTGAGCATACATGAAAGAATGATGCGTATGAGCATACAGATGTATATGAGCACGTACATGAGTATTTCTCATGTGTGGTTGTGTACGTGTCCGTTGGTGCGGAGCATAGAATGTGTCAAGATTATCCACTTGTGAAGTAGGATGTTTCCTATGTGGATGAGTGTTAGTGTACATATAAGCATGGCCTTGCTTTTGGTTTCCACCCTTAGTGGGTTTCTTGTCAAAAGGAAGAGAAGGTGAAGTGGTGACATTCTTGGTAGGATTGCTACCTATAGTGTCTTTGACACCACTTGTGGATGCACCTGAGGAAGGCCTCACAAAATCTATAGTGACACCATTATAAGAGGTGCAATCATTAGATGCATTCGCTTTCACAAACCCAAGACCAACATGATGTGTGGCCGGAAATTGGTTTGCAAGCAAATCATCCAATTGTCCTTTTCCCTTATTGAATCTCACAATACGGGAGGACATTAGCTCATATTTCTCTTTTAAAGAAGAAATGTTGGTATCCAAGGTGGACACCCGTGCTTTGAGCTCGTGCACTTGAGTTTTAAGAAAATCATTCTCTAAACCCAATTGTGTGTGACTGATTTGGGTTCAATATTACGTATTTAACCCCTCATTTAGCCCTATTTTTTGCTCATGTGATTCTACATTGGTCTCTATTACATACGTATTTTCTACACATTTATTTATTAGAGAAAACACACTATTTGAGCATAAAGCAGCATTTAACGATGCAATTCTGCACATTTTATATTTTTCTTAGCATCGTCTCGATCTCACGATTCCAACGACTATTTATTTGTATTTTTCTGAGATCTGTGCTAATTACTGTGTATTTTTGAATGCAGAATACCACTTAATTGGTGAAATACGCACGAAATACGACTAAAATACGTATCCGTATACGCGAGATCGACGTGGGCGTGACACGTGGCGCTTACTGGGCCGTTGGATTCGGATCCAACGGATGAAAACGAGGCCAAACAGAAAAGCGATGCGGGCTGATCCTCCACCGTCGATCGATCATCCAACGGCCTAGCTGAATTTCGCATCCAAATCACAGATCGACGACGTGGCCATCTACCATCCATCCGATCTCGATCCGATGACTACACAGAGCTGCTACGCGGCCCATTTGAGACGCCACGATTCCGATCGAACGGCTGATCATCAATCAGCGGGCGATCGACGAGCGCAGCATTTTGGAGCGACGTGGCCGCCTCAGATCCACACGATCACGATCGGACGGCTGTAATGCAACCCGCTTGCGAATCGAACTTGGAGTCGAGGGCGAGCGACGTGGCTGAATCGAGACCGCACGACCGCGATCCCACGGCCCAGATTGAAGCGGATCCGAAGTCGAAGCGAAGCGGGCTTGGCACGCATCTTAAAGCACACGCGACGACCCCACACTCGATCCCGCTGCGACGGACGGCTGAGAATTGCCCCGCTCGGGATCAGCGGCCCAGATTGAGTCGGGTGCGAATATTGTGCAGGTTTGAACCCGTTAAGCCCAATAAACCCGCAATCTTATTATTTAAGCGTATTCTAGGGTTTTTGGGCGTATAATTGGCGTATTGGAGCACTTAGGAGCCGTATTTTCTTCTGCAAAAATTCTATAAAATTCCAGAGCCTAGTTTCTTATTTCCAGAGAGTTTTGAAGACTTTTCAGAGAGGATTGGTGATATTTTCTTCAACTCTAGCTCGTATTTGGGTGTTTTAGCTTGTATTTTGCCTCTAAACTTTCGTATTTTGCTATTAAACTTATGAATTCTGATCTGAAAATTGTGTATTTCTGCACCATGAGTAGCTAAATATTTTATGTGCATGGTATGGAGTAATTAGGTGATGTGAATCGTATTTGTTGGTTGTATAATTGCGCTTAATCGCTATATTTGCTAAAGTTTAATCGTCGCTCTTAAATCTACTTTTTCGTATTCCAAAAGAATTGTTCTAGTAGATGATCACCCCACAAGGGTGAGATTTGATCTCTCCAAAAGAGAGCTTCATACTTCATATATACGTTTACAACTTTAGCGATATATTATTAGAATTGATGCGTTAACTCCCAAAAGGACATCTTCCGACGATTCGCTCCCAAAAGGAGGTTTCGTTGTGTTATAGTTGATCAACCAAAGCTTACGATTCACTGATCCTAATGAACCCATGCCATGTACATGCCTTTTATATCTATTTTTCACAAATTATAGTTCGTTGTTCGCACGTAACAATTCCATCACCACACACTTTTCATACCACCTTCACCATCACTATTAAAGTGTTTAGATTTTATTCGTAGTTACTCTATTTGATTTGGACTTGTGGTTTCAACAGATTCTCCCGAGGATTCGACATCTGGACTCCCAGATTTTACTACTTGAACGGACTCTTGCGCTTGAGAGAAGCACCTTTCGGAGCCCACCAAGTTTTTAGCGCCGTTGCCGGGGAGAACGGTTTGTTACTACGGTTTATTTCATTCAGAGGACCTTCGGTGAGATCCTTCCACTTTATTGTATATAAACTTTTGTTTGCTTTCATATAAAATATATATATATATATTTGTGCTAGTTTATGTGGCATAGGACTCCTAGGACACATAGGTTGACTCGACGTTTTGATATGGCTAATAATAATATGGATGAAAATTTTAGCAACAATAACGAGAATAATGTGCAACCTGGAGTGCCTAGGACTTTAAAAGATTTACTTCGACCCACTAGGACTAGCACTGCTTCATGCTTTGTTTTACCTGCCGATGCAAATTCTTTCAATTTTAAACCGGGGGTGATCCAACTCTTACCCACCTTTCATGGGTTAGACAAGGAAAATCCATATCTTCATATTAAAGGATTTGAGGAGGTTTGCTTGACATACTTTGATGGGAAAACTAGCGAGGATACGATATATCTTAAACTGTTCCCATTTTCATTAAAAGACAAAGCTAAAAATTGGTTGAATGCATTGCCATCACGCTCTATTACTACATGGATTGATTTGCAGGCTGAATTTCTAAAGAAGTTTTTTCCTATTCACAGGACACAGGGACTGAAGCGGCAGATTATGAACTTTGCCCAGAAAAGCGAGGAAACATTCTACCAGGCATTTGAAAGGTTCAATGAGTTGCTGCTCGCATGTCCGCACAATGGCTTCGACAAAAGCAGGATTATTGGCTTCTTCTACGATGGACTGCAGCCGCAAATGAAGCAATTTGTAGAGATGATGTGCAATGGAGGATTCTTTGATAAAGAGCCAGATGAAGCGTGGACGTACCTGGAGGAGATAGCAGAAAATGCGCAGACATGGGACACTACTTCAGACTACGAGAGAGGAGGCCACTCTGCACCATCCCAGCCCTCACGAGGAGTGGTATTCAATTTGAAGCAAGAGGATGCGTTGGAGGCAAAGATGGAGGCCATGATCTCAAACAAGCTTCATGCAATGAATTTGAAAGAGGCCAAGGCAGTCGAGATAGAGCAGATTTGCGCACTTTGCGACGTCAGTGGCCATGACACCAGTGCATGCCCCACACTTCCAGCCTTGAAGAGCATGCTAGGAAATCCTACTGGGGTGAATCAAGTTTCTTCGAATTACCAGAACTTCAATTCCAACAAGGGGTGGCGCAACAATCCAAACTTGAACTGGGGCCCCAATCAGCAGACTCAGCAGCAGCAGGCTCCCCCTCCGTTCCGACAACCTCAATACAACAACAACAACTATCAAGGTGGGAACCAGAGGAGGGACCCTGAGCCAGTGCAACAACAGCAGATGCAACCATTTGGCGATGCGCTTCAGCAGCTTATCCAATTGCAACAAGCTCAGATGCAGCAGCAGCAGGCTCAATTTCAGGCTCAGCAGACTCAGAATCAACAGATGAGCGAGAGCTTGGCGAGGCTTACATCGACATTAAAAAAAGGTAAGCTTCCATCTCAGTCAATTCCAAATCCTAATATGGGCTCATCTTCTTCTGCAGGAAATAATATGAAGCCTTGCCAAGCGGTGTCCACTTTGAGGAGTGGAAAAGAGATTCAGAAGCCTGATCCACCGAGCAGACAAGCTGAGCAGGAAGAGGGAATTCAGATCCAAGAAGAGGGAATTAAAGAACAAGAGGAGGTGCAGGAAGAGAGCACGGACGTGGGTGTGAGCAAAAGCGTCATTAAAGAGAAGGAACCCACAGCATATGTACCTGCAGCATCCTACCCTCATCGGCTACTTCAGAAAAGCAAAGATAAGTATCAAACTGAAATTCGTGAAATTTTTCAATAGTGCCAGATCAATATTCCATTGCTTGATGCTATTAATCAAATACTTGCCTATGCTAAATTTCTGAAAGATTTGTGCACTGTTAAAAGAAAGTTAAACGTGAAAAAGAAAGCATTTTTGACTGAACAGGTTAGCTCTATTGTGCAACAAAATACACCACCTAAATTTAGAGACCCTGGATCACCCACCATCACTTGTACCATTAGCACTAAAAAGATTGGAAATGCTTTATTGGATTTAGGTTCTAGTGTCAATATATTGCCATATCCTATTTTTGTGCAGCTTGGGTTAGGACAGCTAAAGCCTACATCTGTTATTTTACAACTAGCTGATAGATCTATTAAAGTTCCTAAGGGATGCATTGAGGATGTCCTCGTTCAGGTGGACAAATTTTACTACCCCGCGGACTTTATAGTTCTAGACATCCAGGGACCCCAAACTGCCAATGCTACTCCTATCATCCTAGGTAGACCATTCCTAGCTACATGCAATTCTTTAATAAATTGTAGGGATGGTCAACTGAAAATTACTTTTGGCAACATGACTTTGGACTTGAATATTTTTAATACTTGCAAGTTGCCACATGTGGATGATGAGATTGAGAGGGTGCATATGATTGATTCATTGGTGGATGATTATATTTGTTCTGAATTTTGTGATGATGCTTCTATTGTTGAGACTTTTATTGGTGATTCTGATGACATATCTTTTGTGCAGGAGAACGTGAAGGAGCTCAATGCGGTATGGGAGCCTAGGTTCGAGGCTTTGCCACCTAATGCATCAATTCAAATTTCATCTGAGGTGGAGGATCCAAAGCCAGAGTTGAAGCCACTTCCTGACTATCTTAAGTATGCTTTTCTTGGCGATGAAAACAGCTTCCCTGTGGTAATATCTTCTAAACTTTCTTTAGAGCAGGAAAGCTCATTACTTGATGTGCTGAGGAAACATAGAGGTGCTATTGGTTGGTCCATTGCTGACATTAAAGGTATAAGCCCTATTGTATGCATGCATCACATTTATTTAGAGAATGACGCCAAACCCACTAGAGAAATGCAACGTAGGTTAAATCCAACATTAAAAGAAGTGGTAAAAGGCGAGGTTTTAAAATTATTGGATGCAGGCATTATTTATCCTATTTCTGACAGCAAGTGGGTTAGCCCTACACAGGTTGTTCCTAAAAAGTCTGGCCTCACCGTGGTTAAAAATGAGAATAATGAGCTTATCCCAGTTAGAGCCACCACAGGTTGGAGGATGTGCATAGACTATAGGAAGTTGAACTCCCGAACTAGAAAAGATCATTTCCCTCTTCCATTTCTTGACCAAATTTTAGAGAGGGTAGCTGGACATGAATATTATTGCTTTCTAGACGGTTATTCAGGTTATTACCAGATTAAGATTGCACCTGAGGACCAGGAAAAGACCACTTTTACCTGTCCCTTTGGCACTTTTGCATTTAAACGAATGCCGTTTGGTTTATGTAATGCTCCAGCTACTTTTCAGCGATGCATGCTCAGTATTTTTGATGATATGGTTGAGAAAATCGTTGAGGTATTTATGGATGATTTTTCAGTATATGGTAGCTCTTTTCATGATTGTTTAGCTAACTTGGCTCTTGTTCTCGACAGGTGCATTGAAAAGAATCTCCTATTGAATTGGGAGAAGTGTCATTTTATGACCACAGAGGGACTTGTCCTAGGTCACCTGGTTTCTAAAGATGGTATACAGGTAGACAGAGCCAATGTAGCAGTAATTGAGAAGCTACCAAGTCCTAAATACGTGAAGGACATCAGATCATTTTTGGGACATGCAGGATTTTATAGGCGATTCATCAAAGATTTTAGCGCTATATCTCGCCCTCTTTGCAACTTACTTACTTTAAATGTGGACTTTAATTGGACACCTGAGTGTCAAATTTCTTTTGAAACTTTAAAGAAGTTGCTGATTTCTGCTCCTATTTTACAGGTGCCAGACTGGTCCCTACCATTTGAAATAATGTGTGACGCAAGTAACTACGCAGTTGGTGCAGTCCTAGGCCAAAGAAAAGACAAAGTTCCAGTGGTGATTTACTACGCCAGTAAGACATTAAATGACGCTCAGAGGAATTATATGACCACAGAGAAGGAGTTGCTTGCTGTAGTATTCGCGTTGGAAAAATTCAGGAGCTATATTCTGGGATCACCAATTTTGATATATACTGATCACTCTGCTTTAAAATATTTATTGTCTAAAAAAGATGCTAAGCCTCGATTGATACGATGGATTTTATTGTTGCAGGAGTTCAATGTCACAATCAAGGACAAGAAAGGCGTGGAGAATCTAGTAGCTGACCATTTATCACGATTGACAGTAGGCCTTGATTCAGCAGATGTGCCTTTGAAGGACTCCTTTCCTGACGAGCATCTTTTTAGCGTCTCCACCTCTCCATGGTATGCTGATATCGTTAATTATCTGGTAACTGGTAAGACCCCTGACACTTGGTCTCTTCAAGACTTTAAACGGTTCAAGTACGAGGTAAAATATTTCTTCTTTGATGATCCGTACTTGTATAAATATTGTAGTGACCAAATTGTTAGGAGATGCATTCCTGATCATGAAATAACCAGTGTGATACAATTTTGCCATGATGGAGTATGTGGTGGACACTTTTCAACGAACAAAACTGTGGCAAAAATCTCGCAATGTGGCTTTTATTGGCCATCTACGTTTAAAGACACATTTCATTATTGCAAGACTTGTGCTGCATGCCAACAATTAGGGGGTATTACTAAACGTAACATGATGCCTCTGAACCCCATTTTAGAGATTGAAATATTTGATTGTTGGGGCATAGACTTCATGGGACCTTTCCCACCTTCATTTGGATATGCTTATATTTTTGTTTGTATTGATTATGTTTCTAAATGGGTGGAAGCTATTCCTTGCAGGTCGAACGACACTTCCGTTGTGCTTAAGTTCCTTAAAGAGAACATTTTCTCTAGGTTTGGAGTGCCCAAGGCCTTGATCAGTGATGGAGGGTCTCATTTTTGCAACCGCATGTTCGCTACTTTAATGAAGAGGTTTGGGGTCACACATAAAGTTTCTACTCCGTATCACCCCCAAACCAATGGTCAAGCAGAGTTGGCAAATAGAGAGATCAAAGGAATTCTATAGAAAACGGTGAATCCATCAAGAAAAGATTGGAGTTTGCGCTTACCTGAAGCGTTGTGGGCCTACAGGACGGCCTACAAAACAATTTTGGGGATGTCACCTTACCACCTTGTATTTGGGAAGTCTTGTCACTTACCTGTTGAGATAGAGCATAGATCTTATTGGGCTATAAAGAAAATGAATTTTGATACTGATGTCTCTTTTTCTTCTCGCAGGTTACAATTGTTGGAGCTGGAAGAGTTGAGGAGAAATGCGTACGACAACGCTAAAATTTCAAAAGAGAGGATGAAATCCGTCCACGACATGATGATCTTGAGGAGGGAGTTCACCCCAGGCCAAAAAGTACTCCTATACAATTCCAGGCTGCACATCTTTCCTGGGAAGCTTCGCTCTAGGTGGTATGGACCTTTCGTCGTCAAAGAAGTTTTCCCACATGGAGCTGTGCTCTTACTAAATGAAAAAGATGGAAGCGAGTTCAAGGTGAATGGCCAACGATTGAAGCATTTTCACGAGCCTTGGACCAAGGAAGCGAGCACCATGGATCTCACAGACCCACCTTCGGGTGGGAACTAATCAGGTGTGTTCTTTCCATGATTCCCTCTTCCTAACATTGAGGACAATGTCTATTTTTAGTTGGGGGGAGGGTATAACTTTTAGGATTTTTTATTTTTTTCTTTTTCTTTTTCTTTTAGGATTTTATTTTTTTTAGTTCCCTAAAAAAAATTTTTTTTGAGTTAAGAAATATCACCAAAGTCTATCTTTACCTAGAAATGACCCCTATGTGATGAAATTTCTCGATATTTATTCACCACCGTACACTCGTAATTTATTTTCCCCACCACTATTATTCAACATTTCAATCTCATTCTACATGAATTTGAGTGCTTGTGGTGAATTTCTTTCTACACATCTCAATGGCAAGATTAATTGTTGACTTAATGAATCTAAAAATTATGGATTAGCAAGTGGTATGCTCTCATTGGAACACACCAAAGTTCATGTACCAATAATTCATAAATTAACTGGAGCATTGTTCTTTATCTCGTATTTATTGCCATTTGCATGCTTGGTGTAATTTTGGGTAGAAAATGTACCACGTCATTTGAAATGATTAGGATACCCATTCTTGTGAACAATTAAAGAATAGGAAGTTATCTTGCCATGTTGTTTATGCACACACAAAAGAAGAAAAATTGAGATGAATGAGGAAGAAAAAAATGTGCTATTAAAGAAATAACTTGGTTGGCTCGAGTAGTATAGTCCGAGGGGTCCTTCTTGGCCTAATGCCCTAATATCGTCTGATTTGGGAGCCATTGACCGGAACCTCAATTTTTTGATGGAGCGATCCAAGTTATATACTTTTCTGCGAATGTTGCTTGATGCGCGTTACGCGGAACTATGGAGAAAAGTGAAAGAACATAGAGAATAAGTGTGCATGATTAGCGAGGCAAGAAAACTTCCAAAGCTTAAAGAAAACGCAAGATGTGGTGTGAGTCCCTATGAATAGAGATTGACGTGTGTATGCCTTGATACCATCCTACTTTTGGTGCTTGCTTTGCATGAACCATCTACGCTCCAAGTTAAAATATTTGATTGAACGGTGTGGGCCATTGATTTTGTGTACTATGAGCTATGAAGTGATTGATAGTGAATTTGAGTCTATTTTATAACCATTTGAGATGCTTGACTTTCATTTTTGAAAACCCACAAGTACCATTACTTGATGAGTTTGAAATATTGATATTAGTGTTTGGTTATCGCTTTTGTCGTTATAGTATGGTGGTGAATGATTTGAGATCTGATAAGGTGATCTAGGCGTTTTTTTAATCGCTCTTTTTGCTAGAGACTAGCAAAACGCTAGTTGGGGGGTGTGATTTGGGTTCAATATTGCGTATTTAACCCCCCATTTAGCCCTATTTTGTGCTCATGTGATTCTACATTGGTCTCTATTACATACGTATTTTCTACACATTTATTTATTAGAGAAAACACACTATTTGAGCATAAAACAGCATTTAACGATGCAATTCTGCACATTTTATATTTTTCTTAGCATCGTATCGATATCACGATTCCAACGACTATTTATTTGTATTTTTCTGAGATATGTGCTAATTACTGTGTATTTTTGAATGCAGAATACCACTTAATTGGTGAAATACGCACGAAATACGACTAAAATACGTATCCGCATACGCGAGATCGACGTGGGCGTGACACGTGGCACTTACTGGGCCGTTGGATTCAGATCCAACGGATGAAAACGAGGCCAAACAGAAAAGCGATGCGGGCTGATCCTCCACCGTCGATCGATCATCCAACGGCCTAGCTGAATTTCGCATCCAAATCACAGATCGACGACATGGTGATCACTCCATATTTTACACCTTTTTCCCGTGGATTTGCATGCCATTTAGATCGCCCAAATCATGTTTTTCACGATATATCGACGATATTGCGATGCTTTTCACGATTTGTTGTTTTTGTCGCATTTCAGGTGATTTGGCGCGATTTGGAGTGATATCGAGACGCGCTTACTCTACACGGCCACCGACGACCTCCCCGAGGGATATTTTACTGTTGGAGAGGAGCGGAAGAAGAATGGACGTCGCAGGAGCGACGAGGAGGCGAAAACAATCAGATTGGGCATTTTTTGTGTCCCACTCGGCCGAGTGGAGGAGCCACTCGGCCGACCAGCAAGACACTGCTCGGCCGACCCGTTCAGACACGTTTTCCATGTGTACTCGGCCGAGCGACGGAGACCACATCGGCCGAGTGACGATACCACGTCCGCCTGAGTGGCGCCCAGACGAAGGCCCTCAAAAAGATCGAAGTTACTATTTTTCGGCCACCTGAGCTTCAGAAGACCCACTCGGCCGAGTGGTAAACCGCGTCCGCCCGAGTGCAGTGAAGCCATCGGCCGAGTGACGACAACTCACTCGGCCGAGCCGCCTCCGAACTGAAGACCCTTGAAGCCCCCGACTTACTGGAAAATGACAGGGTTTTCACTCGGCCGAGCGACTTTTGTCACTCGGCCGAGTGCGATGCGCTGCCTGTAGCGAAATTTGCGGAAAACAGGCTGTGCAGGGGCGTTTTGGTCAGGATTTTTGGAAGATTTTTGGGGCTATTTAAGCCCTGTTTTAACCCTAGTTTTAAGAGCCATCTCTTAGATTTTTTGCAGCTTTTTTTTGAGATTACTTTTTAGCTTTATTATTTTGTGATTGGAGAAGAGAAAAACTTGGATTTTTGTTGGATTAATTGAAGAACTACTTGGGTTTGCATCTCTCTTCCCCAAAAACTCTATTTTTATTGTTTATATCATTGTTGTGATGAATTCCATTGTCTATTTCATTGATTATTTTTGTGCTATTGCTATGATTTGTGAGTAGTCTCCACGTCTTGGGGCGTGGGGATGAACCCTACAAGCCCAATTTCGTATTTGTGATAAATTGGTAGAAATTGTGCTAGAATCAATAATTAGGGATTAGATTGGGATCGAATTACTACGGATAGCTAGGTATTCATATCAATTGGGATTTGCAAGAGATTGGATCCCAATTTGATAGGAAGCCCTAGAAATCCGAATTGGGTTGGAGTCGGATTTTCGAAGTATCGGTTTGCAAGAGATTGGACCGATACCAGGATCTCCGGTTGCAATTCCGTGCCGATACCCGTTTGCAAGAGATTGGACGGGTAGGAACTATCCTAATTTAGATTGTGGACCGAGTTTGCAAGAGATTGGGCTCGGTGCGCAATTGGACGATGATGTTGATCCTAATGCTAGCTTTCCTAGGCTAGGGTTTGCAAGAGATTGGACCCGACCCAAGGATGGCTATAGACCGGCAACAGCGCGAGAGCGTGAGCTTGGTTCCACATTTAGTTGCAACTAGTTCATCCAAATTCTCATTCTAGCAATTTTGATACCGACGAACCACATCTATGAAATACGGTGAGTAGCGGGGATTCCCCGTTCCCTAGACGTTCTTTATTTGATTTGATATTTCGCACATTTGTCTGACGATTGTGACAGGATCGCCCAAGGCAACTCTCTTTATTCTTGAATAGCCAGGTTGATTAGGAGCAAGCACGGTCATTCGTCCTCCCTGTGTTCGATACCCGCTCGCCGCTATACCGTGCGCTTGCGGTAAAACTACAACCGTTCTTTGGGTGTACGTCCCGGAGCGATCAAGTTTTTGGCGCCGTTGTCGGGGAGGCGATTGCGTTTGATTCTTTTTCACCCTAGCTATTTCTTTCTTTTATTTTTATTTTTTTTATTACCATTATTATTTCCCCTACTATTCTTACCTAACCCTTCCACGGTACTAATCATCTCTTTGAAACTCTGTTTTCCCTGTGCATGTACACGAGATCTACGGCGGACCCCGAAGCCTTATTATTCGATCCCGAGATCGAACGTACCGCGCGGAGACTTAGAGCGGAAAGGAGACAATATCCGGAAGGGCGGTTTATGACCAACCCGGAAACTCCCGAAGAATTGGCGGCGAGGATGGCGAGAATAATTTCTATTCGCGATAGGCTTCGGCCTAAGACCTCTTCCACTACGTCATCCATTGCCGTGCCGGAGTTGGCGGCCGATAAGAACTTCGAGCTGAAGACGGGATTGGTGGTTTTGATGCAACAAGACCCATTTCATGGGAACGCTCATGAGAACCCCCACTACCACATCCAATCATTCTTGTCGAAGTGCGCCACTTTCCAAATGCCGGGGGTCCCCATCGATGCCATCAGACTGCGCCTCTTCCCCTTCACGCTAAAGGACAAAGCACTCTATTGGCTGAGGACGCAAGCTGACGGAGTTTTCACCTCTTGGGACGGGTTGGCGGATGCATTCATTGACAAATTCTATCCACCATCCAAGACGGTGAAGATCCGGAGCGCTCTCATGTCCTTCAAGCAAGGACCACATGAGACGCTCTCTGAAGCTTGGGAGCGATTTAAGGATTTGCAGCACCAATGCCCGCACCACAGTATAGAGGATTGGGAGCTAGTTCATAGCTTCTACAACGGTCTCCAACCGGGGACCAAGCAAATTATTGATGCCGCGGCGAATGGTGCAATCTTGTCAAAGACTCCCGAGGAAGCTACGGCCCTAATTGAGGAGATGGCCTCAAATAACCAACAATGGGGCGATGAGCGAGGACACTCCACATCCTCCTTAAAGCCAACTAGCATCTATGAGGCGAAGGCCGTAGCGGAGCTCACGAGCAAATTCGATTCTCTCCACAAGGTGGTGGAGAGATTGGAGAAATTCATCACGGAGCCCCAAGGAAGCCCATCCACCTCCGCACCGACCAACCAAATGTGTGATTGGCAAGACCAATCTCAAGTCATGTACTCGGGAGGAGAGCAAGGAGAAGGGTCCTTGGAGCAAGTACAATATGTTGCGGGGAACCAAGGGTATTGGTCCAATCCGGCCGCAAGAAATCATCCGGGGTTCTCCTACGCCAACAATGAAGGAGCTTTGAACCCGCCACAACAACCGCCTAATCAAGCTCGACCACCACCACCCCAACAACAATACTATCCGCCGAGGGGGCCTCCACAACAAAACTTCCAACCAAAGCAACAAGTTCCACCTTATAGGCCTCCCGGATTCAACCAAGGGTGGAGGAATCAAAATCAAAACCCTCCGCAAACTCCACAACGATCCGATTTCGAAACTAGAGTGGAGGCGTTCATGGTCGAGCAAAACAAGGTGAATGCTACTTTGAAGGTGGGGCAAGAGTCTCTTAATACCGTAGTGGCTCAAATATCGGAGCAATTGGCGTTGCTCAATCGGAACACTCAAAGATTGCCGGCGCAACCAGAGCAAAACCCACGGGGCAACACGGGCCACATCAATGTCGTAGTTGCCGTTACTACTAGAGGCGGGAAGGACACCACCCCCGCTATGATTCCTACCGAGGAGGCCGTGGAGGAAAGCTTGGAGCCGGTTGAGCCGGTAGTTGAGATTGAAAAGGAGAAGGAGCCACGAGACAAGGAGAAATCTAGGGAGGAGCTATTAATTGAGGAGAGGCGCTTCATGCCACCGGTCCCATTCCCCCAAAGACTAGCGAAAGCGAAAATGGAGAAAAGGCTAGCGAAATTCCTCGAGTATCTAAGAGGAGTTAGCCTCAATATCCCCTTCCTCGACGCCATCGCGGAGATCCCCACGTATGCCAAATTCTTGAAGGACTTGATTTCGGGGAGAAAGAGGAAGGAGAAGATCATGCTAGCCGAGGAGGGCTCTTGGTTCACCAAGAGAGAAAAGGAGCCGGCAAAATTTAAAGATCCGGGGAGTTTTCGGATTCCTTGCACTTTGGGCGGCGTGCCTCTCCAAAAGGCGTTGGTCGATCTTGGGGCTAGTGTGAGTCTCATGCCCCTCTCCATGTTCTTAAAGCTTAACACCGGGACAAAGTTGAAACCCACCGACATGCGCATTCAATTAGCCGATGGCCGGATAACAAGGCCGGTGGGGATTGCCGAAGACATCCCACTTCAAGTCCCGGGTGGAATATGCTTGCCATGTGACTTCGTCATCATGGACGTTAAGGAAGAGGGAGACACCTCATTGATACTTGGACGCCCATTCCTCGCCACTGCCGGAGTTATCGTCGACGTGCGCGAAGGTACCTTAACCTTAAACGTCGGAAACATCGAGATGGAGCTCCACATTCCCAAGGCAATGAAGCACATGCCTTACCATGAGGAGCTTGATTATATGGACCTCCTCGATGAGGTGATAGAGGAGACGATTCCTCACTCAATTGGCGCCCTTTTTGATGAAGAATTTGAAGAAGGCCCGGATTTAGGCCATGAAGACAATAATGATGATTCCCCCGACTTCTCTGCTGATGAAGATGAAGGCGACGCTGATGTCGCAAGGATTCGAGAGCTCTGCAAGCTCTCGAAATCAAAGTCTCCAAAGAAAGCCCCGCCGGTACGGAAATCGGCATCGCCGGTTAAGCCGTTGACCGGGGCAAATGCTAGCTTGGGGGAGCCTCCCCCCAACACTATTCGAGACAAGAGACCTCCGAGGGAGAACGCTACGCCGCCACGTCCAAATCCAAGCGCGCTCCCCGGCAAGTTTGACGGGTGCATCTCATATGCACCAAACATCCCGCATTGATTGAAAATTATAGGGGGTCGAGCTCACGACCTAAAACGAGCGCTTGTCGGGAGGCAACCCGACGGTTTTTGCTTTATTTTTACCTTTTTCTTTATTTTCGTTTTAGAGATTTTTAGTGTTTTGAGTCATCCGACCAAAAATTTTGTGATAACGGGTCCTATTTTTCTTGACAGGAGAGGAGATAGGTAGATCATCATGAGGAGGATGAACGAGACGATGAGGAGCGCCCCAAGAAGGCGTTCGACGCTTAGGAGGAGCATGAAATCGACTGGAGGAAGAAAGACGGAGTTTAGAGCCTAAACGAGGACAAACAGCAGAATACAAGGCTCACTCGGCCGAGTATACTAGTCACTCGGCCGAGTACAGAAGTTCGTCCGGCCGAGCTGCTCACGAACGAGGGAAGTCTGCTGTACCCAACTCTCTGTCTATTTTCCTCATTTCATTATAACTGCTACTCGGCCGAGTATACATATTCACTCGGCCGAGTGAAACGGATACCCTCCTTGGGCGAGTCATGCCAAGTAGCTTGAGTCACTCGGCCGAATGGACTTACTCCACTCGGCCGAGGCTGGCAAAGCCACTCGGCCGATGCGATATCGGGGAGAAAATTTCTATTGCCTCGCTCGGCCGAGTGACCACGTCACTCGGCCGAGTCGTAACTTCTATTATATAAGGACCGAGGGGGGGCGCGTTTTTCGAAACCGCAAAATTCCCAAATCGCCCGACCCCTCGGATTCCCCTCGCCCGATACCGCTCGTTCTCACCCCCACTCGCCCGACCAAGCCCGCGCGCGCCGCCGCTCGGCCTGCCACCACCGGCCGACCGTCGCCGCGCCCCGCCCGAGTCGCCGTCGGCAGCCCCGTCTCCGATCACCTCCGGTTCGCTTATTTTCACCATTTTCTTCTCTTTTTGCGTAGTTTTTGAGGATCCGCGTATTAATCGAACCCCTAACCCGAATCAATTCCCATATCTATCTGTTATACCCCTATTGCTCCATACATTTTGATTATTACTCGCTGATATCGCTTTTCCATGCGCAGGTTGCTTTTTGGAGCTTAGGGGAGCTCAGGGGAGCTTCTACGGGCTGCTCAGGACTTCGTGGAGGCGCGGACTTCGCACGCTTCCACCGCTTAGCACTCGCGGCGTGTCTGGGTAAACTCTTTCCACTCTTTGTGCACACGCCGCACTTTTCACTTTTCGGCGCGCGCTCGGGGCCGATATGCCGCCCCGGACACGGCCGCGGTCGAAGAGAGCTTCCGCCAATCGGAAGCGGTCAGATGATGCCGGCCCCTCCCACGAGTTGGAGGACTCTCCTCCACCGTCCCCCACACACACCGCACACCCCGTACAGCCTGCAGTGCACCCACAGCCCGCACAGCCTCTCCCTGCCGATCCACAGCCACCACCACCGGCTCCACTGGTCGGGCCGCTCGGGATTACGTTCCGAGACGACGCACACCGCGCCGTCTTCGAGCGTATCTCCCAGCGCTCGATCGTACCCTCCAGGTTTGCACACCTTGCTGACCTAGGACGCCTGGGGGTACTTGAGGGGATGCTCACGTTGTACGACAACGTGGGCTGGCGAGATTTTTTCCAGGTGTCGGCGGATACTTTTACCCGCCCGACACTTGAGGTTTTGAGTTCGATCGCCCGGACCGATGAGGGATGCTCATTTAGGTTCATGGATCGAGAGTGCCAGGTCACTCTCGATATGATGAGAGCGTTCTTCTCATGGCCAGCAGTCCCCGGAGCCGATCGCGGTTACGGCCCTACCCACATCCCCCCACCTTCTTTCGACGCCGGTGCCTTCTGGGCCCGGATCACAGGCCACCACGCCGCCTTTGACCCTAGTAGGGCCAAGGCCTCGGCCATTGTCCACCCCTGCCTACGTATTGCCCAGCGCCTTATGGCGACCACCTTTTTGGCCAGATATGAGCCGGGCACGATGTCTACGCCAGAGCTTTACATGCTCTACGCGATGACACGTCCCAGAGCTCTATCTAGGGATGGAGATGAGCTTGTCCCCGCCGTCGTGATCGACATTGCGGCTTGGTTTTTAGATCGTATCATTGTGTCGGTGGGCGCTCGCTCACCGATATGCTGCGGCGGTCTGATCACCCTGCTTATCATGATGACCGGCGAGGACCTGCCTGACGACCTGCGACGCGTTCCGGGCCCCACTTCCTTGTCGATAGACGTTATGGCCCGGATGAAGATGCTGCGTCCGCATGGTGAGCGTCATTAGGTCTGGTTGCACGGCCCTTTCGGTACCGACTACATGATTCTCCCGAGCCCAGCTCGGACCCAGATTGCACCGGCCCACGTTGACTGGCTCCCAGCGATGGATGTCATCATCCCCGCTGCGTACGTGCTCGAGGCCGAGGAGGCCGAGCAGGCCCACGCTGCCCACGCTGCCCACGCTGCTCCCGCAGACCCTGCTGCACACCCTGCCGAGCCTGCTGCCGACCCCGTCGACCCTGTGGCCCCTCAGCCTGTTCCTGACTTTTCCACTGCTCCTGACACTTCTGTCCCCACCTCTGTCAGTGTCGAGAGTGCTTTTGCTGAGCCCACTTCCACCACTGTCACCACTTCCGAGGCTGTCCCCACCACTCCCGCTGCCACCTCTGGCCCTCTGTCCGTGGAGCCTCTTTGCTCCGCACTCCCCGAGCGCCCGCCTACCTTTGTCGAGAGTGGAGCGCCCTAGTTTGCCGCGGTCGTGGAGACCATGGCTAGCATGATCTCCGCTGGGATTGCGCCTTTTGGTCCACACAGTTCTGCCCCAGCGGTAGATTCCTCTGTCTCCACAGCCGCCGTATTCTCCGAGAGCGTCGTGGCGTCTGTCCACACTTCTGGGCCACTGACCTCTCTTGCCACCTCGTTGCCTCTTTTGCACGCTTCCTTTGCTGCCGCTGCCTCTACTTCTCACCAGCCGGTGCCCCGGCCTCACACTGAGGCCAGGCCCACATTTGCTGGCGCGGCACCTTTTGTCCCCTTCCCTGCTGAGCCCGTTACATACTCCACTCGCGTACGCCAGTCCCGCCCCGCGCAGCCTAGACCGGTGCGTCCCTCTGCACCACCCCCGCCTGACACTGTACTGCAGAGCATACGTGCTCTTGAGTTGGCGGTGAGTGGTATTAGAGCTGACCTTAGGACCCTGTCCTCCACCGTCTCTACGATGGCCGGACGCTCTGCCCTGATCCCTCAGATCCACTACTGCCTGACACAGATCTTAGAGCGTCTTCCGCGCGTACCACCACCCACCCAACAGGTTCCCACTCACACTTCCACACACCCTAGACCTGCTTCCACTTCCACGCCCACCCCAGCTCAGCAGCCTACACCACCACCACCACCACCACCACCTCCGCCTCAGGACGGAGACGGCGCAGCACCACCTTCCTAGGCACCCTTGATGCCACCGATTCCTTTTGCCGTTGTGCTGCCCGTTTCTGCTGGGTCCTGCTGCCTTTTTGACCACCCCCTCCCCTCACTTTTTTGTGATTCTCATTTGCCGTATCTTTATATATCTTTTCTGGGAGAGAGGGAGCGCTTTTGGTGACCCATTTATACTCGTATCACTCATATCCGTGCATGCATCATATCCACATCATATTTTCGTTTCTTTATTTTTCGATTTATTATCTTTTTTCATTCCATCATGCATGCATCCTCACTTGCCCCTCTTATTACTTGTCTCTCTGTGTGCCACACTTTGCACATTGAGGACACTGTGCACTTTAGCTTGGGGGAGTGAGTTCTCACGTTCTTTTTCGATTTGCCACCTTTATTTTTAGTTTTTCACACCGTTTCTTTTCACTTTTGCACTCATTTTTCTTTATTTTCTTTCATTTTGCCATGCATCACGTTTTTCTTATTTCTCTGTGTGCCGCATTGCATAGTTTTATGTTTCTTATCTTTATTTCTTTCCTTTTTCATCTCATGCTAGAGATGAATTTTCTGTGATGATGTCTACGTGGAGTTAGCTTATTCTATATGCATGCTATATTTGTCATGTCTTAGATTTTATTTCTGATATCATATGCTATGACTTGCTTTGCATCTAGAATAGTAACCCACACTTTCTCCGCATGAAAATGGATGAAGTTTTATTATTGACTGAGCCTGAATATTCATATGTATGCTATCACAGAAAACACACCAAGATTCACGCATTGAATGCCTATATCTGGAGTACCGATTTCTTTTCCTATATCACTTCTATATGCATGAATTGTACACTTCACTTCGGGATGATTGAATGATGTTAGCTATGATATATCTGGATTAGTTAGCTTTTTTGTGATCGAAACTGAGTAGATTAGATTACCCCGCTGAAGTTGTCGTGCATGTCTTATAGAGTGAACCGAGAGTTATATATATTTCTTTCTCCACAAATCTTGAACATCATTTCTCTACTTTTAAAAAATCATTGGTGAATCTCCCCTTAGTGATTCTATTTTATGGCATTTCCCCCGCTATTTATTCCTAGCTCCAAATCCCCTATTCCAAAAAAAAAAATAAATAGATGGAAGAGAGAAAAACATACTTGTATATCATTATCTCTCTCTGAGTTGGGATCATTGTGTATATATTGCTTATTGAAAAAAAAGAGAAAAAAAAAAGAGAAAAGAGGAAAAATCCTCAATAAAAGATCCCATCTCACTTACTTTCTTTATTCTTCCTCTTCTTTGCTTTTGGAGCTATATGAAAATGGGGATGTAAATATTTTTGTGCCACCACGCTTATAGATAAGCTTGGGGGAGGGGATCCATTGATGTGTGAGAGAGTGACTACTTGACATCGCACGACAACCTAGGCTAAGTAATATTCTATACTCGGTGAGATTGTTTCTAGCTTCACGAAATCCAGAAATCTAAGCCTAGCGTTCATTTCATGAAATCCAAACTTTTCCATTCTCTCTATTCTATAGTGTGATACTCTTATACTCCAGATAGAAAGCGTTCAATTGAAAAGTGTGTAATCTGTGATTTGTATACCGCTTTAAATGATTCGGGCAATGTTAATTTTAAAATCATTCCGTTCTTCATGATTATATCATTGTTCGTGGGTTTTCTATTTCTATTTGCACTATTATACTATGATATCAAAATAAGATTTTTTGACATGTATTTCTCATTCGGTGCATGCTATAAGAGTAAGTGAAACCCACGTCCTGAGAAAATGATCTAGCACCCTACCTCTTCGCTTCTTTCTTTCGTCTTTATTTTCATTTGGTTTTCATTCTTCTTCGTTTTTTTTCATTTTTTTCGTTTTTCGCCGTTTTCGTTTTCCGAATCCACCGGGTTCGCCTTTTACTTATCTTCCTCGAGGACGAGTAAGATGCAAGCTTGGGGGATTTTGATCACTCCATATTTTACACCTTTTTCCCGTGGATTTGCATGCCATTTAGATCGCCCAAATCATATTTTTCACGATATATCGACGATATTGCGATGCTTTTCACGATTTGTTGTTTTTGTCGCATTTCAGGTGATTTGGCGCGATTTGGAGTGATCTCGAGACGCGCTTACTCTACACGGCCACCGACGACCTCCCCGAGGGATATTTTACTGTTGGAGAGGAGCGGAAGAAGAATGGACGTCGCAGGAGCGACGAGGAGGCGAAAACAATCAGATTGGGCATTTTTTGTGTCCCACTCGGCCGAGTGGAGGAGCCACTCGGCCGACCAGCGAGACACTGCTCGGTCGACCCGTTCAGACACGTTTTCCATGTGTACTCGGCCGAGCGACGGAGACCACATCGGCCGAGTGACGATACCACGTCCGCCCGAGTGGCGCCCAGACGAAGGCCCTCAAAAAGATCGAAGTTACTGTTTTTCGGCCACCTGAGCTTCAGAAGACCCACTCGGCCGAGTGGTAAACCGCGTCCGCCCGAGTGCAGTGAAGCCATCGGCCGAGTGACGACAACTCACTCGGCCGAGCCGCCTCCGAACTGAAAACCCTTGAAGCCCCCGACTTACTGGAAAATGACAGGGTTTTCACTCGGCCGAGCGACTTTTGTCACTCGGCCGAGTGCGATGCGCTGCCTGTAGCGAAATTTGCGGAAAACAGGCTGTGCAGGGGCGTTTTGGTCAGGATTTTTGGACGATTTTTGGGGCTATTTAAGCCCTGTTTTTACCCTAGTTTTAAGAGCCATCTCTTAGATTTTTTGCAGCTTTTTTTTGAGATTACTTTTTAGCTTTATTATTTTGTGATTGGAGAAGAGAAAAACTTGGATTTTTGTTGGATTAATTGAAGAACTACTTGGGTTTGCATCTCTCTTCCCCAAAAACTCTATTTTTATTGTTTATATCATTGTTGTGATGAATTCCATTGTCTATTTCATTGATTATTTTTGTGATATTGCTATGATTTGTGAGTAGTCTCCACGTCTTGGGGCGTGGGGATGAACCCTACAAGCCCAATTTCGTATTTGTGATAAATTGGTAGAAATTGTGCTAGAATCAATAATTAGGGATTAGATTGGGATCGAATTACTACGGATAGCTAGGTATTCATATCAATTGGGATTTGCAAGAGATTGGATCCCAATTTGATAGGAAGCCCTAGAAATCCGAATTGGGTTGGAGTCGGATTTTCGAAGTATCGGTTTGCAAGAGATTGGACCGATACCAGGATCTCCGGTTGCAATTCCGTGCCGATACCCATTTGCAAGAGATTGGACGGGTAGGAACTATCCTAATTTAGATTGTGGACCGAGTTTGCAAGAGATTGGGCTCGGTGCGCAATTGGACGATGATGTTGATCCTAATGCTAGCTTTCCTAGGCTAGGGTTTGCAAGAGATTGGACCCGACCCAAGGATGGCTATAGACCGGCAACAGCGCGAGAGCGTGAGCTTGGTTCCACATTTAGTTGCAACTAGTTCATCCAAATTCTCATTCTAGCAATTTTGATACCGACGAACCACATCTATGAAATACGGTGAGTAGCGGGGATTCCCCGTTCCCTAGACGTTCTTTATTTGATTTGATATTTCGCACATTTGTCTGACGATTGTGACAGGATCGCCCAAGGCAACTCTCTTTATTCTTGAATAGCCAGGTTGATTAGGAGCAGGCACGGTCATTCGTCCTCCCTGTGTTCGATACCCGCTCGCCGCTATACCGTGCGCTTGCGGTAAAACTACAACCGTTCTTTGGGTGTACGTCCCGGAGCGATCACATGGCCATCTACCATCCATCCGATCTCGATCCGATGACTACACAGAGCTGCTACGCGCCCCATTTGAGACGTCACGATTCCGATCGAACGGCTGATCATCAATCAGCGGGCGATCGACAAGCGCAGCATTTTGGAGCGACGTGGCCGCCTCAGATCCACACGATCACGATCGGACGGCTGTAACGCAACCCGCTTGCGAATCGAACTCGGAGTCGAGGGCGAGCGACGTGGCTGAATCGAGACCGCACGACCGCGATCCCACGGCCCAGATTGAAGCGGATCCGAAGTCGAAGCGAAGCGGGCTTGGCACGCATCTTAAAGCACACGCGGCGACGCCACACTCGATCCCGCTGCGACGGACGACGGAGAATTGCCCCGCTCGGGATCAGCGGCCCAGATTGAGTCGGGTGCGAATATTGTGCGGGTTTGAACCCGTTAAGCCCAATAAACCCGCAATCTTATTATTTAAGCGTATTCTAGGGTTTTTGGGCGTATAATTGGCGTATTGGAGTACTTAGGAGCCGTATTTTCTTCTGCAAAAATTCTGTAAAATTCCAGAGCCTAGTTTCTTATTTCCAGAGAGTTTTGAAGACTTTTCAGAGAGGATTGGTGATATTTTCTTCAACTCTAGCTCGTATTTGGGTGTTTTAGCTTGTATTTTGCCTCTAAACTTCCGTATTTTGCTATTAAACTTATGAATTCTGATCTGAAAATTGTGTATTTCTGCACCATGAGTAGCTAAATATTTTATGTGCATGGTATGGAGTAATTAGGGGATGTGAATCGTATTCGTTGGTTGTATAATTGCGCTTAATCGCTATATTTGCTAAAGTTTAATCGTCGCTCTTAAATCTACTTTTTCGTATTCCAAAAGAATTGTTCTAGTAGATGATCACCCCACAAGGGTGAGATTTGATCTCTCCAAAAGAGAGCTTCATACTTCATATATACGTTTACAACTTTAGCGATATATTATTAGAATTGATGCGTTAACTCCCAAAAGGACATCTTCCGACGATTCGCTCCCAAAAGGAGGTTTCGTTGTGTTATACTTGATCAACCAAAGCTTACGATTCGCTGATCCTAATGAACCCATGCCATGTACATGCCTTTTATATCTATTTTTTACAAATTAGAGTTCGTTGTTCGCACATAACAATTCCATCACCACACACTTTTCATACCACCTTCACCATCACTATTCAAGTGTTTAGATTTTATTCGTAGTTACTCTATTTGATTTGGACTTGTGGTTTCAACAGATTCTCCCGAGGATTCGACATCTGGACTCCCAGATTTTACTACTTCAACGGACTCTTGGGCTTGAGAGAAGCACCTTTCGGAGCCCACCAGTGACGTGTAACTAGATCACTATTATCCTTAGGATGTGTTTGATCTAGTTGAGATTTGAGGGTATTCACCTCATCTCTCAAAGTGACATTTTGAGAAGCTAAGTTTGCTTTCTCAAGAGTTAAAGTATCAAAAAATGGTGTCATTGTTGATAATGCATGGAATAGATGACTTGCTAGCATTTGATTTCTTTAAGCTAGTGTATCTAAGCATTAAAGATTGGTATTTAGCAAATAGTTCTTCATTAGCAATACGAAGTTCATCCATTGTTACCTCGGTGTCGTCCATGTCAAAATCACTCTCATCAAAGAGTGGGTCTTCTAGAGCCATGAAACACATGTGAGCGCTCTCACCATTCTCATCATCGGAATTGCTTGATGAGTCAGCACTTGAGTCGTTGAAGGTACCTACGAGTCCTTTCTTCTTCTCTCTCTTGTTCTTATCAGACTTGTGGTACTTCGGTGCCTTCCATTTCTCTTTGTTCTTTAGCATTGGGCAATCCCTTTTAATGTGCACTGGCTTATTACATTTATAGCAAAGAGAGGAAGTAGAATTAGTAGACTCAAAACATTTGTTGGAGGGAAATTTACCATTGCAGAAGAAGCGTTGGAACTTCTTCGCCATTTGGGCCATTTCACCCAAATCCATCTCGTTCTCGGATTCATCACTTTCGGAGGATGATGAATTGGCGTTGAATGCCAAAGCTTTCTTCTTGGCCTCCGAAGGATTCATCATGGCTCGAATCTTCAATCGGTTGTCCTGTCTTACTTCGTAAGACATAAGAGTCCCGATGAGATTCACCACGGTATAGTTCTTCAAGTCATTGACCTCCTCGATGGCGATCGCTCTTCTTTCCCATTTGGAGGTCATTCCCATGATGATCTTCCTTACCTTATCCGGTTCGGAATATATTTGGCCAATGGCTTCCAATTCATTGATGATGTCGGTAAAACGTCCGTACATCGATGCAATGCTTTCATTGTCCTGCATATGAAATAAGTCGAAGTTTTGCACAGCAACATATAACTTTGAAAGTTTTACCTTATTTGTTCCCTCGTGGGTAACGCTGAGATGGTTCCAAATTTGATATGCACTCTTACATGTGCATATCTTGTTGAACTCATTCGGGTCCAATGCATAATGAAGAGCGTTTATTGCTTTAGCGTTGTTGACCTTGGCGGTTTTCTCGGAAGACGTCCATTTGTCGAAATCTACTTCGGTGGGCTCGACGTATTCCTTGTGGAGGGTTCTCCAAAGCGAAGCACTCCTAAGGAATGTCTCCATCCTGCATTTCCAATAGCTAAAATTTGTACCATAGAAACGCGGAGGGCGCACCGTAGATTGACCTTCAAAAAGTGTGGACGCTCCATCACGATCGTGATTGTTGTATGAAGGCGGCGGCGGAACGTTGTTGTTGTTGGATGCCATAGATATAACCTTGCGCTCTGATACCAATTGTAAGGACCCTGTCTATGGGGAAAATACTAGAAGGGGGGTTGAATAGTGTTTATGCAAATTTAAAAGGAATTTACACCAAATAAAATGCAATCCAACAAATAGTATGGAATAGAAAACAACCCAAAAAGGAACACACGCAAACGCAGAGATGTTTCAAGGGTTCGGATTACCCAAGTCAACTCCCAACTTGTTCCCGGTAATCCTACGTCCCTACCACCCGGATACCACCTGATACTCAAGTTAGAACCCTAACTTGAGGTTTCCTTAAAGCCCACTTGTAGCAACCCTACAAGTGTAATCGAATACAATCGATGTCCTTGACTCCCACAACTTGGGAGCAAGCAAACCACTCTCACAACCGAGAGCAAAACTCAAATAACGAATGTTATGAAATAATGAAAACAACACTTACAATCACCTATGCCTTGAAGTAGAACTTGAAGGAGGAGTGTGATGTGTGTTGAAGAACTCTCTTGGAAGAGAGGAGAAGCCCTTTCTCTTGACTGCACCAAATGCCTAGATGATCACTCTTTGGTTCTAGGTTAGAGAGCAAGAGAACAAGATTTGGAAATACTTAGGGCTTTGGATTTGAAAGCTTTGATCTTTGGAAATGAAAGCTTGAGAGATTTTGTAATGAATGAGTAACCTTCCAATGGAACAGTAGAAGCTCTATTTATAGCTTTCTCAAATCCACAAAACAGTTTAGGCAAAAACCCAATTGGAATCCATGAGGAAAATCTCAACGGATAAAATCTGAACTCGTGACAGTCGACTGTTTAACAATCCACAGTCGACTGTTGCACAGTCAGCAAGGGTAGGTGAGAATTTATAACGGTAACTTACCACGTGGTCAGTCGACTGATGAAGCAAAGACAGTCAACTGTTAAACCAACATGCCACTGTAATTCCTTCGACAGGCGACTCGCCGAGAGATGGGTAAGTTAGACAAATATTGGAAATCTCACAAGTAACAGGACAGACGACTGATGCAAGGAACACAGTCGACTGTTAATCAGAACAAGCTACTATATATCCTTAAATAGACGACTGTCAAAAGCCTGAGAAATTTCCAGAGAGCTAAGTCAAAAAAATGACTTACAGACAGGCGACTGTTGCAGCATAGACAGTCGACTGATCTAATAGACAGTCGACTGTATATACAGCATTAGTCGACTGGCCGTAAAAGTCAGATCAAACAAAGTTTGGGCAAGGATAGACAGACGACTGATTTACAAAACATAGTCGACTGTCACTTGGACATGCACCTGTGAATCGTTCATCAGTAGCATGTGCGAAGTAATCAGAGAAGGCCCAAAACTATATTGTAAAAGTCTGTGCATAACAGGCGACTGTAGAACAAAATACAGTCGACTGTTTTTGAGACAGGCGACTGTAAACTGTTAAGCAGTCGACTGTTATAAACAATCCTTGCACAACAAATAGAGAAATGAATTAGAGTCAAAGGACAATTGATCTAATGGAGTCCTATGACTGAATGTAGATGTGTGTGAGTGCTCCATCAAAGTTCTACTTCTAAGCTACATACTAGAAGAGATAAAAGAAAAATTACATTGACGAATAATCTCTTATTTCCATCGTATGAGCTTGAAGTCTTCACGGAGCTTCAATCATTATCTACGATCACCCAATTCATGTCATTTGCCTTCAATGACGTTTGAGAGTCATCCATTGCAAGTAGATCTTCATAAATAGCTTAGGCAATGGCTTAAATGTAAAATAGGGGATTAGTCACAAGTATTTATGTTTGCTCATCATTAACACCAAGTAGGGAGAAGTCCAATACTCAACATTCTCCCCCTTTTTGATGATGACAAACAAACATAAACAAAAAGATAAATAATTGTGCACAATGAAAACTTACTCCCCCCTACATAGATGCCAATCAAGTTAGTCAACAAATATTAGGACATCTTCATATCAATTGAAGCAAATGAGTAAGGAACGCATAAATATAAATTCAAAAGATCTAGGAATTACAATCCCTATTCATTGTAATCTTACTCCCCCTGAATCTAAGGAAACGTAAATCTTAGATTCAAGCGTTAGAACATACTTAGCACATCCATTATGAATCTTGTATGTTTATTTCTCTCTCCCTATGGCATGATCCAAAAAGGTGGGAGCAAATAACAACAACACCAATAGTGCTAAATACGAACTAACAACAATCAAGGAGTATAAAGATATATCAAATCAAAAACACATAAAATCACATCATATACACATGTGAGTAATGGAATTGAAGTCCAATATCAACATTAGATATATACACAAAAATAGTTTCAAAAGAGATTTCACAAATGCATCATACCAGAGATAGCATGATAAAACGAATACCAAATTCATATATTGTCTCAAAAGCACATCAGAGAGAGTATATCATACATGGAGACAACATATCATACATCACACAGATAAGATAAGCAGTATAGCATAGTGTGACACAAGATAAACAGCAACATCATATATAGATATATAAAAGATGAGTACATCATCGGGTGGACATCTACATGTCCACCACAAAAAGATACATCATGATCAAGACAAAAAAATATCATCATGACGACAGAGAAGTACAACACCATACATATATAAAGTCACCGACAACATCATCCAGCAGACATCAAAAAATCAATCATCACCAAACTAACACCACTCAAACACCTATCTAAGAGTGAGCGTCTCCAGGGGCTACAGAAGAAGAAGCAGGCTCTGTGACAGCAGGTGTATCCTCTGGAGGAGGGTCATAGGGAGCAACAGTAGTAGCAGCATCATCAGCAGCAACATCCTGAGTAGAAGCTACACCAGGAGGCTCAACGACATCAGTGGGCTGAGGAGGAACATGAAGCTGGGGAACAAACTATCTCAGATCCTCAGGGAAGGGTATTCCCAGATGGAGGAAAGAGAGGGACAACAATCTGTAAATACCAGAGACCATCTCCAAAAGAATATCACGAGATGGTGGAGCAGAGGATGAAGGCAGGTCAGCTGGAGGAACAGTGGATGATGAGGGAGCTGAAGTAGATTTCCTCATCTTCGAGGCAGTCTGCAGAGCCGAAGAAGATTTCGACTTTGTAGAAGCGTTGAGGAGAGGACCAAAGGGCATGGGCTCATAATGAGTCAAATCAACACCAAAATGACGGTAGACACGAGTCAGAGGACCACCGTAAGGAATGTGAGACGAGGAGGTCGTGAACTCAACCTTGTCCATCCTATCAAGGAGGACATCGGCCCAGTTCATGGGCATGCCAGAGAAAATAGCATACATACACTTCAGTATTTCCTGATACGGCTGGTCAGATGATCCATATCTCGGCAGGATGTTCGACTTCACCACTAGGTGAATAACCCAACCTCTCGCAGAGAACATAGATGACCTGACACCCGAATCAAGAGCTAAAGGTACCTCTCGAAACATATCCCGGAGGACAGACTGGTCAAGGTCGTCAATATCGGAGATGCTGATATCAGAGGGAAGGGAACCAACAATGAGAATCCTAAGAATAATCCCTAAGAGAGAGGAAGTGATCAGAATGTGGGTTCCCTGAACGAAAGGGTACGATTTAAATTGTTGCAACTTGAATTTTAAAATGCATAATACATGATTAGGATAGCACCTTAACAATCCTTATAGTTGATAATGACATTAATAAAAGTTAATAACTAATCCTAATAATTTCGAATTTTAGGATTCAACTAGTTGATAGGATTAACTAATTTTAATGAAGCCATTTCGACTCGAATGGGACACATATGAATAATAAGTCCCCTTTGTTGAATATTGGACTTCTCCCTACTTGGTGTTAATGATGAGCAAACATAAATACTTGTGACTAATCCCCTATTTTGCAGTTAATCTATTACCTAAGCTATTTATAAAGATCTACTGGCAATGGATTACTCTTAAAGATCATTGAAGGCAAATGAAATGGATTGGATGATTGTAGATGATGATTGAAGCTCTATGAAGACTTCAAGCTCATACGTTGGATAGAAGAAAGAGTTCGTGAATGTAAATTTCTTTTATCTCTTCTAGTATGTAGCTTAGAAGTAGAACATTGATGGAGCACTCACACACATCTTCAATTCAGTCTTAGGACATCATTAGATCATTCGTCCTTAGACTCCAATTCATTTCTTATTGTTTGTGCTTGGACTGTTTACAACAGTCGACTGGTGAACATTATACAGTCGCCTGTCTCAAAAACAGTCGACTGTGTTTTGTTCTACAGTCGCCTGTTATACACAATCATTTAAAACTTGGTTTGGGCCTCTCTGTTTTTATTCCTACTGGCGACTCATGAACGATTCACAGGCGCATGTCCAAGTGACAGTCGACTGTTTTTGTAAACCAGTCGCCTATCTATCTTATGCCTAAACTCGGCTGATTTGTATTTTTATGGCCAGTCGACTAATGTTGAATATACAGTCGACTGTCCATTGGATCAGTCGACTGTCTATGCTATAACAGTCGTCTGTCTGTGAGCCAATTTGTTGACTCAGCTCTCTGAAAATTCTCAGGGTATTTGACAGTCGTCTGTATAAGGATTTACAGTCGCCTATTCTGATTAACAGTCGACTGTTTTGTCCTCATCAGTTGTTTGTCATGTTATCTCAGAAGAGTTCCAGAATTCTTCAACTTACCCTTTTTGCGGCCAGTCCCCTGTAGAAGGATTTACAGTCCCCTTTTGGTTCAACAGTCGCTCTTTGTTGTTTAGCATTGGGCAATCCCTCTTGATGTGCACTGGCTTATTACACTTATAGCCAAGAGAGGAAGTAGCATTAGTAAACTCAAAACGTTTATTTGATGAAAACTTACCTTTGCGGAAGAAGCGTTGGAACTTCTTCGCCATTTGGGCCATTTCACCCAAATCCATCTCGTTCTCGGATTCCTCATTATCGAAGGATGAGGAATTGGTGTTGAATGCCAAGTCTTTCTTCTTGGCCTCTGAATGATTCATCATTGCTCTAATCTTTAATCAGTTCTCTCGTCTTACATCATAAGACATGAGAGTCCCAATCAGATTCACCACGGTGTAGCTCTTTAAGTCATGGACCTCCTCGATACTGTCTATGCTTCATCAATCGACTGTCCACGTGGTAAGTTACCGTTATGAATTCTCACCTACCCTTGCTGACTGTGCAACAGTCGACCGTGGTTTCCTCAACAGTCGACTGTCATAAGCTCAGGTTCTATCCGTTGAGATTTTTCTCACAAATTCCAAAAGGGTTTTTGCCTAATCTGTTTTGTGGATTTGAGAAACCTATATAAGGGGCTTCTTCTATTACATTGAGAGGTGACCAATTTTTCCAAGTTTTCATCTCAAGCTTTCATTCTCAAGTTTAAAGCTCTCAAATCCAAAGCCCTAAGAATTCCTATCTTAGATCTCTTGCTCTCCAACCTAGAACCAAAGAGTTATCTTCTAGGCATTTGGTGCAGTCAAGAGAAAGGGTTATCTTCTAGGCATTTGGTGCAGTCAAGAGAAAGGGCTTTCTCCTCTCTTCCAAGAGAGTCTTCAACACACAACACACTTTCCTTCAAGTTCTACTTCAAGGCATAGGTGATTGTAAGTGTTGCTTTCTTATTTCATAACTTTCGTCATTTGAATTTGCTCTCGGGTTGTGAGAGCGGTTTGCTTGTGACCGGCGCCCCGTTTACGGTTTGGGCGCGGTGTCGTTTTACCGCAAGTGCACGGTTAGTGTAGGGTGCGGGTTTATCGAACTCAGGGAGGTGGATGTCTTGAATGGCTACTAGCCTCGCCTAGGTTGTGTGCTAGCTATGCGGATGATATGGGTGGAAGTGTAGAAATAAAAGAAAGAAATGAAAAAGACACGAAATGAATCCCCGCTAACACGGGCTAGAGCATTCATGACACTTGGTATTTGACTTGACCCAGGGTGAGACATTGCCCCAAAGGTGATACCTAGCATCCATGGCCCGATATTCCGGTCAGTGCCTAGTACGCTAGGCCTACCCGGTTCCGGACGGTGGGCATTCCCATGTCCATTAACACCTTCCGCAACCGGGAGCATTAAGGCCACAATGATAACTCCCAACATTTCGTCCAAGCCGTTCCCACGTGCGAGGACTCGATGCCTACACTAGGGGTGTGAGCTGTGGCTAGGTAGTCAACCGTCAGGTTTATTCCCCCTTGGCCCGACGGTCAGAGGCGGTCTTTCTCCCGCCAATGACAATGAAACACCCCCGCGTAACCCTAATGACCAAATAGGTCGAATGTGATTTTTAGCAATACATTGAAGCGGATCTTGACTGGACAAGACACCGGACCCCAATCCCCAACACAACTAGTGTGTTGCCATACGAATTGGACTCAGATTGTTAGAAATCCCAATTGACACATTTCATTGAACACATGCCATGCAACCAAGCCAAATGAAACAACCCAAGCATCAATCCTACTCTAACCCGTATTATGGTTCATCGACACAACTCAATGGTGAAGAACACAAAAATAAGCAACATAAAAGAGATACAAACGTTCACCATCAAGAAAACTTAACACAATACAAAACAATAGAAAATAGGAGGAAGAAATACTTATCTTGAGTTTGAATCTTCAATCCAATACAAGATTTATTGATCAAACGACCTAATCTAAACTAACCTAAACCTAACAAGAGAAGGGGGCAAAAAGCCCTAAAAAACTGAAGAAGATTATCCCCAAGTCGTGCCCCAAAACCCTCTCAAAACCCCAAGGTTCGGGTCCAGAACTGTCAAAACCGGCCCACCCGATCGGGTGGAAACTCACCCGATCGGGTGGAATAAACAGAGAGCTCAAATCCGCAGAAAATGAGCTCACCCGGTCGGGTGGAAGTTCACCCGATCGGGTGAAGTTCAATTCCAGACAGCACCCAATTTCAGCACATAGCCGCGCTCAAAAAATTCCAGAAAAATGTAGAAAAATCGGATTTGGGCATGCGACCTATCATTGGAAAGCTAACGACAATGCCGACGCTAGAAAAATAAGAGATCACCCAAAATACCTCTGGAATGATAGCAGATCTTCAATGAGTGCATCAGCAGCGTGCAAAGGTGGAAGAAAAGGCCACCCGATCGGTTGAAACATCAACCGATCGGGTGAGCCGCTTGTTGCTTTGGCCATCGGGCTTCGGGATCTTCAACCAGTCACTGAAGAGAGGGGTGGAGCCATCGGTTCGATATTTGAGGCGATGCGGCTACAGATGAACCGATCGGGTGAGATGTCACCCGATCGGTTGGAATTCAGCTCCAAATTCCCGAGAATTGGGGCGTTTGAACCGGTCACTGAACCGACCGGGTGACTTCTTGGCCGCTCTAACTTGTGTCCGGGTGGTGCACGCGTGCATCACCCGATCGGTTGGAAGTGACCAACCGGTCAGGTGAGGGGCTGAAAGATGCGATCTTCATCGTTTGACCCCCTGGATCACGCGTGACTCCTCCCGTTGCTCCGGGGACTCATGATATCGTCATTTTATGTCCCAAATGCTGGAAAATGCCTGCAAAATGCGAAAAACACGGAAAAGTGAAAGAAAACAAGAAAACACGAGAAAACGAATACAAGACGACAGAAAATACGGAAAAACACGGAAGAAAACGTGCGCAAATATATGAAATATAAATGCATGTCAAAATCCCCCAAGTTGAATTCTTCCTCGTCCTCTAGGAAGACGAGTGAGAGTAGGAGCTCGGATGGAGAAAATAGAGAGAAAGAAAGGAAAAGAGAACTCTATATCCTAGATCGCCCGTCAGGGCCAACAAAATCGAAAACGACACACCAAGCAAGCAGACGCCAAATCACATCACTAAATCAAGGAATACGAGTCCAGACAAGTGTCGTGGGCCCACACGGTGAAGCACGAGTGAGTGTGGTCGTGTGCTAGCAGACGGTGTCACTATCTACGATGTGCGATAAAGCTCGATATACACAAATCCAAGAATTGACCCAAATATCGATTCGATTCGAATTAAGCGTTGAATATATAGCTCAAGCATGCATGAGAATAGAGCGAGAATCGAAACATATCATGCGTCCGGGACTCCACAACTATGGTTAAGGAAATCACCATACTATAACCGAGATAATAGCTAAAAAGTTCATAAGCCAAGTGTTTTCGAAAATGATGGAGGTTGAGAAGGTGTGGAGTAGAACACTCGGTGCAAATTCTCGCCTTCCCTTTATTCTCGGTTGATAGGAAAAATATTCACACTGGAAATTTTTGGGTTTTGGGTATTTGTATTATTTTTTTTTGGATTTTTGGCTATACATATTTTTTTCTTTTCTCTTTTCTTTTCTTTTTTTGGGTTTTTTGTTTCTCTCTTTTTTTGATTTTTGGATATTTGGATATATACATGGTACTCTCCCAAGTGGGAGAACGGTACACGACGAGGGGATTTGCACCAAGTAAAACAAAAAAGAAATCGGAATCTAAACACTTGGGCAAAGGAAACTATTCTCGCTAATTAGAGCATGGGCTAAATGGGTTATCCTAGTCCTTAGTTGTGGAATCCCGACACATGCGAATTGAAGTATACGATATATATATAGCATGCATATAGAAGCAGACATTAGAAGCAAATACCGCATATTCAATATCGAAGCATGATAATCTAGGGGTCAACCAAGGGTAGGTATATAAATCAACATCACAAAGTAGAAGCATGCCACCAAGCTAGTCACGACTCACGACTCACATAAAAGCAAAGTGGACCCACGAAGCATAAATGCAGTAGGACTCGACTTCCTAGGGTTAGTGAAAGTGATTATCGAAGCCATGCTAGGTGTGTGTGTAGTTTTGTGGCAATTCATCATATGGGGTCATCTCTAGGAGAGAGAGGACAAAAGAAGAGAAGAAAAAGGAAAACACGATGGAAAACGACTCAAAAACGAAGAAAAACGACACAAATGACGCATGAAGTGTGACTCTCCCAAGCTGAAACTTGCATTGACCTCAATGCAATAATAGTTTATACGGGAGGGCAAAGAAAATGGGGGGGGGGGTGCGCACCGACACAAAAAGTGAAAAACATGAAAAACACATGAACGAAACTAAAAAATAAAGAAAAAGAAACACTCAAATAAAAGATATAAAACACGACGAAAGAACACATAGACACAGACACACAACAACGACACTCGAAAACATGCACATAAATCGATTCCCCCCAAGCTGAACATGACAATGCTAGCGAAATGATATGATCAATGTGATGCAGAAATATGCTAGGGGAAAAATCGGAAAAGAAAGAAATCAGAATGCAGGAGAGACGGTGTGCTCATTCTCCTCGGAATAGGATGTGGGGTGTGATGATAGAAGGGCACGACATGATGGGTTATTATGATGCAAAAGCAAACCCTAGATACGCTCCCCTCACTAATGAGAGGAGACGAGATTATTCAAATCTAAACTAGAAAGCTGTAAATTTTTACACTACTGGATTAGGATACACCTGAGCATAGGCAGATCCAAGATCTGAAGTGGGGCAGGTAGCTGCTCTAACTGCTCCTTCTGTGGCTCCGCCAGAAGCGCTGTGCCACGTGTGCCAATGGATCCAAGCAATGCACCTCCAAGCATCACTCGTAGGTGTCCACCTGTGCCCTGCAAAGGACGAGGTGCATTAGTCCATGGCAAGAAATTATTTCCCAAAATAAATGTATCCCAGAGATAGTCGCCGATAAATGATGGTAAAATATATGAAATGTGGCGAACACTCCCTGGAAATGGTATGCTATCCTCTGTGCTAGCGACGATCAAATCCCCACTCTCCATGTGAAGTTGCTCTCCAGGTGGTGACACACCGCAGCATACCTCAAGGGAAGTCAATCCTGTGTCCTGCGAGAGATATGGTGTGTCAAAAATATATAAGTCTAAAGGAATAGGACGTGAAAAACGAGAATTAAATGTGGAGTGAGAGTGAGTATGAAAATCTCCCTGAATAGGGGCAATATGCTCAAGTAGATGCTTAGCCGCAGAAGAAGTGGAGAGCGACGGTAAAGGTAGATGTGACTCGGGCTCCATGGAGTGGACCATCGTATCCAAGCCCTCATACACATCCTCCTCGACGATATGCTCATGCTCCACCATCTGCCTGATGTCTTGAATGACATCCTCGTGGTTGACCACAGACCAAGGAAGAAGCAGCAATAGAGATGACAGTGGAGGTGGATGTGGAGCAGACCACTCGTATGTTGTCGTGGTGTCCGTGTCCTCACACACTTCCTCCTCGCCGGTATGCATAAGCTCTGTGGTCTCCTCGGTGCCCTCGTAGGACTCATGTGGGTATCCAAATCAAGATGAGAAGTCTCTCCCACAAATCCTAGAGACATCTCCCCATCCTCACTATCACCATCAAAAAATGCTTCGTCATCCAAGTGGTAGTGTTGGAAAAATGGGGTATCGGCATAAGATTTGTCTATGGGGGCCGATGAGATGGTGGTCTTAACCATGAAAGTGGGTAAATCCTCTCCTTCATCCTCCTTCATCCCCTCTCCTTCATCCCCTCTCCTCGGTGTAGGCTCGGTGATTGGTACCATGAAGTTTTGTAATAATTGGCCTTGGTTAAACATGGCACTTTCAAGGAGAGACACGAGGCATGATTCTTCTTGTGTTGGTGGAGGGATATAAGGTTGAGGAAATGGATGGGAGGTGTTTGGGCAATGGTTGTGGGAAAATGTATGGCCTTGGTGTAGGGGGAGGCTCTCAAGCGTAAATGGGTAATCATAATACATGTGCCCAACCACCCCACAAGTCTCACAAACCACGACTGAATAAGGATCGTATCCTCCCATCTGAGCATCGAAATTTGATCTCCACATGGTAATATCAAAGATACCTGGACAACAAAAATAAGAAAACTAGAGAGGAGCGTCAATAGCACAAGAGAATAACAAAAAGATAATATAATGGTGGGGGAAAAAATTTTCTTTTTTTAAATTTTTTTTTGTGTTTTTATGCGTAGTCTAACGAACCCATGCTAAGCTAATATCAAACCGAACGCCTCCCCGGCAGCGGTGCCAAAAACTTGACCGGCGCCCCGTTTACGGTTTGGGCGCGGTGTCGTTTTACCGCAAGTGCACGGTTAGTGTAGGGTGCGGGTTTATCGAACTCAGGGAGGTGGATGGCTTGAATGGCTACTAGCCTCGGCTAGGTTGTGTGCTAGCTACGCGGATGATATGGGTGGAAGTGTAGAAATAAAAGAAAGAAATGAAAAAGACACGAAATGAATCCCTGCTAACACGGGCTAGAGCATTCATGACACTTGGCATTTGACTTGACCCAGGGTGAGACATTGCCCCAAAGGTGGTACCTAGCATCCATGGCCCGATATTCCGGTCGGTGCCTAGTACGCTAGGCCTACCCGGTTCCGGACGGTGGGCATTCCCATGTCCATTAACACCTTCCACAACCGGGAGTATTAAGGCCACAATGATAACTCCCAACATTTCGTCCAAGCCATTCCCACGCGCGAGGACTCGATGCCTACGCTAGGGGTGTGAGCTGTGGCTAGGGAGTCAACCGCCAGGTTTATTCCCCCTTGGCCCGACGGTCAGAGGCGGTCTTTCTCCCGCCAATGACAATGAAACACCCCCGCGTAACCCTAATGGCCAAATAGGTCGAATGTGATTTTTATCAATACATCGAAGCGGATCTTGACTAGACAAGACACCGGACCCCAATCCCCAACACAACTAGTGTGTTGCCATACGAATTGGACTCAGATTGCTAGAAATCCCCATTGACACATTTCATCGAACACATGCCATGCAACCAAGCCAAATGAAACAACCCAAGCATCAATCCTACTCTAACCCGTATTAGGGTTCATCGACACTACTCAATGGTGAAGAACACAAAAATAAGCAACATAAAAGAGATACAAACGTTCACCATCAAGAAAACTTAACACAATACAAAACAATAGAAAATATGAGGAAGAAATACTTATCTTGAGTTTGAATCTTCAATCCAATACAAGATTTATTGATCAAAAGGCATAATCTAAACTAACCTAAACCTCACAAGAGAAGGGGGTAAAAAGCCCTAAAAACTGAAGAAGATTATCCCCAAGTCGTGCCCCAAAACCCTTATAAATAACCCCTCTCAAAACCCCAAGGTTCGGGTCCAGAACTGTCAAAACCGGCCCACCCGATCGGGTGGAAACTCACCCGATCGGGTGGAATAAACAAAGAGCTCAAATCCGCAGAAAATGAGCTCACCCGGTCGGGTGGAAGTTCACCCGATCGGGTGAAGTTCAATTCTAGACAACACCCAATTTCAGTACATAGCCGCGCTCAGAAAATTCCAGAAAAATGTAGAAAAATCGGATTTGGGCATGCGACCTATTGTTGGAAAGCTAACGATGATGCCGACACTATAAAAATAAGAGATCACCCAAAATCCCTCTGGAATGATAGCAGATCTGCAATGAGTGCATCAGCAGCGCGCAAAGGCGGAAGAAAAGGCCACCCGATCGGTTGAAACATCAACCGAACGGGTGAGCCGCTTGTTGCTTTGGCCATCGGGCTTCGGGGGCTTCAACCGGTCACTGAAGAGAGCGGGTGGAGCCGTCGGTTCGATATTTGAGGCGATGCAGCTACAGATGAACCGATCGGGTGAGATGTCACCCGATCGGTTGGAATTCAGCTCCAAATTCCCGAGAATTGGGGCGTTTGAACCGGTCACTGAACCGACCGGGTGACTTCTTGGCCACTCCAACTTGTGTCCGGGTGGTGCACGCGCGGTCATCACCCAATCGGTTGGAAGTGACCAACCGGTCGGGTGAGGGGCTGAAAGATGCGATCTTCGTCGTTTGACCCCCTGGATCACGCGTGACTCCTCCCGTTGTTCCGGGGACTCATGATATCGTCGTTTTATGTCCCAAATGCTGGAAAATTCCTGCAAAATGCGAAAAACATAGAAAAGTGAAAGAAAACAAGAAAACACGAGAAAACGAATACAAGACGGCAGAAAATATGGAAAAACACGGAAGAAAACGTGCACAAATATATGAAATATAAACACACGTCAGCTTGCTCCCAAGTTGTGGGAGTCAAGGTCAATCGATTGTATTTCGATTTCACTTGTAGGGTTGCTATAAGTGGGTTTTAAGGAAACCTCAAATTAGGGTTCTAACTTGAGTATCCGGAGGTATCCAGGTGGAAGGGATGTAGGATTACCGGGAACAAGTCAGGAAGTGACTTGGGTAATCCGAACCCTTGAAACATCCTTGCGTTTGCTTTTGTTTCTATTTGGGTTTAATTTTAATTCCGCATTATTTAGTTGGATTGCATTTAAATTGGTGTAACTATCTCTTTAAATTGCATAAACACTATTCAACCCCCCTTCTAGTGTTTTTCCATAGCCAGGGTCCTTACAATTGGTATCAGAGCTCAAGGTTATAGCTATGGCATCCAACAACAACAACGTTCCTCCGACGCCTTCGTACAACAATCACGACCGTGATGGAGCGTCCACACTTTTCGAAGGTCAATCAATGGTGCGTCCTCCACGTTTCAATGGCACTAACTTTGGCCATTGGAAGTATAGGATGGAGACGTTCCTAAGGAGCGCTTCGCTTTGGAGAACCCTCCACAAGGAATACGTCGAGCCCACCGAAGTAGATTTCGAGAAAATGGACGTCTTCCAAGAAATCCGCCAAAGTCAACAACGTAAAAGCAATGAACGCTCTTCATTGTGCGTTGGACCCGAATGAGTTCAATAAGATATGCACATGTAAGAGTGCATATCAAATTTGGAACCATCTCATCGTTACCCATGGGGAACGAACAAGGTAAAACTTTCAAAGTTATATGTTGCCGTGCAAAACTTCGATTTGTTTCATATGCAGGAAAATGAGAGCATTGCATCGATGTACGGACGTTTTACTGACATCACCAATGAATTAGAAGCCATTGGCCAAACCTACACCGAACCTGAAAAGGTAAGGAAGATCATCATGGGAATGACATCCAAATGGAAAACAGGAGCGATCGCCATCGAGGAGGTCAATGACTTGAAGAATTACACAGCTGTGAATCCTATCGGGGCTCTCATGTCTTATAAAGTAAAGACGGGAGAACCGATTAAAGATTCGAGCTACGATGAATCCTTCGGAGGCCAAGAAGAAAGCTTTGGCATTCAACGCCAATTCATCATCCTCCGATAGTGAAGAATCAGAGAATGAGATGGATTTGGGTGAAATGGCCCAAATGGCGAAGAAGTTCCAACGCTTCTTTCGCAAAGGTAAATTTCCCTCTAACAAAAGATTTGAGTCTACTAATGCTACTTCCTCTCTTTGCTTTAAGTGTAATAAGCTAGGGCACATCAAGAGGGATTGCCCAATGCTAAGAAACAAAGAGAAGTGGAAGGCTTCGAAGTACCACAAGTCTGACAAGAACAAGAGAGATAAGAAGAAATGACTCGTCGGTACATTCGATGACTCAAGTGAGGACTCATCAAGTAATTTCGATGATGAGAATGGTGAGAGCGCCCACATGTGTTTCATGGCACGAGAAGATCCACTCTCCGATGAGAGTGATTCTGACATGGATGATACTGAGGTAACAATGGATGAACTTCGTACTGCAAATGAAAAATTATTTGCTAAATATCAATCTTTAATGCTTAGATATACTAGCTTAAAGAAATTGAATATTAGCAAGTCATCCATTCCATGCATTATCAACAATGACACCATTGTTGATACTTTAACTCTTGGACTACAATTTTGGGTAGAGGCGGTGCACACGGCATGTTATGTGCTCAATAGGATCCTAGTGAGACCCCGAACGAGCAAAACTTGTTTTGAGTTGTTTTATGACAAAAAGCCTCAAGTTAAATATTTTCGTGTTTTTGGTTCAAAATGTTTTATCAAGAACACTTTTGGTAATCTAGATAAATTTGAGCCAAGATCCGATGAATGAATTTTTGTTGGATATTCCACATGTAGCAAAGCTTACTGGATATACAACAAAACTTCTTCAACGATTGAGGAATCTCTACACGTATCATTTTATGAAGATTTTGATTTTCCTCATGATGATGATGATAGTGTAGATGCTATTTATGATTCTCTTAGTAATGTTAAGATTAATGATTTGATTATTGAGACTAACAGTACTAACGAAATTGTTGAAGATGTTCCAAGTGATGCAGGAATACCCAAAGCTTATCCGACCGTTCGAAATCATCCACATAACCAAATAATTCGAGATATTGGTGTGTGTGTTCGAACGAGGTCAAGAATTGAAGAATTCTCTCATTGCGCATTTGTCTCTACCATTGAGCCAAAGAACATCCAAGAAGCTTGTGAGGATAGCTCTTGGATAGTGGCAATGGAAGAAGAACTAATGCAATTCGAGAGAAATGAAGTTTGGGAGCTTGTTCCTCTTCCAAGTGGTCACCAAGTCATTGGGACCAAGTGGATCTTCAAGAACAAGGCCGATGAGAACGAGGTAATCACAAGAAACAAAGTAAGGTTAGTAGCTCAAGGCTACCGGCAAGAGAAAGGTATTGATTTCGAAGGATCTTTTGTCCTCGTAGCTAGATTAGAAGCTATTAGATTGCTTTTATCTTTTGCATCCCATAAGAATTTTAAGTTATTTCAGATGGATGTTAAAAGTGCATTTTTAAATGAGTTTGTTAATGAAGAAGTATGTGTTTCTCAACCTCCCAGTTTTATTCATGAAAATTTTCCAAACCATGTTTTCAAACTTAAGAAAGCGTTGTATGGGTTGAAAAAAGATCCTAGAGCTCGGTATGATCGACTCAAGAACTTTCTTTTGGATTTAGGTTTTAAAATGAGAGAAGTTGATTCTACACTCTTCATTAAAGATTATGAAAATGACATTCTTTTGATTCAAGTTTATGTAGACGATATAGACATTCTTTTGATTCAAGTTTATGTAGACGATATACTTTTTGGTTCTACTGACTTTAATCTTTGTCAAGAATTTTCTAAGTTTATGAAGGATGAATTCGAGATGAGCCACATGGGAGAGCTTACTTATTTCCTTGGACTGCAAATTCGACAAATGGAGAATGGAACTTTCATACATCAAACAAGTACATATGGGAGCTTATTAAGCGATTCGGGATGGAATCGTCTTCAAGCAAAAGGACTCCCACGAGTACGACTACCCACATACACAAGGATGAAATACGAAAAGACTTAGACGTTAGTCTATATCGAGGTATGATCGGTAGCTTACTTTACTTAACTACTAGTAGGCCCGATATCATGTTTTCCGTTTGCTTGTGTGCTAGATATCAAGCTAGACCTAAGGAGTCACACTTGATTGCGGTTAAACTAATATTTCGTTATTTCAATCAGTCTCTAGATTATGGGTTACTTTACCCTAAATCTAGCACGTATGAGTTAATCTCATATAGTGATGCCGACTTTGCCGGATGCAAATCCGATAGGAAAAGTACTAGTGGCACATGCCATTTTCTAGGACATTCCTTAGTTTCTTGGTTTTCCAAGAAGCAGAACTCGGTGTCATTTTCCACGATTGAAGCGGAATATATTACCGCGGGTCTTGCATGTGCACAAGTTCTTTGGATGAGACACACTCTTAGTGACTATGGTGTCAATTGTGATACTTGCACTATCATGGTTGATGACCAATGTGCTATATGTCTTTCCAAGAACCCGGTACATCACTTCCGTACAAACACATAGATGTGAGACACCATATTATTAATGATCATGTAGCTAAGAAGGACATCATCTTAGAGTACACTGAAACCCAAAAACAAATTGCCGACATCTTCACAAAACCTCTTAAAGAAGATTCATTTGTGAGGTTGCATGGAGAATTAGGAATTATGTGTGAATCTGAAATTTAGGAGCTAAACTTATATGTTATAACACTCTTTGAGCTCATATCATCATGGTGTCTATCTTCATTTGATATATCATATATATGTGTTTAAGAAAGGCAATTGAGATTTTTGTGATTTCATGATTTCTTTGAAATTGGTTTTAGAGATTTGTGTTACAATTGATTTATTGTTCTAAATTTTTTTATGACGAGTTTGTGATTAGAGTATGGATCCTAGGGTGAGTGTTCATTTCCTTTGGATTCTTATCTCACTGTGCATTTTTGGACCAGGACAGATGACTGTCTTTCCTTCGACAGTCAACTGCCCTACTCTATTTTCTCAGTCTGAAATTTCTATCTTTCGCATAGATGACTGATGACAATTTTACAGTCGACTGTTACTTCAACAGGCGACTGTATTATCTGTCAAATTTTTTCCCGTACTCTTTGTCTTTTTGATGAAGTTTATTGATTCTCAGTCAATCGATTGATGTGTGTAGTACAGTCGAATGTCCCACAGACATATGACTGTATGTTACTCAACAGTCGACTGTCTATCTTCCTGAGCTTATTTCTTATCACTTCATCTAGTCGACTGACTTTTGTTCATCATTCGACTGTCTACTATTGTGTCGGTTCTCTGCTTCGATCTGAGCCGTTGATTCTTTGATCCAATGGCCTAGATTATTTCCCCCTTTCTTATAAACTTCGAGACGGTTCATTTCAACCCACGTCGTCTCTCTCCTCCGATTGAAACGACTTGTCTTCCTGCTCATTTCCTCTGCCGTCGCCGTCGATCTCCTCCTCCTCGCGTTTGTCGATTGCTTCGTCGTTGTGCTCTTTTGTCTTTCGACTTGGTCTGAGTCTCTCTCTCTCTCTCTCTCTTCTCTCTCTCTCTCTTGTGATTATTTTGTTTAATTTCATCGCATGTCAATTTTCTTCTCTTTCGATTGATTGATTCCATGGCTCCCAAAACCAAGGGAAAAGGGAAGATCTTAGCTCCTAAGAAACCTAGGGCTCCTAAGAAACCTACCGTTACCAAGAACAAGAAACCCTACAAAGCCCGTGCCAAACATGTCGAATCTCCCTCCCGTTCTTCTTCGAAGGGATATTCTCCTTCAGGGTCTTCTTCTTTCGATGCTGAGCCCTTGACCAAGCGTCAGCGCAAGCCCATTGGTGTTAGCATCAATGAGCCTAGTGCTGACGCTCCCCATCATTCACCTTCTGTGTCAAGTTCTACAGAAGAGACTCCTGTCGTGCCACCTTCTGATCCCCTTTTTCCCTTTTGCCGAGATGATCTTTGCTTGGCAAAATTCCACTCTCTTATAGGGATCAAACTTATTAGGGAGCGGTATATAGTTTTTCCTGCCTTCACTGCTGAGAGACTTTTCGAGATCTTATCTGCTACCTATTTGGCCGATATTTTTTGCTTCTCTCAGAGCGAGTCTCTTAGGACTTATCCATTTCTGGTTAAGCTGTTCTATGCAAACCGCGTCCGCGGTGAGTATTCGACCACCGGAGTCATTGATACCGTTGTCAAGGGAACCCCCATTCGTATTGATCCCTCTCTCTTAGGGACCATTCTTAGGATTCCCTCCACTGGATCGTTTCCTTCTGACATTTGCATCTCTGACATTGACGAGCTTAATCATTCTGTCCTTCGGGACATGTTTCGTGAGATACCCTCAGCCCTGGATTCTGGTATTAGGTCGTCTATGTTTTCGGCTAGGGGTTGGGCTGTTCACCTCGTGGTGAAGTCCAACATCCTGCCGAAGTATGGATCATCTGACCAGCCTTCCCAGGATATTCTGAAGTGTATGTATGCGATCTTCTCCGGGATGTCCGTGAACTGGGCCGGTGTCCTCTTTGATAGGATGGACAAAGTCGAGTTTACTTCCTCATCTGCTCACATTCCATACGGTGGACTTCTTACACTTGTTTTTCGTCACTTTGGTGTTGATTTGTCTCCTTACGAGCCCGTGCCTTTTGGTCCTCTTTTGGATGCTGCTGCAAAGGTGAAGTCCTCTTCGGCTCTGCAGTCTGCATCAAAGAAGAGGAAATCCACATCAGCTCCGTTCTCCTCCATCGTTCCTCTTGCTGACCAGCCTTCCAGCTCAGCTCCACCCTCTCTTGATATTTTTTTGAGATGGTCTCTGGTTTATATGAGTTGGCTTCACTTTCATTCCAGCATCAGGGAATACCCTTCCCTGAGCATCTGAGACGTTTTGTTCCTCCCAAGCCTCATGAGCCTCCTGCACCCCTCATCACTGATCTCGTTATGCATCTTGACGTAGTTGCTACTCAAGGTGCTACTGCTGCTCCTGCTGTTCCTGCTGCTCCTCCTCTAGAGGATACCTCAGTTGACCCCGAGCCTGATACTTCATCTGCTGCTCCTGGAGACACTCACCCGAAGACCTAGAGTTTGTTTGGTCTAATTTTGGTTGGGTTGAGTGATTCTTCTGTGTTTGTGTCTGTATCATAGATTGTTGGTATTGATGTATGGTGTATATCTGATGATGTTTTTACTTTTGTGATCATGATGTATTTTTTTGGATCATGATGTGTTTTTGTTGGACATGGTGATGTCCAGATGATGTGTACTCTTGTGTCATCTGATATATATATATATATATATATATATATATATATATATATATATATATATATATATATATATATATATATATAGGAAAAAGGGGATCTAAGGTGCCTCCTTAGATGAAAATCTAAGGTGGCGCCCCATTTCACCCCATCTCCTACAATTTTTTTGGAAAACAATTTTCATGGGGTTGTTGTTCACATCATGGATGATCAACATACCAAATTTCAAGGGATTCCAATACTTTTTGAGCCACCATCTACCCCTTACTATTTCAACGGTCTAAAATGTGCTGAAAAACCCACGAAGTTGCAAGGGGTAGATGGAGACTCAAAAAGTATTGGAATCCCTTGAAATTTGGTATGTTGATCATCCATAAGGTGAACAATAAACCCATGAAAAAAAATTTCAAAAAAAAATGTGTGAGATGGTGGGAAATGGGGGCGCCTCCTTAGATTGAATCTAAGGAGGCACCTTAGGATCCCTTTACCCATATATATATATATATATATATATATATATATATATATATATATATATATATATATATATGACTTTGTTGTTTCGTCGTATATGTCACACCATGTATAATTGTTAATCATATCTGTGTGCTGATTGTGATATTGTCACCATGAATGTTTTATTCTCTCATAATGTGATTTTGAGACAATTTGGACTTGATATTGGATTATTCATGTTATCTATGATGTGATGCGTTTTTGAAACTATTTTTGTTTCGTATATCTAAAATGTTGATATTGGACTTCCATTCATATATTTACATAAGTATTTGATGTGATTTTATGAGTTTTGATTATTTATATCTTTATACTCCTTGATTGTTGTTAGTTCTTATTTAGCATGATTTTTGTTGTTGTTATTTACTCCCACCTTTTTGGATAATTCCATAGGGGGAGAGAAATAAACATACAAGATTCATAATGAATGTGCTAAGTATGTGCTAACACTTTGAATCTAAGATTGAAGTTGCCTTAGATTCAGGGGGAGTAAGATTACAATGAATATGGATTTTTATTTCCTAGATTTTATGAATTAAATTCATTCATATCTTACTCATTTGCTTCAATTGATATATAGATGCCCTAATATTTGTTGACTAACTTGATTGGCATCTATGTAGGGGGAGTAAGTTTTTCATTACGCACAATTATTTATCTTTTTATTTATGTTTGTTTGTCATCATCAAACAGGGGGAGAATGTTGAGTATTGGACTTCTCCCTACTTGGTGTTAATGATGAGCAAACATTAATACTTATGAGTAATCCCCTATTTTGCAGTTAATCCAATGCCTAAGCTATTTATGAAGATATACTAGCAATGGATGACTCTTAAAGATCATTGAAGGTAAATGAAATGGATTGGATGATTGTAGATGATGATTGAATCTCCATGAAGACTTCAAGCTCATACATTGGATAGAAGAGAGAGTTCGTGAATGTAAATTTCTTTTATCTCTTCTAGTATGTAGCTTAGAAGTAGAACATTGATGGAGCACTCACACACATCTTCAATTCAGTCTTAGGACATCATTAGATCATTCGTCCTTAGACTCCAATTCATTTCTTATTGTTTGTGCTTGGAGTGTTTACAAAAGTCGACTGGTGAACATTATACAGTCGCCTGTCTCAAAAACAGTCGACTGTGTTTTGTTCCACAGTCACCTGTTATACACAATCTTTTACAAACTTGTTTGGGCCTCTCTGTTTTTATTCCCACAGGCGACTCATGAACGATTCACAGGCGCATGTCCAAGTGACAGTCAACTGTGTTTTGTAAATCAGTCGCATGTCTATCTTTTGCCCAAACTCGGTTGATCTGTATTTTTATGGCCAGTCGACTATTGTTGAATATACAGTCGACTGTCCATTGGATCAGTCGACTGTCTTTACTGCAACAGTCGTCTGTCTGTGAGCTAATTTGTTGACTCAGCTCTCTGTAAATTCTCAGGGTATTTGACAGTCGTCTGTATAAGGATTTATAGTCGCTTGTTCTGATAACAGTCGACTGTTTTGTCCTCATCAGTTGTCTGTCCTGTTATCTTAGAAGAGTTCCAGAATTCTTCAACTTACCCTTTTTGCGGCCAGTCGCCTATAGAAGGATTTACAGTCGCCTGTTGGTTCAACAGTCGACTATCTGTGCTTCATCAGTCGACTGTCCACGTGGTAAGTTACCGTTATGAATTCTCACCTACCCTTGCTGACTATACAACAGTCGACTGTGATTTCCTCAACAGTTGACTGTCGCGAGCTCAGGTTCTATCCGTTGAGATTTTTCTCACGGATTCTAAAAGGGTATTTGCCTAATCTGTTTTGTGGATTTGAGAAACCTATATAATGGGCTTCTACTGTTACATTGTGAGGTGACCAATTCTTCCAAGTTTTCACATAAGCTTTCATTCTCAAGTTTAAAGCTCTCAAATCCAAAGCCTTAAGAATTCCTATCTTAGATCTCTTGCTCTCCAACCTAGAACCAAAGAGTTATCTTCTAGGCATTTGGTGCAGTCAAGAGAAAGGGCTTTCTCCTCTCTTCCAAGAGAGTCTTCAACACACAACACACTTCTCCTTCAATTTCTACTTCAAGGCATAGGTGATTGCAAGTGTTGCTTTCTTATTTCATAACTTTCGTTATTTTAATTTGCTCTCGGGTTGTGAGAGCGGTTTGCTTGCTCCCAAGTTGTGGGAGTCAAGGTCAATCGATTGTATTTCGATTTCACTTGTAGGGTTGCTATAAGTGGGTTCTAAGGAAACCTCAAGTTAGGATTCTAACTTGAGTATTCGGAGGTATCCGGGTGGAAGGGACGTAGGATTACCGGGAACAAGTCGGGAAGTGACTTAGGTAATCCGAACCCTTGAAACATCCTTGCGTTTGCTTTTGTTTCTATTTGGGTTTAATTTTAATTCCGCACTATTTAGTTGGATTGCATTTAAATTGGTGTAACTATCTTTTTAAATTGCATAAACACTATTCAACCCCCCTTCTAGTGTTTTTCCCATAGCCAGGGTCCTTACATCCTTCAGTGGACCATGATCCAGTCTACTGTGTTTTGACTAGTATTGAGGATCACCCTTGCTCGACTGGGATAGTGATCCTGGCCTAGCCAAATCCCTGGCCATGTTCCGCTGGACCGCAAGGATGCGAATTATGATTATGTGACATCGTCGATTATATCTAGTCAATTACGTTAAAAATCTTCTTCAAGGTTAGCCGTAGCCCTCCTTGTTTTTGGATTAGGGGACTAATAGACGCATGCCGTAGTTGTTGAGTCTCTTCAAGCTATGACATGGTCTCTTTTAGAAACCGACTCCATCATACATGAGATGTAGTTTGGTATTAACCCAAACCACTGCGTCATGTCTCCTCGAGTATCGGTGTAAGTTAACATTAGATATGAAAACATGGGTTTGACTAGACTAGTCATTATGGTTTGTTGAGTCTCCTCAAGATCATAAGTGGCTAGGGGTAAAAACCAATATGGAGTCACATGTGATATGATTGATAATGAGATTATCTACTAATTGCAGAGTCGATCAACCTGTTGAGTCTCCTTAAGGTTGTGAAGCTCAGGGTTGTTAGGTTCCTATCTCATTAAATAACTATATTTGTTCATCTATATGGCTAAAGATGATCGCAGAAATAGTCGGAGGATATAGTTAAATAAAAACCATTTTAACTATATTTAAAAATCATGAACATATGCTAAACTAGGTAAATTCTATGTTTACCAAAGTGGAATCCAAAATTATAATATCCTTAAAAGAAATAAGTCAACCGGACAAAATGATTAGTTAAGGAATATTTGATAAACCAAACTATATTCTCATTGATATAAAAATGTCCTTCCTAATGCTGAGTTAAGGACACAGATTTCCTTAAGGTCTAAAATCTAACACAATAAAAGCACGCTACTTAACACTCATACATATGAACATGGGCAGCTTAAACATACTGATGTTCAAAGAGTTTCTCCATATGACTTGTTGAGTCTCCTCAAGGCTGTATGGAAAACAGTTTCAATCCGCGAGGTTTGAAACTTCGATCAAACCATTTGACTCGAAGATGAGTGTAAGAGCGGTGCAAGACAATGTATCCAAATTAAATCTTGAGACGAGCAACTTGTTGAGTCTCCTCAAGGTTGTAAAGCTCAAGTGTTAAGATGCATGTGATGCTTGCACAGCTAGTATTTATGTCAGGATATGAAATGTCTAAATATGATTTAGAAAGGAGAAGGCACTAAGGAAAATTCATTGAGAAAGAATATTTGGTTTATCATAAGACAAGGCATAGTAGGAGGAACTGTAAATGCGACATGTTTGATGTCTAAAATTTCAGAATAATTGTTATACAAAGATAGTCTCATATATTGGCTAATGAACAAAAGTTGTCTTTAGGCCATATGGAACTTTTATCACACTGGGTGAATGTCGTCACATTACTTTAGAAGAAATGTTTTGATGTGATTATAATGTATAACAATGTTGTATTAAGAGTTAATACATGCATACACAAGTTAGTAGCAAATCTTATACAGCAAAATAAGACTATGCCGTACCGAAGAGACTAAGCTTCACAAGTCACATAAAGAGGGGTCTGACCTCTCATATTATGAGTCAAAAGACACTTGTGAAACTTGTCTCAAAGGTATGATGGCTGAAATTTCCTCTGTAAGACAGTGGGAGAATGAGTTGGTGAACTCGTAGTCTCATACATACAGATGTTCTCGGACCCAAGTCTAAATAAGCCGAGATAAGGTATTCTTACTTTATTACGACACGTGTTCTTGATGTAACACAAGTCTAATAAAATAGAGAACACAATGGTAGAAGTGTTTGAACAGATTCGATCGGATCGAAGAAGCAAATACGTAGCTATGTTATTCTTGCGTAACTAAAAGAAAAATGATATTTTCTCTCAGATCAAGTCTTTTAACACATCGATGTGTTAGAGAGCATGAATCTTACTCTGTTAGACTTTGTGTGATACATGGCTAGTAACTCTGAGTTACAATTTTCGTTCTGGGTTAAAACCCAGATAATAATGTCTAGGTATATGATAAGGTTATGTTAGAACCTAATAAATATAATATTCCTCGAATTAATCATTAGGAAGTCACAAGGTTACTCGAGTCTCGTGAGACGATATTTCGAGTAAAACATCATAGTTGATGATGACTTAGTAAACTTTCAGAATGCCATTCGGTGTAGGGACTCTGATCAATAACTTGATGCAATCCAAATAGGGTCCATGCACGTAAATAAAGTTTGGACTTTAGTTTACGTGCCCAAATAAAGAGTTTCTTACTGGCTACAAGTAAATATTCAAGCCAGAAGATTGGTGCAGAAAGAAAATAGTGACGTACAACTTTTGTTGGTTAAGAATGGTTATCATCCTAACTCCTATAAATGGATTATGATGAAACTGTCTCGCCAACATATGTGTACAGATCTACTCGGACCGAATTCGATGTAAATGCTCATGATGACCATGAAAACTGGAGCATTCATGTATAGTATGTTTTCTAAATATGATTTAGAAGAACAAACTTATATGAATCAGCCAGAGAGTTTTCAAGGTCAGTGGGAGCGAATATAAAACATGCGAGGCATCAAGGAGCAGAGCATATGTTTTGACAAAGTGGTCAAAGAGTTTGACACTTTATTATTAATGATTATGAGTAGTCTAAATAACCATTAACTTATTTGGATTATTCTCATAAGGTACGATGAGCTGGATGAGATCCAGGCAAGACATTAATGGATTCTAAGAGACCACGTGAATTATTTGGATGAGATTCAAATGTGTGGTCTAAAATGAACATAGAAACCCCTTTAGTCTATACAGTAGACGGTTTAGCAGATCCAATCATGAAGGCTCTATCACATTAAGTCTGGAAATACTTATGTGTGAATGCGATATAAGATGCCGTGATAAATGGGCTTAAGTGCAAGTGAGAGATGTAGCGAGATGGGTTTGCCCTAAAGGCAAATTTATCTCGATGTATGTGTACAAGCATCTTGTTCAAAATAACAGTAAGCTGTTTGGTAAGAATTTATCTAAGTTTAATAATTATGTAGTCTTCATTAGACTTAAGTATAGTCCTGAGACTTAATGCGAGGTCAAATATGTATCAAGATGGAGATCTCGATCATGAAGAAGTGTTTGACCAATTGTAGCATATGTCTAAAAACGTTCGTGGTCATAGATGTTTCGAGAAATGAATATAGACACATTGGATAGACCATTGTGTCTTAGTCTTCACCATGTAATGGTGACGATGATCTTGTGGTCGTTTGACTTGGCAAAATCGAAGCCGAGACACAGGTGCTCATTGGAGAATGAGTTCACTGAATGACCCAATAAGAGTTATCATATGGTTATGATTGACCAATCTGTCAATGCTAACTCTGAGTGATGATAGGTAAGTTGGTCTTTTGACTCAAGGTCATTGTACGAACCTGTGCATGAACGGTGTCACTTAGATCACTTATCTAGCCTCGGGAAAGCCCCATTGAAAGATCTTTGGTTGGGTGACATTTGAAGCGTGCGAGGAAAGTAATGACCAAGATAGGATTCGTCTCTCCCGGTCAATGGGAGTTAGTGTCGTGGTGTTAGTTCGACCTTTTAGTGAAAACTCTGGCAAGAGTACGTTGGAAGAAGTCCAACATTATTTGACTAAAGATCGATGGAGATTAACCAAGTACGATCTGGTAAGGTTGATAGTTGACCAAACCCAAGGCTTGACTAAGTGGCATAGTTTTGACGAAAAGACTATAATAGCGGTATTCATCACGGACACAGTCAGGGTGGTCCTGACAATACTAATGTCAATGAGTTAACCACATAAGTATGATACCGAAACCGGGACGACACCTACTGATCGTGGTCTCTGTCGTCTGGGGTTTTGAGCCCAACATGTAGTAGGGTCAGGCTGTAGGGTCTCATACAGAGTGAGACCTTCGTCAAGTAATAGGTAGAAATTAGGGAGACTATGCATTTGATGCAAGGGATAAAAAAACCGCAAAGAGTTTGCAGTTAGCTTCAACATTCGGGATAAATGATCCTGAGTGCAAGTGGGAGATGTTGGGGGATGTATGCCCTCAGTTCATTTGTATTTGATGCAAATGGTTTTTTATAATAGATGTGAGAATTTTGCATATGATGCAAAGGGAATTAAATGTGTCGTAAAATGTATACGTGCATATTTAGTATAATAAAGGCGAGGAAAAGATTACCTGGATGATGGATTCATCCCGGTCTAAACGCAGGTTCAAACCGCGTCAAAAATGGACACCAAACACACAAAATAGAGCCAAAACAGTGAAAAGGCCAACTTTGGCATTGCAGGTCCGACGCCTGCTTAGCGGGTGCCCGACCCACCTGGAGGCCACAATAGGGTTTTTAAACCCAGTTTTGTGCGACGGCTGCAGTTTTTGCGAAAAACTAGTATTGGGCTATGTTTGGACACTCGTTTGAGAGGTCAAACAAACTCGGAATAATGTGCCGTTTCTTCCTACGTGTTCATCATTCAACCCCCTTAGATTTGATAGGTTGTATCACTTGCGAAGCACAACGGTGAGGGAGGAAAAATTCGCTAAAGTTTGGCCTTTGTGAATGGTAAACTTTAATTAATTTTTCCTCCAAAACTTTTAGTCCCACATCGGATATGGAGTGAATGGCAGGGGTCAGCCGCCTATATAAATAGGGGTCTACCCCTTTCCTTGAAACTCATCCCAAGCTCCAGATCTGAAAAGCTCCATTAGACGTGAGCAAGCCCGGATCTGAGCTTAAATTAAAATATTCTCTTTTTTCCCTAAATTTCTTCCTTGCTCCTGTTCGGGCTTTAGCAAAGCTACGAAGGAGCTCAGATCAGATCCGAAGTCATGACGGAGGATCAACTCAAGGTGAAATCTTCTTCGGTGCATGGTTGGCTCCGTGACAAGGGTGTTGCTCGCCTCAGAATGCGGTGCGGTTCGGGAAGCAGTTCGGGAAGCGGTTCGGCTCGGGACAAGGTATGGCTCGGGACGCGGTTCGGCTCGGGAGAAGCGACACAGGGTCAAAGAAATGTTGCTGAAAACGACGCTTCGTTTTCTGCCGAAACAAAGTGAAAGGTATGTAGTTTAAATAACATGCGTTTATAAATTGCAATTGTTAGATAGATCTATCCTTAGGGGTTGGTCGGACCCAACCCCTGGATAGTAGAGATCTTGGCAATGGTTTGTTCCCTTTAGGTCTTAACTTGAAATTATTTTAAGTTAATTTTTTCGCTGCTTATTTCATAACTTCGTCCGACCGACTTAGGCCAGACATCGTATTTATGGCCATAAGGACCCAGAAAACCCTACAAGCACTCGCCCATATAAACATGAGCAGCTTAAACATACTGATGTTCTAAGCATGTTTCTCCATATAACTTGTTGAGTCGCCTCAAGGTTGTATGGAAAACAATTTCAATCCGCAAGGTTTGAAACTTCGATCAAACTGTTTGACTCGAAGATGAGTGTAAGAGCGGTGCAAGACAATGTATCCAAATTAGATCTTGAGACGAGCAACTTGTTGAGTCTCCTCAAAGTTACAAAGCTCAATTGTTTGGATGCATGTGATGCTTGCACATCAAATATTTGTGTTAGGACGAAAAATGTCTAAATGTGATTTAGAAAGGAGAAGGCACTAAGGAAAATTCATTGAGAAAGAATATTTGGTTTATCATAAGACATGGCATAGTAGGAGGAACTGAAAATGGGACATGTTTGATGTCTAAAATTTCAGAATAATTATTATACAAAGGAATATAGTCTCTTATATTACCTAATGAACAAAGGATGTCTTTAGGCCATATGGAACTTATATCACACTTGGCAAATGTCGTCACATTACTTTAAAAGAAATGTTTTGATGTGATTATAATGTATAACAATGTTGTATTAAGAGTTAATATATGAATACGCAAGTTAGTAGCAAATCTTATACGGTAAAATAAGATTAGGCCGTACCGAAGAGACTATGCTTCACAAGTCATATAAGGAGGGGGTCTGACCTCTCGTATTATGAGTCGAAAGACACTTTTGAATCTTGTCTCAAAGGTATGATGGCCGAAATTCCATCTGTAAGACAGTGGAAGAATGAGTTAGTGAACTCGTAGTCTGGTACATATAGATGTTTATGGACCCAAGTCTAAATAAGCCAGGATAAGGTATTCTTATTTTATTACGACACGTGTTCTTGATGAAACACAAGTCTGATAAAATAGAGAACACAATGACAAAAGTATTTGAACTGATTCGATCGGATCGAAGAGTCGAATACTTAGCTATGTAATTCTTACGTAACTAAAACAAAATGAGATTTTCTCTTAAGTCAAGTCTTTTAACTCATCGGTGTGTTAGAGAGCATGAATCATACTCTGCTAGAGTTAGTGCAATACATGGCTAGTGACTCTGAGTTACAATCCTCGTTCTGGGTTAAAACCCAGATAATAATGCCTGGGTATTTGATAAGGTTATGTTAGACCTTATAAATATAATATTCCTCAAATTAATTATTAGGAAGTCACAAGGTTACTCGAGCCTTATGAGACAAAGGAGTCGAGTAAAACGTCATAGTTGATGATGGCCTAGTCAACTTCCAAGAATCCATCCAGAGTAGGGACTCTGATAGATGGCTTGATGCAATCCGAAAAGGTCCATGCACGTAAATAAAATATGGACTTTAGTTTACGTGCACAAGGAAATTGTTTCCTTTGGTTGCAAGTGAATCTTTGAGTCTAGAAGATTGGTGCAGAAGCAAAATAGTGAAGTACAACTTATGTTGGTTGAGAACGGTTATCATCTTAACTCCTATAAACGGATTATGATGAAACTTTCTCGCCAGCAGATGTGTACAAATCTGTTCGGATCAAACTCGATGTAAATTCTTATGATGACCATGAATATGGGAATATGTTTGTTTTCAAAATATGATTTAGAAGAACAAACTTATAGAGTTTTCAAGGTCAGTGGGAGCGAATAAAAAGGCATGCGAGGCATCAAGGAGTCGGAACATATGGGTTGACAAAGTGGTCAAAGAGTTTGACACTTTATCAGAAATAATTATGAATCGTCTAAATGACCAGTAACTAATTTGGATTATTCTCGTAAGGTATGATGAGTTCGATGATATCTAAGCAAGACATATATTATGGATTCCAAGGGACTAAGGGAATTATTTGGATGATATTCAAATGTATGGTCTAAAATGAACATAGAAACCCCTTTAGTCTATACAGTAGACCGTTTAGTAGATCCACTCACAAAGGCTCTACCACATGAAGTCTAGAAAGACTTATGTATAAATGCGGTATGAGATACCGGGATAAATGGGCCTGAGTGCAAGAGAGAGATGTAGCGAGATGGTTTTGCCCTCGAGGCAAATTTATCTCTATGTATGTGTACAAACGTCTTGTTCAAAATAACAGTAAGTTGTTTGGTAAGAATTTACCTAAGGTAATAAAAATGTAGTCGACATTAGAACTTAGGTAAAATCCTAAGACTTAATGTGAGGTTAAACAAGTATAGAAATGAGGATCTCGATCATGAATAATTGTTTGACCGTTAGTGGCCTAAGTCTGAAATCGTTCATGGTCATAGATGTTTCGAGAAAAGGACATCGAAACATAGATAGACCATTATGTCTTTGTCTTCACCATGGAGTAGTGATGATGATCTAATGGTCGTTCGACTGGGCAAAGTCAGAGACGAGAATCAGGTGCTCATTGGAGAATGAGTCCACTGAACAACCCAACAAGAGTTATCATATGGTTTAAATTGACTAATCTGTTAATGATAACTCTTAGTGATGATAGGCAAGTTGGTCTTTTGACTGTAGGTCATTGTACGAACCTATGTGGGAACGGTGTCACTTAGATCGCTGATCTAGCCTCAGAAATGCCCCGTTGAAAGGTTTTTGATTGGGTGACATTTGAAGCGTGCGAGGAGAGTAATGACCAAGATAGGATTCGTCTCTCCTGGTCAAAGGAAGTTAGTGTCGTAGTGTTAGTTCGATCTTTAGTGAAAACTCTGGCTAAAGTATGTTGGAAGAAGTCCAATATTATTTGACTAAAGATCGATGGAGACTAACCAAGTTTAAGCTAGTAGGGTTGACAGTTGACCATACCCTAGACTTGACTAAGCGGCATACTTTTGATGAAGAGACTAAAACTGCGGTATTCATCACGAGCATAGTTAGGATGGTCCCGATAATACTCATGTTGATGAGTTAACCACATACATATGATACCGAAACAACAACGACGCCTGCTGCTTGTGGTCCTGTCGTCTGGGGTTTCGAGCCCCACCGGTAGTAAGGTCAGGCTGTAGGGTCTCACACTGAGTGAGAACTTCGTCAAGTAATAGGTAGAATTAGAGAGAAAATGCATTTGATGCAAGGGAAAGAAAGTGCAAAGAGTTTGCAGTTAGCTTGTGGACTCGGGATAAATGATCCTGAGTGCAAGTGGGAGATGTTGAGGGATGTATGCCCTCAGTTCATTTGTATTTGATGCAAATGGGTTTTTAATATTAGATGTGGAAATTTTGCATATGATGCAAAAGAATTAAATATGTTGTAAAAATAGTTACGAGTATATTTAATATAATAAACACAATGTAAAAGGTTACTTGGATGACGGAAACATCCCAGTCTAAATCCAGGTTCGAACGGCGTCCAAAACAGACGCTAAACGCAGGAATTAGAGACAAAACAACGCAAAAGGGCCAAGTCCCAAAAGGGCCGGGCGCACCAGCCCAACTGGGCTGGGCGCCCAGGCCCGTTTTGGGTCAGGGCACCTAGCCCAGGGGGTGGGCCTGCCCACCCAAAGTTGGGCAGGTCAGGGCCCGCCCAACAGGGCAGGCGCTTGACCCACCCAGCCGGCGGGTCTCGGGCGGGCGCTTGACCCGCCTGCCAACTGGGTGGGTCAAGCCCGCCCAGCGGGTTGGGGCCCACCCGCACATGCTGGCAGGTGCCCAGCCCGCAGCGTGTGCCCGTTGAGAATGTGGCCCCCACGGTGGGGTCCACAGATTCTGAAAACCCTAGTGGTTAATGTGGCGGCTGCAGTTTTTGCGAAAAACAACTTTTTGGGTTGACTTTGGAGCTAGTTTAATGGGTCAAACGAACTCGAAATGACGTGCTGTTTTTCCATATGCGTTTATCGTTTAGTGCTCTTTGATTTGATAGGTTGTATCACTTGCAAAGATCAACGGTGAGGGAGGGAAAATTAGTTGAAGTTTAGCCGTAGTGTATGGCAAACTAATTTAATTTTTCCCTCTCCAATAGTTTATTCCCACATCGGATATGCAGAAAGGGGAGGAGTCAGTCGCCTATAAAAATAAGCGCCAACACTCCTCCTTGAAACTCGCACCAAGTCTCCAAATCCGAGAAGCTCCCAAAAGTTTGGAGCATGCTCAGATTAAGACTTAAATTAATTATTCCCTCTCTTCCTAAATTCTTCCTTGCTCCTGATTGGCTTTAGCAAAGCTACGAAGGAGCTTGGATCGGAGCCGAAGTCTTGACGGAGGATCCACTCAAGGTGAAATCTTATACGGTGCGTAGTTGGCTTGGTGACAAAGGTGTTGCTCACATCGGGACACAGTGCGGTTCGGGAAGTGGTTCGGCTCGGGACGAGGTGCGGCTGGGGACACAGTTCGGCTTGGGAGAAGCGACGCGTGGCCAAAGAAATATTGTTGAAAACGACGCTTCCTTCTGTGAAAACGAAGTGAAAGGTATGTAGTTTAAATTATACCTGCGTTTATAATTGCAAATGTTAGATAGATCTATCCTTAGGGGTTGTTCGGACCCAACCCCAGGATATTAGAGATCTTGTCTAGGGTTAATATCTTTAGGTCTGTTCTTAAAATAGTTTTAAGATGATTTTTCACTGATTTATTTGATATCTTTGTCCAACCGACTTGGGTTGGACGTCGATTTTATTGCCCCAAGGATCAAGAAAACCATTCATAATCAACTTATGAATCAACAGGTAGTATAAGCAATGCCTCCTTGTGGATTCGACCCCGAACTCATTGGGAATATATTTCTCTGATACCCTTGCACTTAGGGGTGAGGGTGTGCATACCTTTTTGGGGTGCTCATCCTTGCAGAACAACAAAATGGCACAGTTGCTGGGGAGGCGTTCCGCCATATTACCTATTTATCACAATTAGGTTGTTAGACTTCGAAAAAAATAAAAATAAAAAAATAAAACACTTGGATAAATTAAAAAAGAAATAAAAAGAGATTTTCCACTTCACCTATTGTTATTGTTATTATCTTTATCTCTCTTTGTACCACTGACGTCTTTTCCAGGTTGTTGATTTCTGTGATTGTTCAGGTTCTATGTATTCGAAGATTTTGGGGAGGTTCACTCCAATGAACCAAGAATTTAGCACAGTCCTTAGCTTTATCCAAGCTGATGAAGAGAGTCTCAGCCAAGCTTGGGGAGGTTCAACGACCTATTATATGGGTACTCGTCTCGTGCATATTTTTATGATGTAGAGCTATTTTGTCGCTTCGATGGAGGGCTAATGGAACACTCACATGAGTTTATGTAGAGGGATGCATGTGAGAAAGTTCGGTGATCTACAGTTGGCAGCAGCCTTGGAACAAATAATAAACGAGGCTCGATCTATCGGTTTGCTAACTGTTATGGCAGGTGACCCGTCCGATCAAGTATTCATTGATTTCGTTATGGCTAATGTCTCTGATGCAGGAACTGTCATAGTCGGAGTGTATGTTTCGCTTGAAGGTAATCTTCTCCACCTTGATTTAAGCTGCCAGAGGAGGACACATTTCTAGGCCTATTGAGAAGCATTGTGGACATAGTTCGGTCCACCGGTCCAATGACACTAATTGCAGGTGATTCTTCTGAGCGTGAATTTCATAATTTTATTATTCATCACATCTCTTCTACAGGTACCATTGATGATGGAGTCCATGCTCGAGTTGAAGGGGGACAAGATATACTTTTATACCGTGGTTGAGATACATGAGCCCACAGAGCAGCCTACATCGCCAGAGGATATTGTTGAGGAGGTCGTGCTAGCGGAGCCGAAGCAGACTGTTGAGGAGGACGCTATTCGGGATAAGGATACATATATTCACATGGAGCTCGATTATTACCCACCTTCAGTTGAGCTTCCGCAGCCACGTCCACCATTCACTGCAGCTGAGGACCATCTATAGGAGTTTACTGCTCCCACTCAGGGAGAATATTTTACACCCTCGTTATTAACGTTTGATTCCCCTCCTATTTTTGATGACAATCCTATACTTGTTTCAGATGTCCTTGACACACCACATTTTTTGTAGGACACATGCATATGTGACCAGGAGGTGCGTTGGGATGTATATGAGGAGGACAGCGAGGAGTTTCTGGTACTTTGGGATGTGTCCACCATCGAAGAGCCTAAAGTAGACCACGAGGAAGCATTACCTGACGAAACTAAGGAGAGCAAAGAGGAGTTGGCAGACATGGTGCACGAGAGTAGAGATACAATCTGAGGGAAGTATCATCAACTAGATTTAATTTCCATTATTTCTGTCGATGATTTTCTTTGCGATTCGTATATCACGGGGGAAAAATTTCAGAGATGAACTGATGTAGCTCATCTCCTATAGGGTACATTGTGGAATCCTTGGAGAGATGCTAGGGGCTGCATTACCGAAGTTCGTTGGTATTAGTGGCTACACGCACCTGACAGAGCCACGAAGGAGCAGTTGGACCAGTTGCCTGCACCAGCAAAGATATTGGATCCGCCTTCTGCTACAGGTGGTATCAATCCAGTAGTGTAGCTCTAGTGTAGATTTTTATGCTTTAAATAAACTTGAATCCTCTCGACAGCGAGAGGACCGTATATGATTTTTATGCTTTCTAAGTTTAATAAATTCACCCCCATATGATGGTTACACAATAATCTTTTGCACCCCACCCTATTCTATGATTTGATTGTCCACCTTAATTTTATGATGCTTACTTTGCTTCTCTTCCCAATTTTTATGCCCATCTGTCCACACCGGGCACCATCTGATTTAGCTTGGGGAGAGAGAAATTACTTTGCTGTGTAGCTCCCTATTTTTTCGTTGTCCTCTATCCATATCACACAGACATTGAGGACAATGTGACGTTTAAGATTGGGGGAGTGCACAGTGCATGCACTTTGCTTTGTCATGAAACACACCTTAAAATTTTGATGTGAACCATATTCACTTCTCTATTTCTGTCTCATATGCTTCATTTTCTATGATATATTGCAGATTTATTTTTTATATGAAGTCTGATATTTGTTATATTAGAGCTTAATTCCTTGATTAGAGTATCATTGTTAATATGATTTTTCATAATAGAATCCATAGTTTCACAACCATATTCTCGAAACAGTTGAGCTAAAAATGAATGAATCAAAATCTGAAAATTATTTGATTTTTGCGTGATTTGATTGATAATTCTATTGCTTCATGGATGTCTAGTAATTCAAAAGAGACAGCATCACCACACGACAACCAAAGTATTGATGAATAGAACACTTGAAACCGAGTCCATGTCTAGATACTATGCTTTTTCCTTTTCTTTTGTATATATCCAAATAAATGATCTTTCATCATACTTTGTATTCCATCGCATTTACGTGACTTTTGCAAAATTCCAAAAAATATAAAAATCAAATAAATATCCTAAATAAAAGGTTCTTGGGTTCCTTGTAACCAGATGCCCTAAGATCGTCTGATCTAGGATGCATAAACCGCTCCTTGCGCTCCATTGTGTTTACGCCAGTTTGAAAGACAAAAGGCCAAAAAATAGCCAAAAGTATAAAAACACAAAAATTCCATATCCATATCTCCATCTCTATATAGAATAAGGACATGGCAGAGTTGATGGGTTCTAGGAGTCATGAAACGAGCGTAGTGTGCTGATTGCCTGACCTTAATTGAATTTACTAACTCATTCCATGAAGCTTAACAAAACACCATGCATGTTTGAAACCGTTTGATCATGACATATTTATACTGCTTAGAGAATAAGTTATAGACATTAGATTCATCTCTGTGAACTTAGTATATTGCATGATAAATTATGATATGATGTAGCTCTACTCTCATTTTACTATTTATCGAGTTCATTACATTTGTTGAAGTCCATGACATGTTTATTTGTGCAAGACTTAAGTATTTTGCGTGAATGTGTGTTCTAATCATTTTGGTGTGCATTCACGAATTCTTGCACCCATGAGTTAATATATTTGCTGAGTGTGAGATTGAGCCCATTGATTCCATCATGTTGGATATTAAGTCTCGACCCCATGGTTATTTTGATGATGAGCAACATATTATGCTACTAATGTTTTCATTGAGTTTATGTGCAGGAAATGTAATTTTAATATAGTTTATGAAGCAAAGATGCATTGCACAAATGAAAGCCATGAATGAAGGGAGCTCAACTTAATGGAGCTTAAATGTGATGGAGCAAACAACTCAAAAAAGGCTAGGAGCAAATGTGCAAGGAACAAATCAAGTCAAGTTCAAATGAAGTCAACAAGAAGAATTGCAAGCTACAATATAATATGTAATTTTGACTTTTATTTGAGTCTTAGGAATTTGTTAAAGCCTTTTGATTAAGCACACACACACACACTTAGGATTATGCCAAAAAAGATCTAGAATGATTTAAATATCTTTTCTTAAGTTTTCGAGGCCAAAGCCTATACTAGGAAGTCTCTGGGAGTCGACTACCACCTTGGGAGTCGACTACCAGAAGAAAGTCTAGCATCTAGGTCAAACGACTAGTTTTTTTCAAAATCATTTTTATTGCATTTGAAATAATTAGAATTTCAAATTTCAAATTTCAATTCTCCTTGTTTAAATGCATATAAATGTTGGAAAAGTGTTTTTTGAAATAATTTGAATTTCAAATTTCAAATTTCAAATCTCCTTGATTGATGCAAACATAATTTGGAAATAATTTGAAGTGCAAATTTCAAATCTCCTTGATTGATGCATTTTTGAAATAATTTTTCGAAATGATTTTCATCTTTATAAATAGAGGGACAGAGCTTGGGTTTTATACAAGAAAATTGTTCATCAAAATTATTCATTTCAAAATAATTCTATTGCTCAAAAAGCTCTCAAATCGCTCTTATTTTATTTAGGCCTTGTTCTAATTCTTGTGCATAAATTTTTTTTATTTATTCTATTTATTTTATTGGCCTAACAATAACGTGATTTGATCTCCAAAGCCTAAAGCTTTTATTTTAGAGATTCAAACTTGAAGTTTTCTTTTTGATCTTTGTGCTTTCTCATTTATATTCTTTCGAAGATTAAGTCTTGAATATTGATCTCTATAAAGCCCAAGTGCTAATATTTTAGAGAATCAATTTCAAGTTATTTCTTTTGATCAAGTTTACATTCAATATTCTATTTGATTAAAAGTATTTCAATTTTTCTTTTAGCCACGATATTCATACATATATATATTGACTATAAGAATTTTGTGAATTAATTAAAACTTGTTTAATCTCTATTTTTGAAGTTATATTTTAAAGAGATTTAAAGTAAGTTTATTTTTTTGATCTCCAAAGCTTTTAAGTTCTATATCTTTGAGATCAAATCTAGCAATTACATACACAAGGGCTTCATCAATTTGCTATATGTATTTTAAAATCGTCAAAGGTTTGTAAATCCTAGTTGGAGGCTTGGTGGTGATTAAATCCTTGGTGTCGGCAAGGTGTTTGTAAAAGTCCTCAGGTTGTGAGGCAAGGGAAAATCCTCATTGGAGGTGAGGTGGTTTGTACTATTTACCGTAAATAGTGGATTAAAGCTCGACAGAGATTCGTGGATTGGACGTACCCAGGTTGTGGGAAACCATGATAAAAATTTGTGTGTTTGTGATTGTTATTTATTTACCTGCATTTATATGTTTCGCTCCTTATCTTTATTATTGCGAGTAATTGTTGATTAAGATTGATATTAGGTAATTCTATATTAATCTTAGGGAGAAAATTTCTAGAGGAATTTTAATTTCTGAAAAACACTATTGACCCCCCATAGTGTTCTCTTTGTCATCCACAGGATCCAACACATCACACTTCATCACCTCACCTTTCCATTGTATTCCTCTCCCGGGTTCGCTAATTATTCGTCTTCCTTGAGGATGAGTAAGAGGTAAGCTTGGGGGATTTTGATGTGTCATAATATTCCACATTTCATCTATATGTTTACACATCAAAATGATTGCTTAAATCCCGATTTTATACACTTTTATGTTGATAATTGGAACTATTTAACTTCAAGAGCATTTTGTTGCATTTCAGGGAATAGCGAGCAATTCGGAGCATATTGGAGAGAATGACATGAACACCGATGTTGGAGCATCAACGGCGCTGCATCCTCTGCCCAAGTCGAAGAATTGAAGCCACAGAGGGCGCTCAGTCGAGTGGCTACCCTGCTTAATCGAGCGGCCCCTTTTTGAAGATTAAGAAGCCGGAGCACCAAGAAGGTGCTTGGCCGAGTGCTAGGGCGTGCTCGACCGAGCGGTATGGGTTCCAGCACTTGTAAGTTGCAATCTGCTTGGGTTTTCTGGGTGTTTTTAGGGTTTTCTAGGGTGATATATATATATGTGTGTGTGTGTGTGTGTGTGTGTGTGTGTGTGTGTGTGTGTGTGTGTGTATTGGGTAGCCATCATTAGAGGGTTCATCTTTGGTTGGGGGAGCTCATTTTGTGTTCTTGGGACTATTTTCGGAGGTTAGGCTACGCCATCGGCCCCATCCTTGTGATTTCTGTATCGGATCTTCATTAAGCTAAGTATTTTCTTATTGAAATATTTTTTATTGCTTTCCTTATTTGCTTTTGATGCTGATTTCTATTGTTTATATATCTTTTGCCATGATTGAGTAGATCTATTACTAGGGTTAGGGATGAACCCTTGGATTCTAGGGATTGGATGTTAGGTTAATCTTAGTTGAGCGAATCTAGGGTTGCTCTATGGTAGTTTGAACAAGGGTTTTGGGGAAATAGCCCTAGAATTGAAGGATTGTGAAAGTAGTTCCATATTCTAGGGAAGATCCACACGAATCCAATTAGGGCTTAGCGTTCATCTTCTAGGGCTCGTGATCATGAGAGTGACTTGTGTGCTAGAGGTGATTACTAACCCCCCGATCCGCTAGTCGGTGACTATGAGAGTATCCTGACTGTTAGAACCAACCGTAGTGTAGTATCCCAGTCCGTAGATCATGAGAGTGGATACGAATCTATGATACGGGAACCAGTGTCAAGCGTAATGCACGTATCCAAGTGTGAAGTTCCTAGCGAAAGCGGCTGAGCATAGGGATACATTAGATGAGTAGGACAATGAAAGTGAAGTACTCGTTCTCATCTCTGAATATGACACTCCTACCTCATTTATAGTTCAACGAAAAGACCCTTAACCTGAGATCCAAACCTAAAAGTCATAGCAGGAATCCCGACACCCTAGTGATCTTTCCCTCATTCGTTTTCTTTGTTTTCTTTGTTTAATTTTGAGTGGAGTCTTTGGTTGTGTTTCACTGATTGTGACACCCTCGACATTCACATCCATCGCCATTACGACTCCTTCGTAATCCACCTCCGCATTAAATTCGAAGTACAATCAACCTAGGAATCAATATGTAGAATAAGCAATGCCTCCCTGTGGATTTAACCCCGAGCTCATCGGGAATATATTGCTCTGACACCCTTGCACTTGGGGGTGAGGGTGTGCATACCTTTTTGGGGTGCGCATCCTCGCAGAACAACAGTCGGTCCAATATAGTAACTGTTGGGATCGCTCTGGTATCATTACAATGATGTTAAGGTGCATCTTCCATGGCACCTTAAACCAGTCACAAGATCACTCACGAACTTGTTTTACGGCATGCCTCTCAACAACGCCTAACCCATCATAAGATCCCCATCTTATCAGGACTTGATATGGTAAGAGCGATTACTTCAGGTCCGCTCATAACCCGAGAACCCATACTCAAGCATCAACAAGCTCTGATACCAATTTTGGGTTTTGATGGACCCTCAGGGCATAAAATCTATGCCCATCCTACGTCGGACGGACGATAAAAGTAGAAATAGGCAGCAGAATAAAAATCATTAAACATTTTATTGACATCCCTAAGGATTAGAAACCCGAACCAGGAATATCTACTATTTTGGGTGGGTCTGACCAACCCCAAAGACAGATCTATACTACTGCAGATATATGAAAGTATAATAATATAAAAAAAGAGACATACCCGTAATTTTGTTTCCATAGAATACGAAGCGCCGTTTTCAGGAACTATTCTTTTGCCCCCCAAAGCGAACCGACACCACACCTCCGAGCCAACCACTTGTCGAAGAAAGTTTCACTTGAGAAGGACCCGCATCAAAGACTTTGGATCCGATCCAAATCTCCTCGCCGTCTTGATAGGACACGAACGGTGGAACAAAAGAATTTTAAGAGGATGGAATAATTATTAGTCTAAGTTCGAACGTGCTTAAAACTTTTTGGAGCTACCCAAAGCGAAGACTTGGTGCAATGTCAAAGGGAAGGCTCAACTCCTATTTATATAGAGAGCCGGCCCCCTTCCTCGTCTCACGAGCAATGTGGGACTAAATTAAATAGAGGGGAAAAATTAACTGCAAGTTTGCCCTCCATGAAGGTCAAACATCAACGAATTATTTCTACATCACTGTTGAGCTTCGCAAACGATATCATATATCAAATCGAAGATCACTGAATGCTGAACGCATAGAAAAAATGGTGATCAATTTTGAGCTCGTTTGACCCCCTAAAACGAACGTCCAAAGTTACCCCAAAATCACATTTTCAGGGAAAATTGCAGCCATCATTTCAAAATTATGGTTTCAACAAGCCTAGGCCCACCCGTTGGGACCACTTGTAGGTCGGGAGGGCGCTGACCAGCACGCTTGGGTAGGTCATGTAGGAAGATATATACCCTCGTGGCAATTTACCCTAGAAAACATCTTGTTCAAATATAAATGGTACTAATTATCCTAGTATGATTAAAATGTTTTTAATACTTGGATAATTTCCTTAGACTTCAAGTAAGGTCATACGCGTATCTAGATGCAGATCTCGATTATGGAAAGTGAATGACCGATAGAAACTTGAGTCTTAAAACGTTCATGGTCATAGATGTGTCGAGAAAAGGATATCGGCACATCAGACAAACCATTGTGTCTTTGTCTTATCCTAAAGGGTAATAATGATCTGATAATCATTCGCCCTGGCGAAGTCGGAGACAAGGCACATGTGCTCATTGGAGAATGAGTCCACTGAATGACCTAATAAAGAGTTATCAAATGGTTAACCTTAAGTAAACTGTCATTGATAACTCCCTAGTCATGATAGGCTAGTTGGTCCATAAGACTTGAAGTCATTGTTCAAACCTAAGCGTGTACGGTGTTACTTGAATCCATGATCTAGCCTCGAGTCTTCGCTCATTGAAAGGTCTTAGGTTGGGTGACACTTGAAACGTATGAGGTAAGTAGTGACTAAGATATGATTCGTCTCTTCCGTTAAAGGGAAGTTATTATCACAGGCTCAGTACGGTTCTTTGTGCTAAACCTCAGCCGGGGTATGTTATAGGAAGTACAACATAGACATACCAAAGACCGATGTATGCTGACCATTACTAGCTAGTAGGGTTGACAATTTACCATATCGTAGGCTATGCAGTGACATAGTTATGACGAAGGGACTAAAACTGCGATATTCATCACTTACACAGTCAGAGTGATCCCGATGACACTTTTGTCAATGGGTCAATCAGGTAATTATGATGCCGAAACAGGGGCGACACCTGTTGCTCGTGGTCACTGTCATCTAGGGGTTTCGAGCCTCAACCTGTAATAGGGTCAGGATACAGGGTCTCACACCGAGTGGGATTTGCATCTTAGTAACAGGTGTAATGCCCTACGTAGCTACTGCACAAGTACTAGAGGGGGGGTGAATAGTACTTTAAAATAATTAAGAAGATAATTCCTAACTATCTTGCAAACTTCAACCAACAATGCGGAAATGCGGAAATGTAAATATAGACAACAAATAAAATCAATCGTAAACAAACGAATTAACGGGTTCGGATCCACCCAAGTCTCCCCGACTTGTTCCCGGTGATCCTACGTCCCAAACACCCGGATCCCCTCCGGATACTTGAGTTAGAAACCTCTAACCCAAGATTTGCACTATGAAATTCTTGTAGAAAAAACCTCTACAAGACCAAATCATACACAATGTAATTGTGTCTCCCACAACCCGGGATCACAAACAAACTCTCACAACCGAGAGTAAAACACTTACAATATCAAGTAAATTGAAATAGAAATTCTTACCGACAAAATCCTATGCCTTGAGTAAAACTTACGATTTAGGGCAAAACGGATTTTGGGGAAGATGAAGAGGCACCAAACCCTAGCTCCAAGATGTAGATCAGTAATGGAGTCCTAGGTGGATGTTGGTGACCTAGAATCAAGCACTTGTCTTTGAAGGCTCACAATCAATGAATCTCTCTTTTGAAATAAGAGTAAGGGAGCGATTATTGAAAGGAAATGAATGAGCTTTGAATGAGATTTAATGATTCCCTTTTGATCTCTAAACTTCACTTAATATCAGCCTTGAGTGCAATGAATGCAGCACTCCAAGTATATATAGGATAGAGGAAAGAGAGAGCAAAAATCATGGCATTTAATGCTCCAATGGCTCTATTCTGAAGCAAACTAGTCGGTCAAAGAAGGATGACTGACCGACTAGATCATCAACTAGTCGGTCGGTCAATCAACATGAACCGACTAAGAGATGAACAGCCAAGAAGAGAAGTTCAGACTTAAAGAACTAGTCGGTCCAAGAAGACTTGCCAACCGACTAGTTTCACAACTAGTCGGTCGGTGAGTCAACTGAGACCGACTAAGAGATAAAACCAATAGTCTGAGCACAAGTTGAATTAGTCGGTCTAAGAGCAAATGCAGACCGACTAGTTTATAAACTAGTCGACAAATGTACATAGACTGACTAACGATAAACAGTAAGTTAGGCTGTACAGTAGAAGCTCAACTAGTCGGTCTAAGAAGAAACACTGACCGACTAGTTTCACAACTAGTCGGTAGGTTCACAACTAGTCGGTCGGTGAACCTTCTTTGACCGACTAACTGTAAACAGTAAGTGAGCTAGAATTGAACAAGGTAAACTAGTCGGTTCAAGAAGCTTTTCCGACCGACTAGATTGCCATCTAGTCGGTTGGTTCTTCTTCTTGAACCAACTAACATGCACAAGAAGTCGCGAATCGAAGCGCGAAGCTTCGGGAAAGTTTGTATGGACTTCTACTAAGATCCTAGCTCTAA